>JAGFNQ010007905.1:26906-68475 GCA_024364735.1 Boesenbergia rotunda
ACACAAACTTCCTAAAAGAGTTTGTCAAGATAATGGAAAATGAATTTGAAATGAGCTTAGTTGGTGTGCTTACCTTTTTCCTAGGACTACAAATCAAACAAACTCGAGATGGAAACTACGTCCATCAATCCAAATATGCTAAAGAGTTAATAAAGAAATTTAAAATGGATAACTCTAAAAGCATAAGTACCCCCATGGCAACTAATGTAAAAATAGATAGTGACCCTGATGGTAAGCCAGTAGACCTCAAACTATATAGAAGTATGTTAGGTAGTCTACTGTACCTTACAGCCAGCAGACCTGACATTCTTTTTGCTGTACGGATGTGTGCTAGATACCAAACCTGTGCTAAGGAAACACACTTAGCAGCCCTAAAAAGAATACTAAGATATGTAAAGGGCACCCTAAATGTAGGGATCTGGTATCCTAGAACCTCAACCTTCAATTTGTCAGGATACTCGGATTCTGACTATGCTGGCTGTAAATTAGATAGAAAGAGCACAAGTGGAAGCTGCCAACTGTTAGGAAATAGTCTAGTAAGTTGGTGTAGCAGAAAACAACACTGTGTAGCTCTCTCCACAACTGAAGCTGAATATGTAGCCTTAGGAGAGTGTGTAGCACAACTTTTAAGAGCACAAGTGGAAGCTGCCAACTGTTAGGAAATAGTCTAGTTAGTTGGTGTAGCAGAAAACAACACTGTGTAGCTCTCTCCACAACTGAAGCTGAATATGTAGCCTTAGGATTGTGCTCTGTAGAATAGATTAACTCTACTGTTGATTCTCTTACTGCTTTACTTGATTTTAAAATCAATTTCTAAAAATAGAATTTTGAAAAACTGTTTTACTTAATTTCAAAATCAGTTTGTTTTAAAAATTCTTTTTCGACTTAGTTTTCTTTCAAAACTACCCCCTTTCAAAACTAGGGCTTTTTCGTAAATAGACTTAGCTTAGGCCCTAACCCTAGAATTGCATGCACCTATAGATTTAGAAGTCAGCATCTCACAAGCACTTTAGGGCACTTTTGGTTGATAACCTAGAAAGGGTTGAGATGCTTAGGTCTTTGCCTTAATTCAAGATGCCTTAAGTCAGTGCATCTGCAGTAATTGGGGCACTAAATACAACTTTTACAGCAATCAAGTTAAGTGTCAAGTTTAAAAAATCTAACTTGAACAGAAACACTTAACTTGACTAACCCTAGCGAAAACTACTATTTATAACAGTTAGTAAGTAGCTAAATAGGTTAGACAGGTCCCAACAAGAGAAAATCAACTGATTTGGTCTAAGTCTACTCATAAATTGGTTCAGTACAGCAAAATCTTGCAAATATGTTCATTTATGAAAGTCAATTCTTTTATGCAATTTAATATCTATCTGTTTTTGATATATGGCAAAGGGGGAGAGATAGGAAAGGAGAGAGTTCAAATTTTTCTAATTTTAAAAAAAATAATAATAAAAATTAAAAAAAAACTCTCAAAATTTTTCAAAAAGTTAGCTACTTTTCAAAGCTTTTCAAAACCTTTCTAGAAATACTTAAGTTTTTGTTTTAAGAAAATCCTACTTATTACTTAAGTTTATTAAGTACTAAGTTTTTATAAGTATTTCCATAAGTACTTTAAGCTTTTCAAAACTTCCATAAGTACTTTAAGCTTTTCAAAACTTTCCATAAGTACTTTAAACTTAATTTACCAAGTACTTAAATTGTTTCAAAGTTTACTAAGTGTTTAAGTTTTTCAAAAACTTTAAGTACTTAACTTAAAGTTTTTCAAAACTTTTGAGTACTTTGAACATAAGGCTCAAATTTTTTTAAGTACTTTAAACTTATGCTTTCAAAAACTCTTCTATGTACTTTTAAAACTTAAGATTTCCAAAGTATCTAAACTTAAGTTTCCAAAGTGCAAAATCATTTTAAATAAAGTTTTTCAAACTTAGAACCCCACGACGTTTTGAAAAATCTAGGGGGAGATTCCCTCCAGGGGGAGGGAACAAATTTTTATGCCTTTTTTTTATTAAACTTAACTTTTGAACTAGGGTTGCCATAAATCAAAAAGAGGGAGATTGTTGGTACAGAAAGCACCAAAGTCAAACCTGTGTTTTGATAATGGCAACATGGTTCAAAAGTTAAGTCTTACTTGTTATCTAACATGTCACTTGAGTGTGCAGAGTAAAAAGCCCTAGCGAAGGACTGCTAGGCACTGGCGAAGGAATGCCAGAGTAAAAAGCCCTAGCGAAGGACTGCTAGGCGCCAGGCAAAGGACAGCTTGGGACTGAAGCCCTAGCGAAGGAATGCTAGGCTCCGGGCGAAGGACAGCTCGGTATCCAAGACCTGGCAAAGGACCGCCAGGAAAAAGTCCAACCAAAGGAGCGGTTGGCATCAGGTATATTCTCCCGAGAGGAGTAGGTGAGGACACGTTCCCCGTTGAGGGAACAGTAGGCGTCGGTTCGACCTAGGGTTCCATTTTGGAGACCCAAAGTCAGAACCAAGACAGCTAAGGCTGTATAATCTAATAATTTATTATTTTATTGTGTTTTGGACTAACCCTGGATGCAGGACCGAAGGAACGTGTGTCTGCAGCTCAGAAAGTCTCAAATGAGTGAGGCAATGGCTGAGTAGGGCGCCCGGAGTGTCCCGGGCGCCCCCAAGGTGCATACAAAACAAGGCAACTAAGAAGGGCTTCGAACAGCTGCTAAGCGGGGCGCCCCCGTGTTCCCGGGTGCCCCCGCTGCTCCCGGGCGCCCCCAGCGTCTCGGGCGCCCCCATATGCAAGCCTCGAACCAGAAGCCAGCGAAGCGAAGGAATAAAACTTTGACCCGGTCAATGCGGGCCCCCCGAGCACTCCGGGCGCCCCGGTCAAACCTGATCCCGATTTTGAAGGGATCAGACGCTGACCGAGACTGTGCCGGATCAACCGACACGTGGGGGGGGGGGGGGCGCCCCCGACGTCCCGGGTGCCCCCAGGCCCTATATAAAGGGCCCTCGACCCCAAGCTTCGAACAACAATTTTCTTCAACGCTTCTACGCTCTTCTGCTCCCGCGCACTGCTCCAGAATCCTCCCAACTCGAGCCGACGACGTCCCTCCGCTCCAAGATTCAAAATACATTGGACGTCGGTAACGAAGAGCAACTTTTCTTTAAGTTACTATACTGCAATTGTAAAATTTCTGTAAACTATTTTTCGCGCACTTATAGAATTACCCGCAGAAAACGGTCAACGACCGTGGGCCTTGGAGTAGGAGTCGACCTAGGCTCCGAACCAAGTAAAACCACCTGTGTCTGTGTGCTTTTAATTTTAATCTTCCACTACGCATTCTTTTTTCAAATCCGAACAATTTCCGATATTCACCCCCTCCCTCTATCGGTTCTCTCGATCCAACAAAGTTGCATGAACAAACAATCTTAGTCCGATTGAGAAAGGTATTGCCTTGCATGTAGGGCAAAATAAAGAGGTCAAGATCCAGTCAAAACCAAAGATCGAATCTGAATTTAAGTCAGATTCAGACTCACCCAACGAAGAGGAACTAGTAAACATGGTTTGGACAATGTTTGCTAAGAGAAGAACCAAGAATTACTCAAAGAAAGTGGCAAGTACATCAACCACACCAAAGTCTGAAATCACTTGCTTCGGATGCAACAAAAAGTGTCACCTTAAGCATGAGCGCCCTAATCTGAAAGAGAAGAAACCCAAGACATCAAGAAGAAAGCCACTCAAAGCGACTTGGGAGGAGACCTCCTTAGACGAATCAGACATGGATGAACCAAAGCACTCAAGCCTTCTAGCACTAATGGCATGATCCGAACTCAAGTCCGAAACCAAATCTGAGTCAGAATACGATCCAGAAGAACAAGAGGTATATTTATTTTCAAAAGTTTAATTACGCAGTTAGTTAAATATTTAGTTAAAAAGTTGACTAAGTGCAAGGAATAGATTGGCTCACTCCTTGAGGAGGTTAGCCACCTTAAGGAGCAAGCTAACTTGAACCCCTCAACACGCCAAGTTCAAGAAAGAACTTCAACTTAATTTGCAAAACTTGAGGAAAAAAATTTCTCCTTCAAAGGACAAGTTGAGGGACTCAAGACAAAGTTAGACAAGTTTAACTTGGGCACCAAGTTTCTAAACATGATGCTTGGGTTTCAATAGGTTGTGTACAATAAATCTAGACTTAAATATAAACTCAAGTCAACTAACAAGTTTTATCTTTCATTGGTTAGTCAAAACCTTAGTAATCAAGTCCAAGCATGAGTTCGAAAGCTTCGTTAACAAAGTAAGTAGGACCGAACCAATACTTTGTGCCTAAGGACTAAATTTGTTTTCTAAATAATAATCTTAAATTTTAAATAGGAGGCAGCAAGTTAGTTGTCACCTCAATAACTCAATCTACTATATGGGTACTTAAGACTAGTTAAATCAAGGTTAGCCGTAATTTGTTAAGGGTTTAAGTTGAGTACTAAGTCATTTGTGTGAGAATAGTTGGAAAGCTCTGTTTAGGATTATTGTTGTCTTAATGATGTCCATGTGACTTACCACAACCTAGGAGCTTACTTAAGGACGCTTGCTTGAGTGACCCAAAGCTACACTTAAATCAAACACAAGTTAAACTCCTGACAATTAAATGATAATTCATCTCATAAAATTATAGGATTATCCTGATTGAAAATCACTGGGTGAGATGAAACTTAAACCAAACTCAAAATCTAACCAAACTAAGTCAAACTCAAAATCAAATCAAACTTCAAATCCAAATCAAACCAAACTAAACCAAACTCAAAATCAAATCAAACTAAACTAAATCAAATCAAACCAAGTTAAACTAAGCCAAACTCAAATCCAAATCAAACTAAACCAAACTCAAACTCAAAATCAACTCAAACTAAACTCAACTAAAATCAAACCAACATAAACCAAACCAAACACAAATCTGAATCAAACCAAACTAAACCAAACTCAAACTCAAAATCTAACTAAACTTAAATCAAATAAAACCAAACTAAATCAAACTCAACCTCAAAATTAAATCAATGTTCTACAAAAAAAAATTTCAAATCTTAAAAATTATTTTTGAAACTTAAAATTTTTTTAACTTAAAAATTATTTCTCAAACTTAAAAATGTTTTTTAAAAATTTATAAATTATTTGTCAAACTTAAAAATCTTTTTTAACTCAAAAATTATTTCTCAAACTTAAATTTTTTTAAACTTAAAAATTATTTTTCAAACTTAAAAAATTATTTCTCAAACTTAAAAAAAATCAAATTTAAGAATTATTTTTGAAAAACTTAAAATTATTTTGTAAACAAATTAAAATTAATATTCTTCAAAACTTAAAAATTATTTCTTTCAAAACTTAAAATTTTCAAAACTTAATTTTTTTCAAACATAACTTATTCTTCCAAACATAAATTATCTTTTAAAACCTAAACTATTTTTCAAAACTTAAAAATTATTCTAAATAATCATCTCACGCATTTTGTTTGCACCTTGATTGAAAACCTAAAACCAGTGAGGTGAACTAGTGGTTAGCTTTGAAAATTCACTCTATCGGTCGACTAATAAAATTTATCAATCGACTGATCATTTACACTCAATTGGCATAAAAATCGCCAGCAGCTAATTATTGAGTCAACCGATAAAACAATCTGTCGACTAATAAATTCAATTTTGCATCCAAAATGATCCTTATCCATCAACCAAATAATTTTTGGCCGGCTTTACCCTTTAACCCCAGTGGTCGAATGGCAAACAAGTCATCGGCAGTTAAGCTATCTGTTGACTGATAAATCATATCAGTCGATTGAACATCGAACTAATTTACCCTTCGACATGGTAAAAAAGTTAAATTTTTTTGTTGACCAAAAATATTTTTTCCTTCACCAAAAATCAACCAGAGCCACTTGATTGGTCGAAATCTTCGATATTTAATTTATCCGTCAACCGATCAATGTTATCGGTATCCAATTTAAACCTATATAACCCCTCCCCCTCAGTGTAGACCCAAGATCTTCACCATGCCCTTAAAATCCTCTCTTAATCTCTCTCTTAATCATCACCCTTAAAATTCTCGCTATACTACGATGCCTCTGTAACAACCCTAAATCCCCTATTTAAATTATTTAATATTCTCCAAAATTATTTACTTTATTTTTCAATAATTATAGTGAAAAATCATGTAAAATTGCCCAAAAGGAGGCTAGCTCCTTATACCTCAGCCAAGCCCCTAGGTTTTCATCTAAGGACCTAAGCCAATCATTCAGTAACAAAAAAATTCTTAGTTGTACCAACACGATGCATTGATATCCCCTTCTACCAGACCTATTGCCCTAAGGCTATCGACATCATATAGCATTACTCACTAGATAGTCTAGTCTACTGTAAAGATGCCCATAATATCACCTTGTGCATTGAATTCTATCATAATATTTGTGAAATCGACGCATTTCATTTTAAGACTCGAGTAGCACTATGGGACATGTTGTTTGACTATGCTACCTTCTCTCGATTCCTATGCATCCGACCTTCTCCCAATTAGATCTTTCTGTTTCCAAACTTCCCAGACACTCTACCTAAACCCTTTAGTCATCTTACCTTGTACCTCATGTATTTTAACTTCTTCGAGGGACCATGCCCAAAGAAGATGGTGTCAGTCTCTCTAAGTCCGAGGGACAATGCACTGTATATGATAGTTGTCTCCTGTGTCCACCCCATCACATCACATGACCTAGCGGTGTTGCGACCAGTCCACCTATTTCTGATGTATGCCTTAAAACATCAGCTGGACTTTGACTTGGGCTACTGGGCCATTAAGTCCATTATCTACTACTCAAGATAAACTACCTCATTCAAGGTACACATGGTTCGCTACCACATCCTGATAGCATTTATAGCCTCACTAGGGATAGGTATTGGTAGGGGTGACCTAGTAGAGGTATCTGATTTTGACATGGTAGGCATCAAATAATTGTCCCTTACTGGGATTAAAGCTACCTCTGAAGGGCTTGCTTACAAACGAAGCCATCCATGCTACATAACGTCGGTCGGAGATATAGGTCATGAGGAAGAACCGACTGCTATAGTATCTCCTATTCTCGTGATAAGCCATGAGTTAGTTGTCCTGACTCCTCTATTTGATCCAGCTCAAGGTACTTCTTCCTCAGCCCCTCCACCAACCAGCGACCCCTACAGCCAATTCCGCGAGGATAAATTTGGTCGGTATGACACACTGCAGACTATGATCCAAGACTAGTATACCCTTTTCATGGGCAACTCACCAGGTTCCATCAAGAGATAATCACTAGGATGGATCATATAGTGCAGGAGTAACACACGTTATTTGACATCTTTTGCTCCTCTCACATGTCACCTCTTTACTTTGATGCTTGACCCCATATGGCATGTACTGACATTTAGACTACTTGGTGATTTACAATGTTGTATGACTTTTGGACTTGCTAGGCAACTTATGCTCATAACTTTGGATTTATGCCCTATCATTATTGTTGGTGCTTGGATGACTAGAGAGGGGGGAGGTGAATGTAGCCAGACACTAAAACTTAGCTTCTTTGAACTCTTTCTGCACTTAAGAGATTAGCAGCGGAAACATACACAACAGAAAGAATAAAAATAGAGAAAGAAATCAAACCGACGCTAACACGAGGATGTACAAGGTTCGGGGATAACTTGCCCCTACTCCTTGGCGTGCCCATGAGGTGAGCGATCCCTTGATCGTCGGCAGATCAAACCCCGATGAACCCTGGATAAAGTAGAGCCTCCTTCTCGGTGGAGAAACCTCTCCACAAACGTCTCAGTAGGATAACACTTAAGCTCATGAGACAAAGAAGAAGGAAAGCTCACAGATACAACATCAATGCTCAAGAATGAAGACTACAGAGAGCTCAAACCACAGCAAACACTTCTCAAGTTTTTCTGCCCGTTCGTCACTGCTCCTCTGCTTCCAGCCTCGTCTTAAGCTCCTGCTCCCATCGCCAAGCATCCATTGAGCCACAGCCTGACCCCCTGCCTCCCTGAGCACTCAGTCCACTGAAGACCTCTTCAGCTGAGCCTCCGTCAGTCGCCAACCGCGCCAGGAACACCAGACGTCCGTTGAAACCTGAGAAAAGAAAATAGCCAAACTGACGAGAAGAAAAGTCTCCAGTTGACCCTCCCCGTATCACCTGCACACTTAGCAGAAGCTTAGCAAAGCGTATCACAAAGAAATCGACAGCGTATAAGAGAAAACGTAGAGAAAATAGACGCGATCAGAGCGTTTGACAGCTATTTCAAATTAATGTTCAGGCTCTGATGGGTCATCAGACTGATCAGTGATGTCCCTGATCGGTCACCAGACCGATCAGGGAAAGCCCTGAACGATCAGGCTCCAGCCTGATCGGTCCACTGTGAGAAACCAAGAATCGCGGACTACTTGTGATCGGTCACACTGACCAATCATAGATCGTGGATCGATCACCGGACCGATCCATCCCTTTGCTGAGCTTTCTCCAGCTACCGCAAGAAAAACACCCCTGATCGGTCACCTGGCCGATCATGTTATGCCCTGATCAGTCTGGTGACCGATCAGGTCACTCCCTGATCGATCAGGATTCATTCTGATCGGTCAGGATGAGGAATCTGCGACAATTAGATCGATCAGCTGAACCGATCAAGGTTTCTCACGAAACCTACCGACCCCTCCTTGATCGTTCACCAGAACGATTAGAAGCCAAACAGAAGCCAAACAAAATGCTTCTGTTCTCTCCTTGATCGGTCACCAGATCGATCAGACTTCTTTGGATCGGTCATCAGACCGATCCACAAAAGGAGTTCATGCCAACTCCCTGATCGGTCTCCAGACCGATCCAACTTCAATCACTCCAACCCTAAGTCAAGAGAACGGGCTCCCTAGCCTTCTTGATTCGTGCTCAGTCCCCCGGACCAAGACTCCGTGCCCAGCTTCACTCACCGAAACTTCATTCAACCTAGCTTCACTCACTAGGACTTGGCTTCACTCACCAGGGTTTTGGTCACACGGCTTCACTCACCGGGACCCGGCTTCACTCATCGGGATTTCATTCACCCTAGCTTCACTCGCTAGGACCTGGCTTCACTCACCCCGCTTAACTCACCGGGACCCGGCTTCACTCACCGGGATTTCAGTCACCTGACTTCACTCACCAGGACCCGGTTTCACTTACTGGGATTTCAATCACCTTGCTTCACTCACCAGTACCTGGCTTCACTCACCATGATTTTAACCTGGCTTCACTCATCAGGATTTCAACCTGGTTTCACTCACCAGGATTTCAACCTGGTTTCACTCACTAGGACCCGACTTCACTCACCGGAATTTTCATCACCTGGCTTCACTCACCAGGACCCGACTTCACTCACCTGGATTTCAATCAACCTAGCTTCACTCGCTAGTATTTCAATCACTCCGTGCCCAGTCCCCGACCAGGACTTAAATTGAATTCACTCAACCAAACTTAAATCGGTGTCAACACCAAAATAACAATCAGGCCAGACTGCATCAATAATTATTTATTCAGTTTGATGTGCTATTAGATGCTTTTAGCTTCATTTCTTCAAATGTGCTGGTTAGAATAGGTTTTTAAGTATAGCTATTTTTGAAATTCTAGTTTTCAAAACTTTACTATATTATTGCAAATTCCAAAACTTAGAATTTTTAAAACTGAGAATGGAAGTAGCTTAGGCTTTATCATAGTTTACATGCACGTATATCTTTATGTAACCAACATCTCACAAGCATATTAGGATTCCTTGTTTGTGTTTGATAAAACTGAGAGAAATAGGTGAGATGCTTAGGCCATAGCCTAGGTTTCAAATGTTTATGCCTGTGCATCACTATAAATCAAAGGCTTTAAACTCAAATAGATCAAGTTGAACAAGTATAAACTAATTCTCAATTTGATCAATTTTTAGTCACACAAGTTGATATCTTTTAGTATTTAGCTAAGTATTAAAGTTGGGCATTTCATATAAGGACATTTTCTAGAACCTTTCCATGCTTGGACTTTAAGACAATCTTTTAAAAGAAAATGCCAACTTAATGGAGAGCATTTAAATTTTAATTTAATTAAAACCTAATTGAACTTAAACTAATTTTTAAAACTAAACTTATTCTCTTTTCAAAATTCAAACAAGTTTTTAAAACTTAACTTAATCTTTTACAAATTACTTAAACAAGTTCTCTTTTAAACCTAAACTAATATTTTAAACACATTTTGAAAAATCTCAAACTTAATTTAAAATCCTTATACAAAGTTTTAAAACTTACCTTTCAAACTTAAAAACATAAAAAACTTAAAACTTACTTTTCAAAACTTAAAACCTTTAAACATATTTTTAGAACCTTCAACTAAGTTTAAAATCTTAAACAAATTTTTTAAACTAAATCTTTAAATATCAAATAATTTTTATTTACAAATCTAAACTAGTTTGCATAATAACTAAAATTTTAACTTAGAATTTTAACATAAGCTTTAAAACCTAAACTAATTTTAAAAAAACTTTAAACAAACCTTTACTATCTAAACTTAATTTTAAAACTTTTAACACTTAAAACTTAAACTAAAACCAAACTCAAACTTAAAACTTAAAATTTCTAAGAATTTTACAATCTTTAAGACTTTTACTAAGTTTGAAACTTAAAATTTCTAATATTTTTTCATTGAAAGTTCAATACTTTTTCAAAACAAATACCTTTTTTTGTAACCTCTTATTTTGATGTTTGTCAAAGGAGGAGAGATATCACATGTAGGTGCAGGTTTATTTAATGGGGAGTTATTCATTTCATATATATGTTTAACTTAACTATGAATCAGGTTGTCAAATATCAAAAAAGGGGTGATTGTTGGTTCAGGATGCATCACAGTTGAACAAGTCTTTTGATGTTAGCAAAGGTTCACAGTTAAGTCTTGTTATTATCTGATGATGATCAAGTGTGAAGGAAGATTACCTTAGTGAAGTCTTAGTTATGGCTAGACAGGAAGTCTTGGCAGATTGTGAAAACCAGGCAGGAAGACCAGATAGGTTGACATCTGGCAGGAAGTCTCGGTAGGTTTGGAGTACCCAATACCAAGCCTGTGAAAGACCTAGCGGGCCATACGATGTCATGTAGTGAAGTCAAAGCAGGTTTGAGAGACCCAATGTCTGGTAGGTGAGTGAGGTAAGCTTCTGGAGGAGAGTGATATGAGATCTTGTCCTGACAGGATAGTCTTAAGCGCTGATCTAACTAGAAAAACCTACGAAGGTTTCTAGGTTGAGATTAGGACAATTACTACTATCAATTACTTATTCACTATGTGAAAATCAAGCATAGATTTCGCCACAAGTTACTTCGGCGATTTCTTTTAGTGAAGTAATATATGTTAATCAACTTCAATAATAAATTTGATAAAGTAAATTTCATTTTAGACTTCGTAAGTTAAAAATTACGGATCTTGTTACTTATTTTATTTGATATTTTACTTCATAATAAATATTTGATGAAGTAATAAATTATAAAATAAAATTTATAAATCTCTATACCGTAGTAATAAGTTTAAATTAATTAAAATATTCCCCCTATTAATAAATTAATCTATTTATATTTATTTTTAAACTAATTCTTATAACCTTAAGTTAGAACTTAACAAATCTTTTTTGCCCTAACTTCACCGTTCCTCTCACCTTTGTCCGACGCCTCCCCCTTCTACCCGACAACCGCCTCCCCTTCTGCTCGACGACGTGCCTCCCCTTCTACCCAACGACGCACAAGCGCCTCCCCCTCTAACCGACACACAAGCTCGAGGTTTCCTCTCTGCAGAGCTAGCTTTGTTCCCTGTCTGACCCCCTTGTTTTCTTTTCTCCTTGCTGCGCCGTTAGGTTCTTTTCCCTTTCTCTCTGCTACGCTGTTAGGTTTCTTTTCGTTTACCCTATGCTGCGCCATCTCTAACCGATTTGAGGCAATTGTTATTCTCTAGTTTATTGGTATTATTTTTTTAACATGAATGTTGAAGTAAAACTTGATGGAGCATGACAAGGATTATGTATAGATTTTTTTGGCAATTGTTATTCCTAACCATTGTTCCAATTGAAAGATAGTCAAGATCTTCATTGCTCATGTATGGTGGGGCTTCATTCAAATTATGTATAGATTTACTTGACACACTTCAGGTGGTTCAATCCTTCACTTCTTCTGTAGCTATATTTTTGTTTTGTGAAGCTTTCTTAAACCTAGACCTTTTCAACTTCAGGTGGCAATTCACACCATCAGACTTCCTACGAATACTACTATAGCTGACTTCCTACGAATACTACTATAGCTGATGTAATCAACGACCTCAAGACCAAGGTAATTACATGTATGTGATGTGGTTATTATCTTCTTGAATATGCAATTTATGATGGAAGAAAGAGAGTTCACTAGTTGTTACATTGATCTTATTGTTTTAATGCTGCTTTATTTATGGCTTACATTTTTTTATGATTCTTTTTTCTCATTTAGGTTGAACTCTCTTATTCTGATGCTGAAGTCAGACTACTTGAGGTTTTCTTTCACAAAATCTACATGGTAACTTTTTGTTATGGATGTTGTTAGAGGAAAATTCAAAAGCTCACATAAGCATGGTTATCTATATGAGATTGGCCCATAAAATTAACTCTCTGCTCAACTACAGTTGTTAGGTATAGAGGTTGAGCTTTACCTTGTCCAATTTCAAGCCTTTTAGCTGATATTTGTGTCATATACTTTAAATGTGAGAATGTGCTTACACATGAATGTTTTTTTTCTAGTGTGTATTGGGTTTTGACAGATATTTTAAAGTTAAATTCTATCCTAGTTAAAATTTAAAACATTAATGATCAGTATTGGAATTTATGTGCAACGGAGGTGATGCTTTTAATGTATTTGTTGTTTTTATATTTTTTATTGATGGTTGTTATTATGTTGTTTTATGCTCTAGTAACGAGTCTAACGAAGTATCATCCTTCTAGATTCCAGAAGAAGAGAAAAGCCTTAGGCTTCATGATCACATGATTCATGTTTATCACTTTACTAGAGATTCTAATAAGGAATCAAATGGTAATTTTAGTAAGTTTGAGTTCTCATTTTATTATATCTTCACAAAGTAGAATAGATTCATTTTTCTTTTCTAATAATTAAAATCCGGTATAGTTTATGTTCTCCAACAAAATTCCTGTATATTTTCATTTACCTATATTATAATATTTTTCTCAACATGGTTTCTAAGCTTTACAGCATGAATTTTTTTCTCAACAAAGTTTCAGTCTATGGTTGCAACTTAACAGATAGGTTAGTCTTTGCCTCCCTTCTGTTGGTCTCTTTCTCTCATGAAGATGCCAAGATTTTATAGTTTTCTTTTGACATATTATAATCTTTTTAGAGTAAAACCACACTTTACTCAATATGTCAAAACTTATAGCTATTCTTCTCCTCATCTTGTATGTTCTTGCTATTGTGTACATATTAACAAAGCTTCCAAATTGTTAAATACTTTATTTTTATTGCAACTATGATCTTGGTTTCAAGATACGTAAAGCTCTTTCCTTCTTAACAAATTCCCTTTGTTCTTATGAAGAATCTTGCCAGATAAAGTGCATGCTTTAGAAGGTACAAAGTGGTTTTATTGAATGTGGAGATTGTGTGGTGAGGCACATGAAAGAGATAGTTGAATGTGAAAATCCACAGTTGGAGAAGATGATAATATTTTTTTATTATATGCTTTGGTTTATGATTGTGATAAACTATTACAGTTGGATGAATCTAATGCATTTTGTATTTTTGCATAAAAGTTTGCAGGAACAATCAAGAATCAATATTACCAACAATCCGAATATGATGATGTCAGAAGTGAATGGAGTGAATTCGTCTACTCATATGTAGGTGTCTAAATTGGTGGTGTACTTAGGATACATATTTTGTTCTTTCATTATGGATTTTGGATATATTTGTGGATATATATTTGGTTAATATACTTGTGGATTTGTGGATATAAACTTGTGCATTGATGGATTCGTTGATATATATTCATCATTTTGAATGGATAATTGTTTAATCTAATTAATGCATTTAAGTTGTATATATATATTGGAATATAATTGTATAATAAAATATTGTTTAATTTTAATGAAGTAAAAAAAATTTTCTTCACTCTTTTATTAAATTAGTGCGGTGGTAATCGACAATTACTTCATTAAATTAAAATTATATTGTAATAAAATATGATTATTTACTTCAATAATAAAATTTGATGGTGAAGTAATCAAAAATAAAATACTTCTACAATAAATGTAAACTGTAAAGTTACATATCATTTATTACTTTGTCGCATTACAAAACTACTAAAGCAACATATATTTTTTTACTTCGATAATTAATTTAAACCGTAAAGTTATATATCATCGATTACTTCAGCACTTTACAAAATCAATGAAGTAAAAGACAAGTTTTTACTTCATAATCAGTCCAAATCTGAACCGGGTTGTCTCTTTGAATCGGTAAAAGACTTTGCTATTTTCATGGATATGACTTCGGTGATATGACAAAGTAAAATAATCCCTTTTTACTTCACGTGCGTCTACTTCAGTAATTATCTATCTATGACTTCGGTGAATATACGAAGTAAATATAGGAAATTCTACTAGTGATTGTCATGCTAACTTTTCATGCAGATCAGTCAAAGTTAGTTGACCAGAGGTTTGCTCGACTGAACATAGATATTAGTTGACTGAACCAACCATACTATGCCAGATTTAGTATATTCAGAGGGATCGATCGATGGATCATGGGGATCGGTCAACGGACACATATGTGATATAGCGTGGGGTCATAAATGGTAGCTTTATCCATCAACTAATAGGGAGGATTGGTCGACGTTGGATCACATTTATTGCAGCGACAACCGAGCGCAACCGAGCACCAAATACAAAGAAAGGTGCGGGGATCTGTCAACTTAATAGGAGGTTCAGTTGACTAATAGGTTTCGTCGACTGAATAGTTTTTCAATCGACTGAATGTGCCTTATATAAGGAGCTCGAGACTAGTTCTCAGACCAACTCTTCCACTCGCTCTACACTCATTCTCTGCGTCAACCAAGTGCTCAGATTCTACTACTACGACCCTGGAAAGATTATCGACACGCTACGCTTAAGCCTACCTTGTAGTGTCGATTTATTTACTTTTTGTTCGTACTGTACTTGCATCTTATAAGGGAATTAGTAGGTTGTTACTAACTTCCTTACATCTTATACGACATTACTTTCTCTGAAATGTTTTTGGAGAAAGGATTATAGTGATTGCCCATTGAGAGCGATCGAGGACTGTGAGCCTTGGATTAGGAGTCGCCGAAGGCTCCGAATCAAGTAAAAAAATGAATCATTTAATTTCCGCTGCATACTCTACTTTGTTTTTGTTTTACGCTATTAAAAAGAAAGATTTTTGAACGATCGAGATTCACCCTCCCTCTCTCGGTTTCCAACGATCCTACAATCTCTCTCAATTGGAGAATCCTATTCTCAAACTTATTTTATATCTTTCAGATATAATCGTAGTGCATGTGACCTAATAGGTTCCCTATTATATTGGCTATTCATAATTAATTATTAATTACGAATAAATCATGAGCGACATCTAGTATACTACATCATGACCCCTAATTGATAAAAAATTCATAGTTGATCCCAGAACAAATTCTAAACCCTTCATAAGCTACATTTATCACTATGGCCATGGATTCAAGTAAAAGTTTCTTGTCCCATGAATTCAAATTACTCAAACAAGTGGTTATGATGAACATCCTCTTGACATATTTTTCTTTGATCAAAGACTTACAAGCATTAATTCTAACAAATGACCTTAGGGTATACGTCTCTTTTATAAAAGGTGTGATGAATCCTCTGTGGGGTATTTAAACACATTTGAGTATATTAACTTATACCCAATCATCCCAAATCTACATGCACTTCCTAGGAGATGCCCTATAAGATATCAAAATATAAGTCTCCATGACTAAGGTGACTTGAATACCTCAAATCTAAGAAAATTTGCACTCGAACTTAATTAGATATTCATTGGCATATATAGAACCACATAAAATCTCATAACATGCCACATCAGATAAACTAGTTACCCATAATTAACATTCATATGTTAACTCTCAACATCTCAATATTTCCATTCAATAGGAATTGACTGCATAGATAAACCAAGGAGTATAACATAAGATAATATCACAAAATCGATGATGTCCAGTCTCATTAATTCATCGACTAGGGAAAATTTCATTGATATAACTTCTAAGGCGATTACCTTAAAATATATTTCTAATATTATAGACTATTGAGCCGCCAAGCTCCTACCACTTCTGGATTTACTTGGTGGGTGAATCAGAGAGAGGTCATAAGGCGGTTCGATAAATAATAGTAGAAAAGCCGGCCACAATTACATGACTTCCCCACGAAAATAAAAGAGATAATTTTTATTAGAAAAAGTGGCATTGGTTCATCAACATATTAGATCTCACCAGAAAAAATAAGGAGTGAAAAGGAAAACGAAAAGAGTTACAATTTAGCCGGTGAACAAAAATGAATATAGCCGATGAGAACTAGTTCATTCTTTCCCCTTTCCTGAAGGGAACCGCATGCAGCGACCCCCCTCTCACCGGAGGAAAATAAGGAACTGCGGCCGTGTTCTCGATCGTAATTAATTGAACTAGAACTCTTCTAATAATACATAACATACAGCTTACAGGACCAGCTGGGTCTTTCCACGATGAAAGGTCGCAGGTCGATCGGTTGATGAACACTTCATGCTTCACTGCCTTCATTGGCAGAAGAGCCAATCCCCACCTGCAGCCAATCGGAGCTCTCTTCCCCCATGTTAATGTCCTTGAGTTCACTCAACTTTGCAAATTTCACCTTACTATCCACCTCATCTTCCACATGGTTGAAACTAGATATCTCGTTGCAAGTGATATTATCCTTATTGTGGATGTTGGTGGTGGTGAGGTTCTGATCATTGTTATTGTTCTTCATGTCGCTGCTGGTGGTAATGCTAGCTCTGTTTTTGCTCCCGTTATCACGATCATTAATCCACGAACGCAGGTAGATGGCCGCAGGTATCTCCAACCGCAATGAGCTTCCAATGTCTCTCCTAACTGCGTTGTCGATTGGCGGCATGTTGAGATCGAAATGCTCGGAGTTGGAATTGGCGTCGAACATTGGCCGGAGGGTGAGCTGTTGATGGAGGCCGGCGTGGCCCGGGAGCGGTTGGAGTTTCAGGGTCGGGTCCGACGGCGAATTGGAGGTGATCCAGTGGCAGCGCTTGTGACCTCCCAACGCCTGCCCTGACGTGAACACGCGGTGGCAGATCGAGCACTCGTGCACCTTGGACTTCTTCTTTGCCACCGATGCGACGGCCAAGGGCGCAGGGTTTTCTATGGGCACGAGAGCCATAGACATCGACGCCTCCGCCATTTGGTCGCTACTGCTCGCATTGTTTCTATTGTGAGTGGCAATAACGACCTCCTCGTCAGCTGGCGGCGACGGCGTCTCATCGAGAGCACTTAACTTAGCGGCGAAGCAGCCCTTGACCTTCTTGTGGCTGGCCCTGTGGCCGCCCAGCGCCTGGTGGGAGGTGAACACTTTCTTGCACGCCTTGCACTCGAACAATCCCTTGGGGACAGCTGGCGACGCCGGCAGAACGAATGCAGGGGGAAGCGCCTTTGGCGTCGTCGCCGCTGCTGCCTCGGCGACCGCTGTGGCAATGGCATTAACCGTATTCTTCCTCCGGTCGTCCTCCTTGCTTGCGGAGGCGCAGGACTCTTCGGTCTCGATGAGAGCGAAGACGGGGTCCACGCGGGCGGACGAGAGCATGACCAAGCAATTGGCGAGGTCCTCCTCCTCGCTCATCTCCACCTTGGTGCGCCGGGAGCGTTTGCCCTTGGACCAGCCGACGAGGTCATCATCGTAGGAGCGTGGGGAAGATGGAAACGAGGAGTCGTCGTCGTCGTCGTCGCCAGCCTCGTCGTCGGAAATGCATTTGCCGTGCTCGAGGAAGGACTTCCAGGATATGAACTCCTTGCCGCAGTTCTCGCAGACGCGGCAGCTCTTGAGGCGGTTGGAGTTGGTGCGGAGGGCGTACATGCGCTTGGTGCCACCTCCACCGCTGAGCTTCTCGTGATCCCACTCGCCGTATCCAGACGTGTCGTCCGCATCAGCTGACGTGCCGGCTGCATCGTCGATGAGGCCATGGGCGCGCATGTGCCCGCCTAGGGCGCGGCCGCAGCCGAAGCCCTTCTTGCAGATCCTGCAATAATGCTTATAGGCCTGCTGCTGCTGCTGCTGCTGCTCGGCTTGCCGTTGGTCTATCACCATAGCCATGATGATAATCACAGAGATTGAGAGAGGGATAAAGAGAGAATGGGGGTGGGGTGGGACGGTGGGTGCTAGTAAATTAAGGGCATATATGGATGGTGCAAGGCTAAGCTCCGAAATAGGTATGTGTCCCCTGTTTCTTCTCTAGGATCCCATCCATTGGCCATGAGAATAGCAAAGGTTAAGGAATGAGCGGCTGCAATGCAAGCCATGCAGTGCAATGCAAGCCATGCATGTAGTGCAATGCATGCAGTGGGGTTATTGGTGCAAAGCAATGGAGTTGGGGTTGGACCTGGTTTATAGTTGGGGACGTTGGTTGGATGTGGAAGTGGTCGTCGGTGCCAAATGGGTGGTGTCGGAAACAAAGGGAAGGCTCCGGGGTTGGTGCGCTGCATGCGTTGCCAGTGCATGCTGCGTTGGGTCAACGGTCAGCTGCTAAAATCTCGGGTTGCCATCGCTTCCTCCATCTTATCCATTCCCATCGCCACTGCCAAATTGGCAATCCCATTCATTACCGCCTTCTCCTCCTAGTATATGCATGCTACTACTCCCCTATTATATAACTATACTCTATGATACTGATTAATTGCTTCAATTCCCTCTATTTCGACTTCTATTTAATTTTCCCATTAATGATATTTTTTATATCTCAAATTAATAGCGTCATTTTTAAGTGACAATTTAAAATACTATAAACTTAAAACTTTACTTTTTGTTTTTTTGTAATTAATTAAAATGATATAAATAGAAGCTAAGAATTTTTTATGTTAAATAATAATGTAAGAAATAACATATTAAAATCATAGTTTTAATTAAAGCTAGAATTTTAATACTTTTTAACATAATTTTTAATATTCAAATTCACAAATATGATATCTTAAAACTATAGATGGTAGTCCTACACTTAGTCTTATGAATACTTAATCCATAACATTGAAGGTTATAATCAGATTACCAAACAAATTGCGATATTATATTAAAAGATTTAAAACCTTGTCTAAATAATAGCAAAAAATTGAAGCTAAAGATAAAAATAATAGATATTTAGATATTTCCTTGTTAATTAACCTTATGCATCAATTTAATAGATTTAATTTGGATGAAAATCTTGGTAATTACCACAATGTGCAGAGCAAGATGCAGCAATGACGATGCCATCCTTCTTACTTAACATTAAACAAACAAATCAAATATTAGTAACTTTTTTGAGCGATTTGATTAATTTAATTACTGTAAATTGTATACAATACTATTGGATTACTAATTTGTTTAATTGGAAACAAGCCATTAAACAAAGTTAATATTTCATATTCATCTCTGATGTAAAGGGGAAATCCATCCGGTGAAGTGCCTTCTCCACTACCCTGTGCAATTAGTACTCTCTCCGCCGGCTTCACTCCATTTAGTTCTCCCAACTCTGCTTGGGTATAACGTATTCCATACACAACGGGATCTTTGCCGAGCTGATCCTCTTGGACCTCAACCTATGACAAATCTTGACAATTACAGTCGTCATACTCTGTTGCCTAGAACTGCCCCTGAAGGGATAGTCGAATCCGAGGGTGACACTTGGGCAATGACCCAATCATGCCAGATGTAGGACTCCACTGTTGTCCCCTTTGATGTTTGACTTCTTTCTGCCCGACCACCTTGTTAGTAGGAATCCTAATGTCAATGATGTGATGATTGACTAGGGGCAATTTGTATCATATTCTTCATTAATAAAGACATGTTTGATTATTATACTTACTTTGTATTCTGTGCCGAATGACTAAGTATAATAATGTCCTTATGTAGTAGGTTCTTATCTACATTATATCGATTGGTTAAATCGATAGTGAGATAATGTAGAGAACACTACACTAAATTATTTCTAGTCAAACATTAATATTCAGGGACAATATTAATGTATGGAGACTAACATGTAGGTCAACTGATTACTTGAGCTCATAAGTCATGGATATATGATATCAAGTTGATACATGGGTATATATTGGAGAATGTGTACTGAATGACCCACCATGAAAAAATTTTATAGATTGTCATATGAGTGTCATAGGCTTTCTCATGTGACTATTAGTATGAATAGTCCTTAGACCTGAAGTTACTACGGTTCCCTACATAAGGAGTTATGTACCTTGGTATCGTCAAACGTCACCCATAACAGGGTGGACTATAAAGGCGATCACTGGGTATGTAATGAATTATGCGGAGGGATGTGAGTGATGTAGATGGGATCTATCCCTCCCATATGACAGGAGTGATATCTGTGGGCCTCTTGATCGAGTTGGACTACTGAAACGCATGACCATGCTCAAATAAGTCAGTATGAGATATTGAACTCATTTGTTTGAGTGAGTCTACTCGGGGATCAAGAAACACAAGATTGATTGAGGATGACACGGTCTATGCCTCATTGGTCAATCTATATATCAAGGATAGAAGGACAAGGTCATACATTATCATAGTCACGGAGGTTTAGTCGGATCTCGACTTTTCTTGTTACTTGGGTAGCAATGATGCATTGTTAGATGCCGCTCATTGCTTATGTGTCTAAAGTGTTTAGGCGCATTGCCAACGTCACGAGAACCTATTGGGTCACACACAAAGGACACAATGCTTCGGGAAACCTAAGCCCGAGTTGGGAACTCGGGAGGCCTGAGCCCGAGTTGGGAACTCGGGAGACCTGAGCCCGAGTGGGAACTCAGGAGGTCAGTTAGGAAGCCCGAGTTAGGAACTCGGCGAGTCTGAGCCCGAGTTGGGAACTCGGGAAGTCAGATCGGGAAGTCCAAGCCTGAGTTGGGAACTCGGGAAGTCAGATCGGGAGATCTGATCGGCAGACTGAGTCGGCACTCGGCAGACTGGGTCGGCACTCGGCAGACTGAGTCGGAGCTTGGCAAACTGGGTTGGAGGTCGGCAAACTGAGTCGGAGCTTGGCAGACTGGGTCGGAGGTCGGCAGACTGGGTCGGGAGCTCGACACTCGGTAGACTTGGTTGGGAGACCGGTCGGGAGACCGAGGGGCCCGGTTGGGATTAAAGGAGAGTCATTAAAGTGTTTAATGAAGGGAAAAAGAAAAGATTCTTTTCTTGCATGGGAAATGATAAAAAGCGACATGAAAAGATGTGCTCTGGGAAGCCAAAGAGACACAAACCTCTTCATATTCATGGGATGAGTATAAAAGAGGGTCTTGTGACATTGGATGAGCTCTCCTTCTTCCTTCCTTCTTCCCTTTCTTCTTCCCTCCCTCATCTTCCTCCTTTGGTCGAAACCCTACTGTAGAGTTCTTGGTGTTTTACAAGCTACCTCAAGTTGCTAGCACAACTAAGGTAGTTCTCCCGAAGTTGAGAGATTGTGTCCGTGTGGATACGGATAGAGGCACGGACACTTGAACGTGCAAGAGATCTGGCGCACCTTGGATGAGCGGGATAAGCAAAGGGCACGCTCCAAAGGTATATCTTCTTTAGAAGTAGATGTAGATCAACTTTGTACGAGTTTTTCTTTCGCATGGATCGCTCGTGGGTTCTTGTTTCCGCTGCGTTTTTATGATTTTGTGCCGGGAGACCCAACACACCTCTCTCCCGGCTCTCCCTGAGTGGCTCATACGACTGCTCACATGACTAGCACGCACATCCAAGTGCATATTCCATTCCATCAGCTATATAAGGCCCATTGATGGTAGATGAAGGTATAATTTTCTTCTCTTACACAAGACCACTCTTCTTTATGTTTTCTTCTTCCTCCTCTTCTTTCTCACGCACACCCATTAACCTCATCCTTCAGCTTCATGCCAACTTAATCTTCGTAGGGGTCACGCCGGCAACACTGCTGCTCACTGACTCGTGTTGAGTTATTGGAGACAAAGGTTCGACCAACTGCAGGACATATGCATCCGCAGCTCTGAGGAGGAAGGGAGAGGAGCGATCCAAGTGCACGGATTTTATATCATCCTTTCCCATACCTATCGAGTATCGGATATCCATCCGAATACCCATATCAATTAAAGGATCGGATATCATGTATACTAATAATATTTTTTTCTTTCCATCTAACTATATCATTCAACAAAAGTATATTAGAATTAACATCATATTTAAAAATATATATCTATAATTTTAAAAATAGATTAAATATCTATATAATATATTCTTAACATCAACCCAAATTGTTAGTGGGGTTGGGAAAATAATTCTTTAATGTATGTATATTTTTTTATTTAATTGAGTATTCCGATCGGATATCGGTAGTCCATTTGGGTCGGATATCGAATCCTCCATCAGATTCAGAGGAAATTGACATCCCTAATTGACACAATTTGTGGGAAGAAATACAAAAAGTGACGATGATTAATACTCAAAGAACAACAATCAAACCTTATTCTAAGGTATTCGAGGAGTCCGACGAACAACACCAGTTCTCTTTGTCGACAGTCATCAAAGCGGCAGGAGGTCCAATTTCATAGAAACAGATTCACGAATGGTCTCTCTACTAGCAGGGGAGGCTCTATGACTAGATCGAGTCCAACCTGTTATAGAGAAGGAGACTATAGCTCTAGGCGAGGAAGTGCTCATAGTCGAGCCCACCTCATAGAGCTCGAGAGTGGTCACTTTGACCTACTACGCCAACAATAGACTAGTTAGTTCCACGCCGCTACTTGTAGGAAGAGTAGCCACATGGAAAATACCTCTCTTGGAGGGCATTCTAAAAGAAGAGATGCCTCATCATTTCTATCCACCTCATCTCAATGAATACAGTGGTACCACAGACCGAGAGAAACACTTATGTCATTTTGAGAATGCAACTTTGCTACACCAATATTTAGAGGGAGTCAAATGTTGTGTCTTCCTCACTACTTTGATTGGGCCCATGCAACAATGGTTTAACATGCTGAGGTCCAAATCCATACAATCATTCAATGACTTTTTTGCACCATTCTTGCACCATTTTTCTAGCTCTATGAGGTATTTGACCACTCTTCTTAGTTTATTTAACTTCAAATAGAAATTACAAGAACCTCTACATGAGTATATACAATGATTCACTCAGGCTATATTAGAAATACCCCTGGCAACATCAGACATTATGATTGATGCCTTGGTCTAAAGATTCCATGAGGGATATTGCTTCCATTCCTTGGAGAAAATGTCCCATCACAAACTACGATGAGCTTCTCACTCGTGCCAAGAAGTATATCAATATAGAGAAGGCTTAAATAGCTAGACACGAACAATAATGAGCTCAAGTGATTGAGGTTGTAGAGCGCCTCCCAAAATCATGACCAACTCAGTGGCCCTCTCCACCTAGTTATCAGTCATACTTTACTCCTCTATGGGTCTCCAAAGAATGAGCCATGCAGTTTTGAGATGAGCAACAACTCTTGAGAAGGTCAATTAATTCCAAACGAGGACCACGCCATCACAAACCCTCACCTATTGTGCCTTCCATCAAGAATACGAGTACGATATCCATGATTACCACAAGTTGGATGGAGAGTTGGAGTGGCTTATTGATCTCTACCCTCATGTGCGGGCCATGATGACCGACCCTACCCCTTATCAATAAAGGTTGCCTCCGCGGTACCCGCTGAGGAAAAACTTCCTACATTTCCCTCATCTCGCATAGATAAGACAAAATAATCTAGTAGCTGGGTGGTAGGAAAGAGCACCGGCTCAAGATAATCCACTTGTAGGGGGGGCATTAATGTGATCTCCAGAAAATGCCACGAAAGGTGATTCTCACAGGTTTAGAAAGAGATATAATCGAGCAGAATGCATGGCCATCACTAGTTCCTGAATCTAAGTTGGACTGATATTAGGATTCATGCCCCATGACTTAGAAGGGTTGCGATCCCTCACAATGACGCCTTGGTCATCCGAGCTAATGTAACTAACTTTGATGTTAGTCGAGTCTTTATGGATACAGGTAACTTGATCAACATTCTTTTCTGAACAATAATAGAACATATGGGAATAGGAATGGAGGGCATGCAGTTTGTTATCACACCTTTGTTAGAGTTGTTGAGGTATGCGATATAGTTGCTTGACTAGATTAAATTGTCGCTTTCTTTGGAAATAGAACCTTAATGATGTACTACCTTGCCCGCATTCACTATGGTGGATGCTCCTTCGCCTTACAACATTATCTTGAGCTGATCAACCCTCAATGCCCTTAAGGTAGTTGCTTCCCTATTACTAGAAGATCAAGTTCCCTGTTGAAAAAGAAGTGGGGGATATTATAAAAGATTAGTAGGCCATTCAAAAATATTATGTGAAAATGATCCAAGCAGACCAAAGAAGGTCAAGTGGCAAGGCTTGGATGGATGGGATAGAACGACACATATATGAAATTTACATAGCGCATGGGGGAGTTCCCTCGTTTGTAATTGACCATGACACTAAAGTTATTAGCATGGCTCCAAATTACCTGAAAAGGACAACTCAGATCTCCAAAGATCTCACATTTGAGCTGAATGAGTCATTGGTCAATTATTTAGTGAAGAAGCGGCACATCTTTGCCTGGTCACCAATAGTTCTAATGGGTATAAATCTAGAGGTGATGGAGCCTCACTTACACATCATAGTCAATGCCCTCCAGGTCAAGCAAAAAATGTGGCACTTCGGTCTGGAAAAGGATAAAGTTATTCGAGAAGAAGTGTAGAAGTTGTTAGAGGCCAAGAAAGTGTGAGAGTTGCAATACCTAACCTAACTGTCCAATGTGGGATTGGTTCCCAAGCCGTCTAAGTACTGGCGCATGTAGATGGATTTTTGAGATTTAAACAAAACATGACCTAAGGAATGTTATTTGTTGCTACACAATGATCAATTGGTAGACTCTATGGTAGGGCATTGATAACCAATATTTTGATACATTATTTTGGTTCATATACTTGACGTTTCTATCCTCTCGTATGGTTAAATATTGATTCATATCATATTTTATGAGTTTGGATCTATTTCAAGCTTCAATACAATTCCTCCTACATTTAGTGTATTATATCTAAAAAAGCGAATCTTGTCTTGTATGGAATTAAAGATGAGCATGGGGAATAGACTCAAACCGAACCAACTTTACTTTGAGGCCAGAGTTAAAGGGGAAATCCAATTTAGAGTGATATGATTCATCCATTCAAATTTGGAGTGATCTAATTCATCTATTCAGATCTAGAGTGATCTAATTCATCTACGTAGATCTTGAATGATCTTATTCATCCACATAGATCTAGAGTGATCTGGGCCATCCATTGAGATTTGAGTCATCTGATTTAAAGAGAAAGAGGAATTGAGAGAGAGGTATTAAAATCTCCTTCTTCACCCGCAACCTTCCTCCACACCACCCATCGTCAGCCATCCACATCCATCCACTAAAGCCACCATCAACCGACCTCATGTAAGAGGAAAGGCATCTCTTTCTTTCACACACCATCCACAACCATTCACCGATCTCCATTGGTAGGGCTGAACTTGTGATGAAGGAAGGGGATTCACTCCTTTGTCGACACCAGTGCCATCGGCAGTTATCTCTTATGGAGCCTTGGGGTTTTCCAACATCAGAAAGAAGCTAGATATCTCATCTTTGTTGGAGCAATCGGCCCTAAGATGGTCCGGTGTGACCATGGGTTTTGATGTTTGGGCAAAGGGTTTAAGTTAAGTTTACCCTTGTGTATTTGATATGCGTATGTTGAGTGTGCAGGTTGTATAGGTACGCATATGGACTTGACTAGACGGCCTCAGTACGGTGAAGGATGGCATGGAGGCAAGCTGGAGGCTTGTGTGCGCATCTGAGGGACCATGGAGTGCAGGTACGATGAGCTGATGGGCACGGACTTCGAGGCGTACGTGAAGGGTGGCATGGAGACAAGCTGGAGGCTTGCGTGCGCATCCGAGGGACGAGGGCCGAAGATGAAGAGGGCGCGAAGGCAACAGTCGAGGCTGCGGAGGAGGAGCCAGTCGAGTCGTGAGGGTACGAGTGCAGTGTGATTGTACTCGGGAAATCCTAGGGTTTGAGTGCGGAGTGGAATGTACTCAGGAGGGGAAACCCTAGGTGTGTGAGCAGGGCAGTCGACTGCCATTGTGGCAGTCGACTGGGACCACAACACACAGAGAATCGGGTCGACCCAAGGAGGGTCGACCAGTCGACTGCCAGTCGACTGGAATTGGTTCCAGTCGACTGGCTCCAGTTGACTGGTCCTGTACCAGTCGACTGGAGGTCGACCGTTGCAAAGGCGGCTGAGGCATTCATTGCATATTTTGTAGCCGTTGAAGCCTACCAGTCGACTGGTAAGTGAGCAGTCGACTGGTAGCGAGAAATCAGCCCCGAATCCTATTTAAAGAGGACTTCGTGGTGGCTGAGTTTCTTGATGAAACTTGTCTTGGTTAAGGGCAAGTTAGTAGTCTTCGTGTCCAGAGCTTTGGTTGGTGGTGTGGTGAGGTTTCTCCACCCACAAGGAGCGACACGTGATAGCCGGAGAGCATCCGGGGAGCAATCCGCCGAAGGATCAAGGGATCGTCCACCTCACGGACTGTCGTGGAGTAGGAGCTTCATCTCCGAACCACGTAAATCTGGTTGGTTAGCATTGTGTAGTTGTTAGTTTATTTTTATTTGTATTTCTATTGCGCAACTAACAACGTAGGTGAAAGAAAGCACCGAGAACGCTATTCACCCCCCTCTAGCTAGGGCAAAGATCCCAACAATTGGTATCAGAGTAAGGACTGCTCTTGATCGGACTAACCGCCGAGAGAGTACACGCTAGAGGAGAAGAATGATGGAAGACAAACTTGGGGACAACATCTACGCTCCGCCGGCCTACGACCATGAAGACTTCGGGTATTGGAAGTCACGGATGGAGACTTGGTTCGCGATGGAGTGGGAGTACATGATGGTGCTTGAAGAACCATTTGAAATTCCAAGAGATAAGCATGGGAAGAAGCTCCGCCCAAGATATTGGACTCAAGAACAACAAGCGCAATCAAAGGCAAATGAGAAGGTAATAAGTATATTAATAAATCTTTTGCCTAACAATATTTTGAGTGTTGTAGGGAATTATAAGAATGCACATGAATTATGGACCAAGTTGGTGGAATTTCATAAAAACCCTACACAAGGTCAAGTGGTGGAAGAGCCCAAGGAAATGGGCTCAATAGCTCACGAGGAGGAAGAAGTGTCAACTTCTTCAAGTGAGGAGGAGGAGCTAAGTGAAAGATCATCGACCTCCTCAAGAGAAGAAGAAGAAGAGGTCACCACCTCAAGGATTGAGGGGGAGGAGAGACCCTCACCTACACATGATCAAGAGGAAGTCAACCAAGCCTCAACCTCCACCAAAGCAAGGACTAAAGACCACATTGTATGCTTTGGGTGCAACGAAAAGGGGCATTACAAGGATAAGTGCCCGAAAGGTAAAATGGAGGTAAAATCTAAGCCTAATTCCATTCAATGTAAATCTAACATAAATTGTAGGAATGGAGAAGCCCAAGAAAAGAAAAAGAAGAAAATTAGATGCTTCACGTGTGGAGATCTAGGACACTACCACACAAGATGCCCAATGAGTGGAAAGCTCAAGAAAATGGAGCATCTAAGAAGATGGGAGAAAGAAGAGAGAAGAAAGCAAAACTCACAACAAAGAAGGACTACAAGGGTAAGGGAGGTACCCTCTAACCCTAGTTTAAAAAGAAATTCGATTTCAAGTTCTTCACATTTCAGGAATCATGTTAATTATCCATCCATGCATGCTAGTGTTAATGAAAAATGTCTAATGGTGCATAACCTTGGGTTTAAGTACAATGATAGGAATAAGGATAACAAGGTAGATCACTACTCTAGAAAAAGCATGCATCATGATAGGCCTAAGACCTATGTATCCAAGGCTAAAGACATTAATCACAAGGAAGGGAAACAAATGTCTAAGAAAATGGGTAGACCTAGAAATGTCCAAAGTGGACATGTGGACTCTAGGGTTCAAGTTGTAACACCCCAAATTTGTCGATGTAAAAATCATGACAATGTATGAAAATGATTATAATGAAATGATATGAATTTCATGCAATCACATGCCAGGAAATGTTATGAATGCATGAAATATTATATTCATGAAATTATTATTATCATGAAATATTAGCATGAAATATTATATTCATGAATATGGAATATTAAAAATATTATGAAATAATATTTTTGGAATATTATGAAATATTCTGAATTCATAAAATATTATTCATATTATGAAATTTCATGATGGGCTTGGTTTATTGGGCTTGGAAATGAATGGTGCTAAAAAGAAAGTGCAAAGTGGGGGAAACAAGGATTGAACCTTGGACCTCCTAGTTGCACTCACCATGTCATAACCAATGAACCAAGCAATATTTCATGTAGAAGGAGAAAGGAACATGCTTGTTAAGTGTGTAAGAGTGAAGAGACATGTCTTTTCATGAGAAAAGTATAAATAGGTGGAAGTTGGAGCAACTTCCTTCTCTCCTTTTCTTCTTCCTCTTCATCTTCCAAAACCGAGACCCCCTTTCTCCCTTCCCCTTCCATTTTCGAAAACAAGATCTAGGGTTCTAGCCCTAGAAAAGTTGGAAGGAAGAAAACCCTCCAAAGACCTTGTCACTACTAAGTTCAAGAAGGCTTAGAGGAAGATTCCAAGAGAAGGATTCTCACTCGCCCTCCAAGTGTAGGGTACCCTACAATTTAAAGAGAAGAGTAAATTTCCAGCGCTAGGATGTAAGTATCCTCTCGCCTGTAGCATAATTGCTATTGAATGTTACTTGTTTCATTCTTTTGAAAAATCACAAGGACCATCCCTTATAAGACTTTCGGCCACCACCATGAAGTAGGGCTTGGTTACTTTTTAATTGCATGAGGAGATGCCTAGAAACTTAGGGTATACATGTAGATGGATTTTTCTTCATGGTGTCAAGAACAAAACCTAGGGTTTTGCTTTGTAGAGGGTTTCGGCCACCCCTTGTAAGGGGTCCAAGAGAAGAGTTTTTTTGATCAAACTTGATGCATACTAGTAACCCTAGGGACTTTATACTTATATGTGTTGTTTCCCAACTTTTGAGAAGACAAAATTAGGGTTTAGCACCCTATATGACTTTCGGCCAAGGTATTGAAAAAGGGGCTAGTGAGAGTTGAGTTATCCTAGAAAACATTCATGCTTAGGGTATGGAATAATATTGTATACAAGGTGTTTGTATAATTGTGTGTGAAGTTTGGATGTCAAAAAAATCTAGCCTAGCCTATTCTACAAGGTTTCGGCCACCCCTAGGGAAATTAGGGTTCAAGGTTGAATGATTTTCCCTATGATATATCCATGCTTAATGATATAAGTGAAGTGTTTGTAAGAATGCTTGAATGAATGCTTGGTGGGAAAACCAAATTCCTTACTTGTATGTTTCGGCCAACCATAGTTCTAGGGTTGGGAAGTACCTAATGAGACCATGAAGCATGCTATTACATATGTGATATGTGTATAAATTATGTGACCTATCTTGTTAGGTATAAAAGCATGCCTTATAGCCCATGGGGCACTCTTATGACATGAATATGATGTGATTGAGATGTGGTTGATAATATGCCTAAAAAGGAGATACTCTATTGAAACTGGGATCAAGAGCACCCGAATGCGTGGTGTGTCCCTAGGGGATCAAGAGCACCCGAATGTGTGGTGTGTCCCTTTGAGAAGAGATTAAGAGTACCTTTAGGCATATATATATATGAGTAATTGCATGATAAATTACTTTACTTTGGAAAGTTGTGTACCCGACTCGGAAGGGGGTCGTTAAACAAATCCAATGAGCATGTTAAGGTCATGACATTGGTAGGACGGAAGGGTCCTGCTCTAATTAGATTGGTGGCTCGCTACCCCAATTTATTAGGGAACGCGCATGATGTGGTACTACAACTGGGCCCTGGATGATGATATGATATTTTGAAGTACTTACCATTATGGAACCTTTTGAAAAGCATACTTTTCTCATCATGTGATAATCTTGTTCCGTAAAGTACTTAGAGATAAATTGATGTGATGTTTATGATGCTTTGATAAGATGCTTATGATGCTTAATCTTGTTCTATCTTGATTACTGAGTACATGATATGATGTATCGATATGGATTTTGCGAGTAGGCCCGGATTCTTACTAAGCATGTTTTGCTTACTAGTTCATGTTGTTTTCTTATGCTGCAGATAGCGGTAAGAAATACTTGAATTAAAGGAAGAGGCAGAGGGAAGGCTAGAGGATGTGTGTGGTGATGGCTCGGGAAAGGATGAAAGATTCTATCTACCTTAGTTTGTCTAGAATCTAACTGCTTCCGATAAAAGATTGAAATTGTATTACTATACTCTGAATATATGATGATTGTGACTACTCTACTGTTAGAGATATGGAACCTAAGTCATGTTAGATAATACTATTATCAATGTCTAATTCCTATAGTATGCATGCTCAGTAAAATGCTAGATGTTTACTATTTTCGGTTGCTTATGAATGCTTCTTTTGTATATGCTTCTTTTGCATGTATCTAAGACTAGATAACTCTTGCTATATTCTTACTTGAGATTTCATGCTATAGTGCGTTACATATTAGGTTGTAAATGCATGTAGATATAAAAGAAATGAAAAACCTTGCTTGGTAAATTAGTTTTCAATAAGCATGCTTATTACTAGTTCATGTATTGTAACTGTTTTGTTGGATATACATGTTTAACATGATTGGATGATATGAATGTATGGACCCGTAACCCCGCCTTTAGGGTAGATATAAGGTCGGGCGTTACACAAGTCCTAGAAAGGGAAAATCAAGCCTTGAGGGCAAGACTTGATACTTTAGAAAATGCCCTAGAAAGATTCACGGTTGGATCTAAGGGCTTAGACATGGTGTTGGGTAGCATCAAACCCAACTATGATAGATCGGGATTGGGGTACCGATCTAAGACCTCCAGGCCAACAAAGAGAAATGTGCTGGCAAAGCACATAAATATGGCAAGGAGGGTAAGTCCAAGGATGGCAAGGGAATGTCATCCAAAGGGAAAGAAAAGGGCTTAACCAAAGACAAAGTGTCTAAGGTTAAGAAAGTTCACGTTATGGGCCAAGAGTCATCGGTGGCACACCGGTGTGGCCTAGCATTTATTGAGTCACCTAGGGAGGTGGCTAGGGCTCAGAGCTCAAGGGGGAGCTCTAGGAGCCTTTGGGGTCCATGGTAGATGGATCTCAAAAGGTTCTCCTTGAGGAATTGGATGAAATGTACCAAATAGGATTGGGAGACTTGGGTAAGTCTTAATCCAAGGTTTTGGCACACAAAAAGGGGATTTAGGGAGAAAAAGAGTTAAAATGATATTATAATTGAAAGAAATTGCGGTTAAATTGAAAATACCATGTAACTTGATGCTACAAATGGATTATGAATGAGTATGGGAAGAAGCATCAAGGTGAGGTCGAAATTAGAACTTTGAGCTAAGGTTTTAATGATACACTTTAGGATTAGTGGAGTTTTGTGCCAATCTTGGGATCCGGAGTACATTTATTTGGAAACGTATTTTTCCCAAGTAAATATAGAATTCACAAATATCCTCGCAAAATTTCAAGATTTTTCGAATTTTCTGGAATTTCTACGACATTTCTGAAATTCACCAAGGAGGGCTGAAATTCAGCCACCAGTCGACTGGCTCAGATACCAGTCGACTGGTGGCAGGCGACTGGGGTCGACTGGGAGGTCGACCGAGATCTCTGTACGCAAGAAAAACTGAAGGGCAGTCGACTGGGAATACCCCAGTCGACTGTAGCCAGTCGACTGGGACCATCCCAGTCGACTGGTCAAGGCCAATTTTTGTATCAACAGCTTGTTTGGTATCCAAATGATAAGGAACAAGTGTATGGGGGTTTAGTACACTATGTTTAGGATCATTGGGGATGTTAAGAACCAATAATTGGGTAATTATTGGGTTCTTTTTGATGTATGGCAAAGGGGGAGAGATGTTGGGTTTAAGTGGGAAACCAAACATACCTTTGCTAGAAACCCTATGTTTAGGGGGAGCTAAGTTTGAGGGGGAGCATGGTTGCTCCATTCTTGGCGTAAGGGGAACCTTGGAGAGGTTCTTAAAAAACCTTTGTAAGTCCAGTGTAAGGGGAGCTTGGGAAAAGCTTTAAAAAGCCCGTTTTGGTGAAAATTCCTAACTTGGAAAGTTAGGTGTGTAGAAAATCCTAACTTGGAGGGTTAGGTGTGGGATGCCTTGGGATAGGATCCATTTTGCATTGCATATGCATTTATTTAGCATGGTTTTTGCTATTGACTACTATCTTGCTTTCCCTAACTTAAACGGATTGCCAAACATCAAAAAGGGGGAGATTGTTGGAGCAATCGGCCCTAAGATGGTCCGGTGTGACCATGGGTTTTGATGTTTGGGCAAAGGGTTTAAGTTAAGTTTACCCTTGTGTATTTGATATGCGTATGTTGAGTGTGCAGGTTGTATAGGTACGCATATGGACTTGACTAGACGGCCACAGTACGGTGAAGGATGGCATGGAGGCAAGCTGGAGGCTTGTGTGCGCATCTGAGGGACCATGGAGTGCAGGTACGATGAGCTGATGGGCGCAGACTTCGAGGCGTACGTGAAGGGTGGCATGGAGACAAGCTGGAGGCTTGCGTGCGCATCCGAGGGACGAGGGCCGAAGATGAAGAGGGCGCGAAGGCAACAGTCGAGGCTACGGAGGAGGAGCCAGTCGAGTCGTGAGGGTACGAGTGCAGTGTGATTGTACTAGGGAAATCCTAGGGTTTGAGTGCGGAGTGGAATGTACTCAGGAGGGGAAACCCTAGGTGTGTGAGCAGGGCAGTCGACTGCCATTGTGGTAGTCGACTGGGACCACAACACACAGAGAATCGGGTCGACCCAAGGAGGGTCGACCAGTCGACTGCCAGTCGACTGGAATTGGTTCCAGTCGACTGGCTCCAGTCGACTGGTCCTGTACCAGTCGATTGGAGGTCGATCGTTGCAAAGGCGGTTGAGGCATTCATTGCATATTTTGTAGCCATTGAAGCCTACCAGTCGACTGGTAAGTGAGCAGTCGACTGGTAGCGAGAAATCAGCCCCGAATCCTATTTAAAGAGGACTTCGTGGTGGCTGAGTTTCTTGACGAAACTTGTCTTGGTTAAGGGCAAGTTAGTAGTCTTCGTGTCCAGAGCTTTGGTTGGTGGTGTGGTGAGGTTTCTCCACCCACAAGGAGCGACACGTGATAGCCGGAGAGCATCCGGGGAGCGATCCGCCGAAGGATCAAGGGATCGTCCACCTCACGGACTGTCGTGGAGTAGGAGCTTCATCTCCGAACCACGTAAATCTGGTTGGTTAGCATTGTGTAGTTGTTAGTTTGTTTTTATTTGTATTTCCGTTGCGCAACTAACAACGTAGGTGAAAGAAAGCACCGAGAACGCTATTCACCCCCCTCTAGCTAGGGCAAAGATCCCAACAATCTTCACTTATAGGATCGATGCACATGTGAGAGGGGGGGGGGGTTGAATCATGTGTATTTTTAAAATCTATCTTTTTCATTTTAGAAATAGAGTGCGCAGTGGAATAAATGAATAGAAAATGCAACCAAAAAACACATAAGGGTTTTTTTACTTGGTTCGGGCCTTCGATGACTCCTACTTCAAGATCCAGATCCATTGAACCTTTCTGATGGCTAATCTACTAATCTCTCTATGAGTGAACTCCTGATAGAGTAGTCAAATATAAATGAACAGAGCAGTGTAACACCCTACGATGTCCTTAAACAAATATATGAAATGAGTACAGTAATAACTGAAATCATTACCAACACTACTGTAGATATCCGGATCCGCTCATGTGTTGGTGTTAGTCTTCTGGCAGTGGTTGGGCATAGTCAAGCAGAAGAACAACCATAGTGTGAAGATAGGAAAGTAAAATGATCAGTATATAAGTTATGTTTGAAGCCTTGGTCGAAGGCCCCTTAGTGTTTCAATGGTGATTTCTCAAACTACATTTGGTTACGGGATGAGCTTGGATCATGCAACTTCACTTGAAAAATCTTAATCCCTACATTTGCATTTGTATGTATGCATTTGTGTTAGTGCTACACTTTTAAAGCACCAAAAATATGATGATGTTAATGAATAAAGGGATATAAAAAACAGTGCCATAAGTGGAAACTAGAAAATTACCTCTTTGAGACTGTATTAGGTTACTGGGGAAATAAATGATAAGTTTCTCTTGATTTCGAACTCGCCTTTGAGACCTTAGATAGTTTGAGAAAGATGAACTGAGTGTGTGGCAGGTGAGTGCTTATCGCTGGGAATATAGGGAACATAGAAAATAACGAGTTTGTTGGATCGAGAATAACAATAGAGGGGGGAATGAATATCGTTAAACGTTTTCGGATAAAACTTTAAGAGAATAAGCAGTGAAAATTAAAAACACAAAGAAGGACACAAACGCAAGGATTTACTTGGTTCAGAGTCGCGATCGACTCCTACTCCAAGGCCCATGGTCGTTGACCGTTTACTGGAGGCAATTCTATATGTGTGCAAAAAGTTTACAGAAAAATTACAGTTGTAGTACAGTAAATTAAAACTCAAGCTCTTTCGTTACCGACGCCCGCTGTAGATTGTACTTCTGAGCAGAGGGTCGTCATCGGCGCTTCAATCTCGAGTTGGGAGTTTTCTGGAGCAGAGCGCTTGAGTCGAAGAGCGTAGTGGCGTTGGAATGATGTGTTGAGAAGCCTTGGGGGTTGAGGGCTATTTATAGCAGTCCTGGGGGCGCCCTGGACGTTGGGGGCACCCTCTACGTGGCCTTTGATCCACAACAATTTCGGTCAGACCTTATCCCGCTCGAGTAGGGCTGAGGTTTGACTATGGGGGCGCCGGGGACGCTCGGGCCGCCCCGGTTGACTTGGTTTGCTGGCTTCTCGGCTGGATAAGCTTCTGTCGCTTCGTTGGCTTCGACCTAGGGCGCCCGGGAGCACGGGGGCGCCCGGGAGTACGGGGGCGCCCGGGATCATGGGGGCGCCCGGGATCATAAGCTTCCGAAGCGTTTTCTTGCTTAACTTGTTTTGCCTTGACACTGGGGGCGTCCGGGACACTGGGGGCGCCCCTGCCCAGCTGCTTGCCCCTCTCCTTTGGGGTGTTCTGAGCTGCAGAAACACATTCCTTCGGTCCTGCATCCAAGGTTAGTCCAAAACAACACAAAGTAATAAAATATTAGGTTTACACAACCTTAGCTGTCTTGGTTCTGACTTTGGGTCTCCTAAATGGAGCCCTAGGTCGAACCGACGCCTACTGTTCCCTCGACGGGGAACGCGTCCTCACCTACTCCTCTCAGGAGAATTTACCTGTTGCCAACCGGCTCCTCCGGCTGGACTTTTGGCCAGCAGTCCTTCGCCAAGTGCCTAGCTGTCCTTTGCCAGGTCTTCAGTAGCAAGCCGTCCTTCGTCTGGTGCCTAGCAGTCCTTCGCTAGGGCTTCCGTTCCAAGCAGTCCTTCGCTAGGTCTTTGACTCCTAGCAGCCCTTCGCTAGGTGCCCAGCAGCCCGTCGCCAGGACTTAGGGTTTCAGTGCCTAGCAGTCCTTCGCTAGGTGCCTAGCAGTCCTTTGCTAGGACTTCAATCTGCACACTCAAGTAGCATGTTAGATACACATAACATCTTAACTTTTGAACCCTTTGCCATTTATCAAAACACAGGTTTGACTTGGGTGCAGTCTGCACCAACAATCTCCCCCTTTTTGATTTATGGCAACCCGATTCAAAAAGTTAAGTTAATCAAGTCAATTGAAATAACAGTTTAGTTCCCTCCTCCTGGAAGGAATCTCCCTCTAGGTTTTCCAATGTTTCGTGGGGTTTGAAAATTTTCTAAGTCAAAATAATGGAATTAATTTTTCAAAACTTAGAAGATTTTCCAAAAGAAGTTTTAGAAAATATTTTCCAAAAATACATTTTGATTGGGCACTTTTGAAAAATTTTTATACTTAGAAATTTAGAAAAATAACTTAGTAGAAATTTTTTCTAAACATCTTTTAAGTTCTTGGAAGCACTTTTATAAGTTTTCAATCTCTTTAGTACTTTTAGAAACTTAGAAACTTTTATATTAGAGAAGTTTAGAAATAAGTACTTAGAGATATTTTGAACATAGCTAAAGGTTAAATACTTAGAAAATGCTTTTGAAAACTGCTTGGGTCAAGTACTTAGAATCAATTTTGAAAACAATTTAGATCAAGTACTTTTGAAACAATTTTGAGAAAAAAATAGATTAAGTACTTTGAAAACAGTTTTAAAAAAACTTAGCTTAAGTACTTTGAAAGCAATTTTGAAAATCTTAGCTTAATTACTTTGAAAGCAACTTTGAAAAAACTTAGCTTAAGTACTTTGAAAGCAGTTTTGAAAAAACTTAGCTTAAGTACTTTTTTGACAGCAGTTTTGAAAAACTTAGCTTAAGTACTTTTTGAAAGCAGTTTTGAAAAAAACTTAGCTTAAGTACTTTGAAGACAGGATAAATTTTTTGAAAATTTAGAATTTTGAAAAATTAAAAAAGCTTCTCTCCTTTTCTATCTCTCCCCCTTTGCCATATATCAAAAACAAAGCAATATAGCAAAAACAAATAAACTGCATAACTATATATCAGAATAATGTGCTGTACTGAACCAAATCAAGATATAAACTGAACTAAATGAATTTCGATTATCTCTTTAGGGTCCTGTTTAACCCAATTAGCTACTTACTAACTGTTATAAACAGTAGTTTTCGCTAGGGTTAGTCAAGTTAAGTATTCTATTCAAGTTAGATTTTCTAATCTTGACACTTAACTTGATTACTGTTTAAGTTGTATTTAGTGCCCCAATTACTGCAGATGCACTGACTTAAAGCATCTTGAATTAAGGCAAATACCTAAGCATCTCAACCCATTCTAGGTTATCAATCAAAAGTACCCTAAGGTGCTTGTGAGATGCTGGCTTCTAGATCTATAGGTGCATGCAGTTCTAGGGCCTAGGCTAAGTCCATTTTGCGAAAAACCCTAGTTTTGAAGGGGTAGTTTTTGAAAAGAAAAACTAAGTCGAAAAATTAAAAGTGATAAAAAGATTTTTCAAACCAAGTAAAAGCTGGTTTTGAAATTAAGTAAAGCAGTTTTACAATTATTTTAAAACCTAATTTTTAAAATCAAATAAAGCAGTTAAAAAGACAGAAAAATAGAGTAAACCTATTCTACCAAGCATAATCCTAATTGCCTTCTTAGTGAGCTGAACTCAGACTCAGGTAGAGGTTTGGTGAATATGTCAGCTAAGTTAGATTTAGAGTCTACATGCTTAAGGACTATCTCACCCCTGGCTACATGATCTCTTACAAAGTGATGTTTAACTTCTATGTGTTTAGTTCGGGAATGTTGGATTGGGTTTTTAGTTAGATTAATTGAGCTTATATTGTCAATGAAGACCTGAGTTTGGGTGTAGTTAAGCTGCAAGTTCTTAAGAGTGTGCATCATCCATAATAGTTGTGCTACATACTTTCCTAAGGCCACATACTCAGCTTCAGTCGTGGATAGAGCTACACAGTATTGTTTTCTGCTGCACCAACTTACTAGACTATTTCCTAACAGTTGGCAGCTTCCACTTGTGCTCTTTCTATCTAATTTATAACCAGCGTAGTCAGAATCCGAGTATCCTGACAGGTCAAAGGTTGAGGTCCTAGGATACCAAATCCCTACATTTAGGGTGCCCTTAATATATCTTAGTATTCTTTTTAGGGCTGCTAAGTGCGTTTCCTTAGCACAGGTTTGGTATCTAGCACACATTCCTACAGCAAAAAGGATATCAGGTCTGCTGGCTGTAAGATATAGTAGACTTCCAATCATACTTCTATAGAGTTTAAGGTTTATTGGTTTACCATCAGGGTCACTATCTATTTTTACATTTGTGGCCATGGGGGTACTTATGCTTTTAGAGTTATCTATTTTAAATTTCTTTATTAACTCTTTAGCATATTTAGTTTGATGGACATAATTTCTATCCCTAGTTTGTTTAATTTGTAATCCTAGGAAAAAGTTGAGCTCACCAACTAAGCTTATTTCAAATTCATTTTTCATTATTTTATCGAATTCTTTTAAAAAATTTGAGTTGGTTAACCTAAAGATTATGTCATCGACGTAGATTTGGGCAATACAGATCTCTTTTCCTAAGGTTTTAATAAATAGGGTTGAGTCAATTTGTCCTTGATTAAATTCTTTAGAAATTAGGTAAGTTGATAAGCGTTCATACCAAGCCCTAGGTGCTTGTTTTAGTCCATAAAGTGCTTTAGTAAGTTTGTAAACATGGTCAGGTCTTTCTAAGTCCTCAAAACCAGGGGATTGTCCTACATAGACTTCTTTCATAATGAATCCATTTAGAAAGGCTGACTTTACATCTATTTGGCATAGTTTAAATCCTTTATGGGATGCAAAGGCCAACAACATCCTAATGGACTCAAGTCTAGCTACCGGGGCATAGGTTTCGTCATAATCTAACCCTTCTACCTGACTGAATCCTTTTGCTACTAAACGGGCTTTATTTCTGACTATTTCTCCTTGATCATTTAACTTATTCCTAAAAACTCACTTAGTGTCAATGACGGATTTGCCCTCAGGTTTAGGTACTAGTTCCCTTAGGTAATGTAGGTTTGGAAGTCTATTGTAGTATAATTCATAAGGTATTTTATTGTATCGTTTGTTAATTAGGACCCTATTTTGAATGTAGCAAGCCGTACTAATTGCTTCTGCTCAATATTGGTTAGCTAAGTTGAATTCATTGAGCATAGCCATAGCGGCTTCATGTAGGGTTCTATTTCTCCTTTCGACTATTCCATTTTGTTTGGGGGTTCTAGGACACGAAAATTCATGTATATACCCATTTACCTTACAAAATCCCTCGAATCGTTGATTTTTAAATTCTCCCCCATGGTCACTTCTAAGTCTTTTGATTTTGGTATCGTTTTGATTTTCAATTAACTTACAAAAATCATTGAATAGGTTTAGGGCTTCATCTTTGGTCTTTAGAAACCTCACCCAGGTAAACCTAGAGTAATCATCAATTATTACTAAGCAGTACTGGTTTTCGCTTAGTGAATTGGCTTCATGTGAATCAAATAGGTCAAGGTGCAGGAGCTCAAGTGTGGTTTGAGTTAGATCAGATTGAATTAGCTTGTGATTAGACCTGGTTTGTTTACCTTGATTACATGATTCACATATTAAGTTTTCATGATTTTTAATTTTAGGGATACCTTTAATTAGGCCAAGTTGGTTGATTTTTAAAATTATTCTCAAATTAGTGTGACCTAATCTCCTATGCCAGAGGTTTGATTGTTCTAACTGAGTTAACATGCATTTAGGTACTAGTTGTAGGTTTATAGTGTAAACATTATTTTTCCTAGTGCCCTTAAGCATGATTTCTGAGTCTTGCAAGTTTCTAATCAGGCAGTTAGAATTGGTAAAGGTAACTACATAACCAGTATCACACAATTGACTTATGCTAAGCAAGTTAAATTTAAAATTTTCAACCAAGAGAACTTTCTTAATAATAAAGTCAGATTTAAGTTCAATATTACCTGACCCAATCACCTTGAGTGTAGCATTGTTGCCAGATGCCACTGAGCTTAGGTTTTTGAACTTGAGTTTGGTGAATTTCAATTTATCTCCAGTCATGTGTCTGGAGCACCCGCTATCCAACATCCATTGGTCCAAATCTTTATGTTCCTACACATAAAGAGTTTTATTGATTTGGATCCAATTAGAATCAGGAATAGCCTAAATTGATTTTCACAGCCTAGTCTGTCTCACCCAAATTAGGGTTATCAATCACGTTAACCTTATGGGTTTTTGTGAGACAGGTTTTAATAGATAGAATTATTTTGAAAAATCATGATTTATTTTGAAAAACTTAAATTAATTTTAAAATAGTTGATTTTGAGTTTATTTAAAAAAAATTTGAATCTACAATTAACTAAAAATTTATGTTAGATTCAAATTTGACAAAGAATAATTTGAATTTGAATTTCAGAAATCAGCTTCCAGGTCTTGGCGAGGCACTAGGCCTTCTTTGGCCGTAGCCTTATTCGATCATCAACCCTTTCCTTGACAAAGCCTTTTAATGAAATTTCATTTTCAAAACTATTTTTTGAAAAATTCTGGTCTAACTAGTTTGAGTTTTGGATCGGTAGTTTCGGCTAGTTTCACCAGTTAAAAGAGATCAAGTATACTTGATCTTATTAGAATTGGCTTCCCTAACGTACTATCATCTTACCGCCACCCAATACTATGTTGTTCAACTTTCAGTTAAGTTGGTTCAGTCCTTAAACTAACCATTCCTAAATCTAAGCATGGTAAATTGCAGAAATTAAATAAACAAGCAATCATGCAATTTGAAAACAAGAATTGAAATTTATCTAACTATAAATATTGTTTTTAATTTGGCTCCCCCTGGACTAAAGCCACGATAATGGTTCGGCAAGATGTGAATCTTGTCCTTGGGGATCCAATACTGATTTGATCCAGTTTGTTTGTTCAGGCACAGTTTGGGTGCCCATGCCTGAACTTTAGGTCTGGACTGGTTCAGTACAGCATAGTAGGATCTTTGTCTAGATTTGGTTCTATAGCCTAGTCCAGATCGATTTAGAACCGACTTCTGTTTCCAAGAATCATGTCAAGACTCTTGGAACCAGAAGTGAACCGTTCTAAGGCTGATCTAAGGTCCTTGATTTGAGTTTTCAAGAGGAGTTCTCTTTCTCAAATTTTTCAACTTGAGTAGAGGTTCCTTCTTGAACCTTCTCAGTTAAGGATCTAGATTCAGCTCCCTCTTTCAGGAGTTTTACTTCCTGTCGGAGAGATTCGACTCAGAGTTTAGCTTTCGCCAAATCTCGAGAAAGATAGGAAATTAATTCATTTAACTGATTTCTTGAAAAACCACTTACAGTTATTTTGCCGTCCTCTGAGAATGTAAGTTTGTCGTCGTCCGACTCCGACTCGGTCTCGATTTCTTCTGAGGCGGTTAGTGCGAGCAGGTTCGACTGTGGGACCTCTTCTTCTTCTTTGGAGGAGGACTCGTCCCACGTTGCCTGAAGTGCCTTCTTCTTTCTCGTCTTCTTTGTTTCCTTCAGGTTGGGGCATTCAGTCTTGTAGTGGCCCTTCTTCTTGCACTCGTAACAGGTCACGTTGGGTTTGTTCTTTTCAT
>JAGFNQ010007905.1:71862-105405 GCA_024364735.1 Boesenbergia rotunda
TTGATTGTTCTAACTGAGTTAACATGCATTTAGGTACTAGTTGTAGGTTTATAGTGTAAACATTATTTTTCCTAGTGCCCTTAAGCATGATTTCTGAGTCTTGCAAGTTTCTAATCAGGCAGTTAGAATTGGTAAAGGTAACTACATAACCAGTATCACACAATTGACTTATGCTAAGCAAGTTAAATTTAAAATTTTCAACCAAGAGAACTTTCTTAATAATAAAGTCAGATTTAAGTTCAATATTACCTGACCCAATCACCTTGAGTGTAGCATTGTTGCCAGATGCCACTGAGCTTAGGTTTTTGAACTTGAGTTTGGTGAATTTCAATTTATCTCCAGTCATGTGTCTGGAGCACCCGCTATCCAACATCCATTGGTCCAAATCTTTATGTTCCTACACATAAAGAGTTTTATTGATTTGGATCCAATTAGAATCAGGAATAGCCTAAATTGATTTTCACAGCCTAGTCTGTCTCACCCAAATTAGGGTTATCAATCACGTTAACCTTATGGGTTTTTGTGAGACAGGTTTTAATAGATAGAATTATTTTGAAAAATCATGATTTATTTTGAAAAACTTAAATTAATTTTAAAATAGTTGATTTTGAGTTTATTTAAAAAAAATTTGAATCTACAATTAACTAAAAATTTATGTTAGATTCAAATTTGACAAAGAATAATTTGAATTTGAATTTCAGAAATCAGCTTCCAGGTCTTGGCGAGGCACTAGGCCTTCTTTGGCCGTAGCCTTATTCGATCATCAACCCTTTCCTTGACAAAGCCTTTTAATGAAATTTCATTTTCAAAACTATTTTTTGAAAAATTCTGGTCTAACTAGTTTGAGTTTTGGATCGGTAGTTTCGGCTAGTTTCACCAGTTAAAAGAGATCAAGTATACTTGATCTTATTAGAATTGGCTTCCCTAACGTACTATCATCTTACCGCCACCCAATACTATGTTGTTCAACTTTCAGTTAAGTTGGTTCAGTCCTTAAACTAACCATTCCTAAATCTAAGCATGGTAAATTGCAGAAATTAAATAAACAAGCAATCATGCAATTTGAAAACAAGAATTGAAATTTATCTAACTATAAATATTGTTTTTAATTTGGCTCCCCCTGGACTAAAGCCACGATAATGGTTCGGCAAGATGTGAATCTTGTCCTTGGGGATCCAATACTGATTTGATCCAGTTTGTTTGTTCAGGCACAGTTTGGGTGCCCATGCCTGAACTTTAGGTCTGGACTGGTTCAGTACAGCATAGTAGGATCTTTGTCTAGATTTGGTTCTATAGCCTAGTCCAGATCGATTTAGAACCGACTTCTGTTTTCCAAGAATCATGTCAAGACTCTTGGAACCAGAAGTGAACCGTTCTAAGGCTGATCTAAGGTCCTTGATTTGAGTTTTCAAGGAGGAGTTCTCTTTCTCAAATTTTTCAACTTGAGTAGAGGTTCCTTCTTGAACCTTCTCAGTTAAGGATCTAGATTCAGCTCCCTCTTTCAGGAGTTTTACTTCCTGTCGGAGAGATTCGACTCAGAGTTTAGCTTTCGCCAAATCTCGAGAAAGATAGGAAATTAATTCATTTAACTGATTTCTTGAAAAACCACTTACAGTTATTTTGCCGTCCTCTGAGAATGTAAGTTTGTCGTCGTCCGACTCCGACTCGGTCTCGATTTCTTCTGAGGCGGTTAGTGCGAGCAGGTTCGACTGTGGGACCTCTTCTTCTTCTTTGGAGGAGGACTCGTCCCACGTTGCCTGAAGTGCCTTCTTCTTTCTCGTCTTCTTTGTTTCCTTCAGGTTGGGGCATTCAGTCTTGTAGTGGCCCTTCTTCTTGCACTCATAACAGGTCATGTTGGGTTTGTTCTTTTCATTTGAGGGTTCATCTTGTTCTTCCTTTCTTCGGCTAGCTTTTCTTCTGTTGGTTTGGTTTTTTTAGCTCTTTGTAGTAGTCCCGGGCTAGCCGAACCAACTTACGCCGATTTCCTTCGTTGTCTTCGGAGTCTGAGTCTGAATCAGACTTGGGTGCAGGTTGGCGCTTCTTCTTGGTTGTCTTTCCAGCTTTACCTGCAACAAAAGCAATGCCTTTCTCGGCCAGGGTGCAGTTAGTCTGCTCATGTAACTCAAGTTCTGAAAATAGTTCATCTAATTTAATTTTTTGAAATGTCCTTTGAAACCTTGTATGCATCTACCATAGATGCCCACAAGGTGTTTCTCGGGAAAGCGTTAAGAGCGTAACTTATCAGGTCACGATTGTCTACCTTGTAACCGATTGTGTGTAGTCCGTTCATTAACTCCTGAATTCTGGCATGGAGCTGGGCTGCTGTTTCGTTGTCGTTCATCTTGATCGTGTACAGCTTGTTCAGGAGGAGATCTCTCTTGCTGATTCGAGTATCTGAAGTCCCTTCGTGCAGCTCGATCAGCTTACTCTACAACTCCTTTGCACTGTTGAATGGTCCTACCCGATTCAACTCTTCCTTGGTCAGGTCGCATTGAAGTGTCTGGGTTGCTTTTGCATCAGCTTCGATTTTTCTTTTTAGAGCAGTGTCCCATTCAACGTAAGACTGTGGCACTCCTTCAGCATTCTTTAGAATCTCCAGTCCAGACTGGATGATTATCCACATGTCCACCTGAGTTTTCAGGTGGACTTCCATCCGACTTTTCTAGTAGGAGAAGTCCTCCCCACTGAAAAGTGATGGTCTGGCTGTGCTGAATCCTTCTTGCATGGCCATTTATCTGAAAATAAGAGTAAAAAGGAAAGAAATATCCCAAGACTTGGTCTTGGATTAGTAGTGCGGGATGTAAAAAAATATTTATCGAGGGGTGTTGCACCAACCTCGATTAACGATGAAAATTCGAAAAAAAATTTAAAAAGAAATTCGAAAAAAACTCTCAAATAGGTGGTTGCACCAAATTTGAGCTTCCCCGCTCTGATACCACTTGTTGGATCGAGAATAACGATAGAGGGGGGGGGGGGATGAATATCGTAAAACGTTTTTGGATAAAATTTTAAGAGAATAAGTAGCGGAAATTAAAAACACAAAGAAGGACACAAACGCAAGGATTTACTTGGTTCGGAGTCGCGGTCGGCTCCTACTCCAAGGCCCACGGTCGTTGACCGTTTACTGGGGGCAATTCTATATGTGCACAAAAAGTTTACAGAAAGATTACAATTGTAGTACAGTAAATTAAAACTCAAGATCTTTCGTTACCGACGCCCGTTGTAGATTGTACTTCTGAGCAGAGGGTCGTTGTCAGCGCTTCAATCTCGAGTTGGGAGTTTTCTGGAGCAGAGCGCTTGAGTCGAAGAGCGTAGTGGCGTTGGAATGATGTGTTGAGAAGCCTTGGGGGTCGAGGGCTATTTATAGCAGTCCTGGGGGCGCCCTGGACGTTGGGGGCTCCCTCTACGTGGCCTTCAATCCGCAACAATCTCGGTAAGACCTTATCCTGCTCGAGTAGGGCTGAGGTTTGACTGTGGGGGCGCCCGGGACGCTGGGGGCGCCCCGGTTGACTTGGTTTGCTGGCTTCTCAGCTGGATAAGCTTCTGTCGCTTCGTTGGCTTCGACCCAGGGCGCCCTAAGCATCTGGGGCTCCCGGGAGCATGGGGGCGCTCGGGAGCATAAGCTTCCGAAGCGTTTTCTTGCTTAACTTGTTTTGCCTTGACCTTGGGGGCACCCTGCCCAGCTGCTTGCCCCTCTCCTTTGGGGCGTTCTGAGCTGCAGAAACACATTCCTTCGGTCCTGCATCCAAGGATAGTCCAAAACAACACAAAGCAATAAAATATTAGGTTTATACAGCATTAGCTGTCTTGGTTCTGACTTTGGGTCTCCTAAATAGAGCCCTAGGTCGAACCGACGCCTACTGTTCCCTCGACGGGGAACGCGCTGTAACACCCGCTTTTTTTTCCTAAAGCGGCGTTACGCTAACATACTTAAGGCATGTAACATCATACTGTAGCGGAATAACTTAAACATTACATATACATGCCCCTACTACCATCCCTAATATAATGACATGGAACTTCACATATGAACATCATGCTTAATCATCATATCATAACATGCTTAACATCATACCATAAGGTTCATATCATATAATACTGGACATCTTATCATATAGTTCCATAAGTCACTATTCGAGCATATAGGTAGTCAAAATAAAGTTCTTAGCATAAACGGTTAACACATTTGATTTTATGGGCCAAGTCACCAACACACACATACTTCAGGCCCTCCTGCTGCTTCCTCGTTATCCCCTTGCATGATCTGCGGTATAAGGAAAGAAGACTATAAGCACACAGGCTTAGTAAGACTCTTTCCTACTCACTAAAATCATTCGGCATTCATTCATATTCATATGGAACATAAGCATCATAAACATTTCTATCATAGCGTAAGCATAAACATAGGCATAAATCTAATTGAACATTCTGATCATGGCATAAAGTATAAACATAGACATAAGCATAATTAACCATTCTAAGCATGGCATCATATGTGGCATGAACATAAGCATAAGATGTAAATCAACCATAGGCATACTTTCTAGCGTATCAAGCATAGACATCGTAAACATTCTAAGCATGACATCATATGTGGCATGAACATAAGCATAAGATGTAAATCAACCATATGCATACTTTCTAGCATATCAAGCATAGACATCGTAAACATTCTAAGCATGGCATCATATGTGGCATGAACATAACTTAATAAACTTTCCTAGCATGGCATGAGACATGACATAAATATAAACATAAAATATAAACCAACCTATATGGCATAAACATCGGCATACATTCTAGGATATCATAAGAGCATTTTCTTACCCTAATCATAACATGGATCATTCATTCTCATACATATCTTTTAACATAGAGCATAAGCATAACACATCATTATCATAACATAATGCATAACATGTATGAATGCAGGGGTGGAATGCATATACATAGGGATGCTTAACTTTTAAACATACTTTGAAAATGCTTAAACATCATCATCATAACATTTGGGGTCCCCGGCTTGTACCACATACATACATCATAGCGCGCATCCCTAGTAAATCCGAGGTAGCTAGCCCCGACCTACTAGGGTAAGGACAGCATAGTCGGTAGTCCCCGAACCGAGGCGTTCTCAAGGAGCCCATCCCTGTTGCACAGCTCCGGTAGTGCCAGAACCGTGGACAGCTCCGGTAGTCCAGAACCGGGGCGTTCTTAAGGTGCCCATCCCTTGGACCCATACTTGGGTCCGGTACAAGCCCATTCATAAAGTAAAATACTTTGCATACTTCATCATTCATAAGACATTCATAGCATACTTATCATGGCATCATTCTTATCATGAACATGATCATAACATACTTGTCATAACATCATTCTTAGCATGCATAACCATGACATATCATTCATAAACATGGCATATCATTCGTAAACATGGCATATCATTCATAACATGACATATCATTCATAAGCATTGCATATCATGTATAACCATGACATATCATTCATAAACATGACATATCATTCATAAACATGGCATATCATTCGTAAGCATGGCATATCATTCATAAACATAAATCACATCTTACCATAGGGCCATTGGGACCCTTACTTGGAATAAATCTTAACTCTTATCCTATTAACCCTTAGTGGCCGAAACTTATGGAGTCCCAAGGCCATGTGATAATTCACACAATCACCATCCTTCATCCTTATATCATGGCAACACACATAAACATATGCTTGAAGTTAAAGACTCAACCCAAACCCTTGGGTCCTTGGGGTTGGCCGAACCATATGGGCCTCTAGGGTGCTCCAAAAATTCCCAAAATTTATACTTAACTTATAAACATCATCAGGGAGCATTAAATAACATTATCATGATTTTTAACATGTTTATAGACATTTAAATCATGGTGGCCGAAACCCATAAACATAGGGACCTTGGTTTTGTCCCTTTCATGTTGGCCGAAACCCTAGAGTGTCCTAGGATACTCCAAAAATTCCCAAAAATTACAGTTAACTTCTAAACATCATAAGGGAACATCAAATAGCATTATCATGATTTTTAACATATTTATAGACACTTAAATCATGGTGGCCGAAACCCATAAACATAGGGACCTTGGTTTTGTCCCTTTCATGTTGGCCGAAACCCTAGAGTGTCCTAGGGTACTACAAAAATTCCCAAAAATTACTCTTAACTTCTAAACATCATAAGGGAACGTCAAATAATATTATCATTATTTTTAACATATTTCTAGAGATTTAAACATAGTGGCCGAAACCCTTGAACTAAAGGTTCTGGGTTTTTTGCTTCTTCATGTTGGCCGAGACCCTAGGGTGTCCTAGGTTACTCCAAAAATCCCCAAAAATTACAATTAACTTCTAAAAATCATAAGGGAACATCAAATAATATTATCATGATTTTTAACATATTTCTAGACATTTAAAACATAGTGGCCGAAACCCTTGAACTAAAGGTTCTGGGTTTTTGCTTCTTCATGTTGGCTGAGACCCTAGGGTGTCCTAGGGTAGTCCAAAAATCCCCAAAAATTACACTTAACTTATAAACATCCTAAGGGAACATCAAATAATATTATCATGATTTTTAGCATAATTATGGACCTTTAAAACATGCTGTCTGAAACCTTTGAACATAGGAACCTTGATTTTTGTTTCCCTTCAACATTAAATCCGAAACTCACCCATATATCAAGCCAAAAATCATGGAAAACATTGGTAACTATTATACCACAGGTGAGAGAGTCTTACCTTAGATTTCTTGATTTTTTGAACCTTGAAAGAGGAGAAGGAAGAGGACTTGGTATCTCTTGACCACAACTAGTCCTTGTCACCTTGTAGGAACTTTAAATCTTGAGAGATGAGACCCCTTGTGGAGTTTTCTCCAAGGCACTCTTCCCTTTGGTGCTCGGCAAGGATGAGGGGAAGAATGAGTTTCGAAAATGCAAGGAATGAGGAGAAGAAGTAACTCCAAAACCCCCCTTTAATAGCCCATTAAGAAGGTAAATGAAGAGTCTCTCCATGACTCTTCATCTTCTTCTACTCCTTAACCACCATCCACTTTATTTCCTCATAAGAATCTCTTGCTAGGTGAGTTGGTTAAGGCTTACATGGTTGTACAAGAGGTCCAAGGTTCAATCCTTGGCTCATGCACCTTTATTTTTATTTTATTTTTATTTCATTTATTTTATTATTCTTATTCCCTAAATTCCGAAAATCCCCCTAAAATCACCCATAATTATGCCAATATTCCTAAATAAAATTCTTTTATATTTATATTAATTTTACCTAATTTATATTAATTTTTACCTAATTAATACCTATTTTTGGAGCCCATTTAAAGCTCATTTGTGCTTAGTTTTCTCAATTTAAATGAGAAAACATGGATTTCTAGGCCCAATTTTACATAATTATTTCTGGGCCCCTCGGAAAATTATCTAGACATGCTCAATATTTTAAGAAAATATTAAGAGAATTTTTCGGGTCGTTACACGCGCCCTCACCTACTCCTCTCAGGAGAATTTACTTGTTGCCAACCGGCTCCTCCGGTTGGACTTTTGCCCAGCAGTCCTTCGCCAGGTGCCTAGCTGTCCTTTGCCAGGTCTTCAGTACCAAGCCGTCCTTCGCCTGTTGCCTAGCAGTCCTTCGCTAGGGCTTCGGTTCCAAGCAGTCCTTCGCCTGGTGCCTAGCAGTCCTTCGCTAGGTCTTTGACTCCTAGCAGCCCTTCGCTAGGTGCCCAGCAGCCCGTCGCCAGGACTTAGGGTTTCAGTGCCTAGCAGTCCTTCGCTAGGTGCCTAGCAGTCCTTTGCTAGGACTTCAATCTGCACACTCAAGTAGCATGTTAGATACACATAACATCTTAACTTTTGAACCCTTTGCCATTTATCAAAACACAGGTTCGACTTGGGTGCTGTCTGCACCAACAGAGTTGACTAAGTTTAGGGATTGAAACTTAACAAACTTAGACTACTCATCGCACCGAGCACGAAGAACTACTATATAGGCCATACACAAATAACTTTATTATCATGCTCTGCAATAAAATTATCTGATAGAGTTAGTTTGATTCATCGAGGATTATGATGCATTACACTGACAATTGAGTCTTGATTGCAGGTTTTTGCTCGAGGACAAGCAAAAGTTTAAGTCTAGGGGTGTGATGCGTGCAGATTATATATGTATTAAAACACTATTTGATGACATTCACAAGCATTTCTTATTTATGATTTATGTTGTTGAATCTCAGTTTATCATTTATCAGGATGATTACTCTTGTTTGTTCGATGATCTGCTCTTTCGATGTTTTCTTTGATGGAATAAGATTTGGGGATAATTTAAAGCGAAAATAGACTTGGAAGGCAAAATCAGCAAACCACATGGCCATGTCATGTCTTTGAGACATGGTTGTGTCTCTCTAAACCTCTCCCCAGAAGCTCACACAGTCGTGTTGTGTCCATAGGCATGGTCGGTCCCTAAATGCTCTGAATGTAATTCATCTAGAGGGTTTACACAGTTGCCCCTGTTAGGATGTATAGTAAAAGCCTAGCTTTTGTATGAACATCTACATTTTGGAATGAGAATCACATGATCATTATTTACATTTTATATTTATTATATGTGTGTATATTATCTAGTACATTACATTGCAGATAACATGGTGTGTGGTGTCACACAGAAGATCATGTTCTCAGTCCCTTGTAAAGTATAAGTAGCGGCTCACAACCTAGATGATTTTGGACAAATCATTGGTATGGTTGTAGTGTAATTTGGTATTAGTTTATCTTGACCAAAGAATTACACTAGTACACTTTGTGTGTATTGAGCAGGACCGATATAGAGGTGATTCAATTTATACCGACTATATAATTGAATCAAACCTCAGATATTATGGAGTACATGCTCTTAATCACGATATAATAACGGACACATGCACTTAATATTTATTTCTTATTTACCAATGGGCGAGATTTATTTATTAAATTGATAAGCTTGGTAAATTAGGAAATAATATTATTTACATGGTGTGCTGTTGATTAAAGAAGAAAATCGTGTCTTGGTGAGTCAGGTTGATGATGTCCCCTTGAGGAGCTCATAAAGTTCATCATGGAAATCCTGCAAGTGGACTTGGTCCTACATGATGATAAGGTTGAGTGATACTACTCATGGAGATAGATATTTGTTGGTAATATGAGAGAAGTGTTCTAAGGCAATCGCCTTATGATTGTAAACATTTATTTTAATAAATGAAAATTCACTATTTAAGTATACATGTTTGTGTATTTGATTGGGATCTTAAACTCATTTACTGAATGTCCGCAATACAATTCACAGCATGAGAGAATTTGTGATGAATTCACAACTAGTGATTATCTCTACATGTGCAATTGTGAAGTATTGAAATTGTCCCTAGTCGATGAATTGATAAATACGGACACTATCAATTCTGTTGAGACTAGCATGGGTTATTCTTTAATCAGCTGATTCTCACTGGCTGGTGACATTGGGATGTCCGGAGATAAACATGAATGCTAGTTAAGGGAACTAGTTCATTGGAGTGACTGGCTGTAAAACTTCACATGGTAGTCCATATATAGACATGTCAGTGAAGTTCTTACCGCAGCATAAGTGCGATGTTCCTTTGACTTGCGGTGTTCAAGTCATCTTGGTCATGGAGACTTATACTTTAATATCTTAAGCAAGCATCTCCAAGGAGGTGTGGACCCAGGATGGTTGGGTATAAGCCGCAGTGCCCGAAGATGTTTGAACAGCTTACAAAGGATTCACCACTCCTTGCGAGGAGATGTATACCCAAGGCCTATCGTCGGATTGTTACTCAAAGCCTCTGGCCAGAGCATGACATATTTAGAGTATGAGTCTCTTAAATACATGAGAGTAATTAGAAATCCAAAGGACGAGAGAACGTTACTTGGGCTAGGTGTGACGTAGTCAGCCTAGTGGGGACTGACACACACAGACTATGTCCCGAACCAAGTGGGTATAAGATGGTGAAGGGAATGAGGCACGATTCATTAGAGCTGCTGAAGGATTTCAGAATTATTTCTGAGGTCAACCGTTGATCTTTCGATTAATTGGGGATCATGATGTACTACTAGGTGCCACTCATGATCGTTCTATAATTGGTTAATTATAGACGACCAACATAAATCGAACGCCTATTTAGTCACACGCACTACGAGTAATCCGAGGGATTTAAAACGAGTTGAAAATTGGATTTTCCGATCAAGAGAAATAAGTCAAATCTGAATTTATCAGAGGCGCATCGGAAGCTTAAAATGGCTAAGTCTTTTGAAGGCTTATTGGGCGAATTAAATGAGTTTAATTCGCGAGGAGGGGGCTTGGTTTGGCCGGCCAAAGAGGGTCCCCACCCTCTTTGGTTTGGCCGGCCACCACAAGGAGAGAAACCAATTTATTTGGTTTAAATTATAAAATAAATCAAGCGCGATTTGTTTTATAAAATTATGGATAAATAAATTTATATAAAGAGATTTATATAAAGAAATTTATGATAAGAAAATTTATATAATAAATTTATTCTTTTTATGGAAATTAAAATGAACCATGGATTTGTTTATTTTATTTTATAAAATCAATTATGAATTAATTTTTCCATGATAAGAAAAATTTATATAATAAATTTCTTGTAAATTTTATTCCATAATAAAAGGAGAGATATGTTTGTTTTTATTATAAATTTAGTTATAATAAAACTTAGCATAACGGAATAATTCATAAGAAAATTTATAGGATAAATTTCTTATGAAAATTTATTCCGTTAAAAGGGAGACTTGGCGATGGAGAGGCTACTATATAAAAGAACCAAGACAAGGCTTGAATTCCAATCAAGAGATCAAGTAGCAAGCCCTCTCTCTCTCTCCTTCTCTCCGTCTACCTCCTCTAGGGCCGGCGCCCCTACCTCCTCTAGGGCCGACGCCCCTACCACCCTCTAGGGCTGGCACCCCCTTCAAGTTGTCGTGAGCCATCTCCACCAAGAAGGTGCCAAAGAAGAAGAAGAAGCGGGTCGCAACTCCTTCCTTTCCACGGAATCTTGATTCCGTTACTTGGTGGTTAGTTTCCATCTCTCTCTCTTGATATTCTTGTCGTGCCTTTGGAGAATCTAGTAGTTCTTGTCGGCACGAAACTCGTGGCTTTGCGAAGTCATCCCGAAGAGAACTCGGCGTGGACGCGAATAGAGGCGGAGCTTCCAATGGACGCTACGGTTGGATCTCGTCCCTTACTTCGAGTTACGCGAGGTATTGAGTAAATTAGTTTACTTTCTGCAAACTTTTAATTTATGATCATGCCCACACATCATAAGGTTGCATGCTAGATACGTGGTTAAAATAATTTGAGAAATTATTTATGCTAATTCTTCCGCTGCACGTAATTAATTTTAAAAATTACGAATCCGTATCCATGTCAACATGCACCCGGTCCCAACAATATTAATTAATTAAATTATCAATAATTCAATTAATTAATGGACATTCGAGATCTTAAACACGGGGAGATTTTGTACACATAATAGGTGGAGCCCATATTTAATTATGGGGGTTGGTGAGGTAGATCAATGATCATCCTTTAGTGGATTGGATCATCATTAATGGATCGGGCATTGATCCATTGGGTGGCCAAGACCCAACTCCTCCTCATGGTCCCTATTGTAGCCTATAAATACCCCATGGAGTCATGAAATCAAGACCTAATCAAGAGAATCAAGCCTTGGGGGTTTTCTCCCTCTTTTCTCTCTCCTAGGGTTCATTGGCATCGACGGCAAGGGTGGAAGAGAAGGAGATTTTGGCTGAGATTTTAGGGAAGGAAAGGATTGTTTCTTCCTTCTCATCTCTTCTCCTCTTCTTCCACTTTCGGGCGAGCACATCCTTGCTCTTGGAGGTGGCCGGCGGTGACAAGGAGAGAGGGAAATAGAGGCCGGCGACTAGGGTTGTGAGGAAGAAGATAATTTCTTCTTTCTTCCTCTTCCTCTTGTTCTTCTTCCTCTTCGATCCTTCTACTCTCCTCATTGGTGGCTGGCAGTGCAAGGAAAGGAGGAAGGAAGCTCTTCTCCCTTTAGTGGTCGGCGGTGCAATGAAGAAGGGAGGGAAGGTGATCGGTGCAAGTGAGGAAGAAGGAGACTCTTCCTCTTCCTTCTAGGGATTCGACCAAGCAAGAAGGAAGGAAGGAGAGGTCTTGGTGATTCAGTTTCATGGAAGATCGTCTTTTACACTACGTCCAAGAAGGGGATAGGACATATAATAGAAGATCGCAAGGTAAACAAGAGGTATAACATTTTGTTTTGGTTCCTTTCCTTTGATCTTGTTTAATTATCATATGTTCATTATTATATGATAATTATTGTCATGGACCCTAATGATAAACACAAAAACCGGCGATCCACTCATCCTCTATTCCGTGGCTAATTGGTTGGACGAGTTAGATGGCTTGAACAACAAGTTTGTTCAAGTGATCACTCGAATCAATTAGTACGATGATGAGTCGGTTGTTTGGGAATTTGTTCTCCATTCAGATTTGTTTCAATTAATGAAATTTTATTCCGGGGACATATAGAGGATTCCCATGCATGACTGAAACCAACAATTGGTATTAGAGCGAAAGATTTCCGATTTTGTGTGTTTTTGATTCGGTTACTTACATGCTTTTATCATATATTATTTTATGCCGGATAATAGTGGGCTGTGTGTACGCTAACTCTTTGGTTGTAGGCATAAGATCCGACTATTATGGCTTAATATGTTGTGTATGATGTGTGTGCTTGTTTGTAAATTATTTATTTGAATCCTCGGGGTTGACGAGGCTCAATTAGTATTTATTTTTTGAAATTAAATATGACATTGTTTAGCCTCTCATTTTAGTTTACTTTTGATCTAGATTTGTTGTACACTCCTTCGTGTAGTATAGGATCGATGGATATAAATTAAAATAATTTTTTTTATCTCGGCTCGAAGCTCCTTCATGGATTGAGGCTTGCGCATGGTGCTTGGAGGAGGAGACGAAGTGGAGACATGACTAGAGGCATATTGGAAGACAAAAGCCATAATAGTTGGAAAATTAGTTTTTTTTTATTTATTACTTTTTGTTTATATGCTTGTCATGCATGCATGATAAAAATTCCTCAATTATAAATTACTAAGTGGGAGAGGGATTCTAAGAATCCCGCGGCCTCCATTATAAATTTGACATGTGATGCGAACAAACTTACGCGTTGGCTCTGAGTGCCTTCCTCCATATCGGATGAGTTTGTTTCACAGATCACTAGGTCAAACATGGTTATAGAAAATTATTTAGGAGCGTGTGATCTTCCCCATTGGAAGGGACATAATCCTAGATAATTACCTTAGTATCGTGTAATGGTAAACACTTGGATGCAAATAAGAGAATCCTCCCCATCGGAGTCGCTGTTATTATTTGTAGGGCCGAAGAGGAACCAACTATTAATTTTATTTGTCAAAAAGTTAGGTTGACAAGATAATAAAATTAATGGGTAAAATCACCTCTTACAAATGTAGATTTCGTATACGTCCACACTATCGTGGCATACGATATTCTCAGTGTTTTGAGGTGTTGGTTGATTTTAAAATTTTATTGTTTGAGGAATCAATAATTTTTTGAAATCTAAAGTTTTGATCATTGTGATTCTCAGGATATTTTTTCAAAATATCTTTCAACCCACTTGCTGTTTTATTGAAAGAAAACAAACTTACTGACCTGACTATGTTGATTGAAAACGGAACCTAGACATTGTCTTGACTGCTGAGGAGTACAAATGTGTACTTTACGAGTTCTGTCCTGAAAAACCTAGCGAGAATTATGGTGAAGAGGAGAAGGAATGTTATAGAAAGTGGATAAAAGAAGATGAGATGGCGCGGTGTTATAATTTGGCTTCTATGTCAAATGTACTGCAACATCAACATCAAGCTTTTTCTACTGCCTATGACATGATGTTCAATCTCAAGAAACTCTTCGGACACCAGAATCGGGCGGCTAGGCAGGAGGGAATGAGGAACTTGATGACGACCACCATGATTGAGGGAACACCCGTGAGGAAACATGTTCTCAAAATGATGGCCCATTTAAATGAGATGGAAGTCCTTGGAGTGGAAATCGATGGGGAAACCCAGGTCGATATCATTCTCCGGTCTCTACCTAATAGTTTTGAGCAGTTTTGCCCGAACTATAATATGAACAAATGGACATATTCGTTGGCGGAACTTTTGACAGAACCCCTGGCGGAAGAGGGGCTTTTTCATCAGAGTGCTCATACTTTGGTTACTCAGAAGGTTTCTACTTCTAAGCCAAAATGCAAGAAGAAGAAGAAATAAGGTGTGGCAAAGAAAGTAGCAGGATCTCAGGGACCTCAGGCTGGCTTGAAGAAGCCGAAAGGCAAGTGCTTCACGTGTAAGTAGACTGGACACTGGAAGGCGGACTGCCCCTGTCGTAAGGAGAAAAATCGAGGTAAATCCTTTTGTTTAGTTGTTGAAACATGTTTAGCGGTGTTATCTACCGGTACCTAGTGTGTAGATATGGGAGCCACTGATCATGTCTACAAGTCATTACAGGGGTTCCAGGAAACCCGACGACTAGCTGATGGAAAGATTACCGTCTACATGGGTAATGCTACACAGGTGGTGGATTTTGCAGTGGGAGACATTATTTATCTTTTGATAGGAATAAAATTTTGATTTTAAGAAATTGTCTTTATGTACCTTTATTTAGAAAGAACATTATTTTCTAAATTAATAAAGGATGAGTATTCTATTTCTTTTAATGACAGAGTTGTTGTAAAAAGGAATAGAGAGACTATCTGTTCTAGTACGTTGGTTGGCAATTTATACACACTTGAACCAAAACCTCTCACGATGCAAATAGAAATCAATAACTCATCATATAATCATAAGAGAAAAGAACTTTTGAAAATGAACCAAACATATCTTAGGCATCTAAGACTAGGTCATATTAACCTAAGTAGGATTCAAAGGTTGATAGCCGATGGACCTTTGGGTTCTTTGGTGGTGGAAGATTTCCCAACCTGTTAATCTTGCTTGGAAGGTAAGATGACCAAGAGGCGCCCTTTCAAGGTCAAGGGGTATAGAGTCAAAAATGTGTTAGAGTTAGTTCATTCTGATTTGTGTGGTCCTATGTCTATCGAGACTAGAGGTGACTTTGAATATTTTGTCTCTTTTATAGACGATTATTCAAGGTATGGATACATTTACTTGATGTGCCGCATGTTTTAATGATTTGACAGGTTCAAAGAATTCAAGGCTGATATGGAGAAACGTCAAGGTAAAAGTATCAAGATATTACGATCTGATCGTGGTGGTGAGTACCTCTTGGGAGAGTTTAGGAGTTACTTATTAGAGGCTGGGATTCAATCCCAGTTGTCAGCACCTAGTACACCCCAGTAGAACGGTGTGGCAGAGCAAAGGAATAGAACTCTTATGTAGATGGTTAGATCAATGATGAGTTATTCTAAGTTACCTGATTTGTTCTAGTGGTATACTCTGGAAATGATAGTGTACATTCTGAACTTGGTACCATCTAAATCAGTACCCTCTACTTCCACAGAATTATGGACTAGGTGCAACCCTAGTTTGAGACATATTTGGATTTAGGGTAGTCCAACACATGTACTGAAGGGAGATGCTGATAAGTTGGAATCCCGTACAGAAGTACATTTGTTCATAGGCTATCCTAGAGGAACGAAAGGTGGTTTGTTCTATAGTCCTAAAGATCAGAGGGTGATCGTTAGCACGAATGCCCGATTTTAGAGGAAGACTATATGATGAACCACAAGCCCATGAGTAGGATTGTTCTTGAGGAATTGAGAGGGAAAGTTCCAACTTCAGTACCAATAGTACAGGAGGACATACCACAAGTGACTGCGCCGCGTGTCACAGAGGATACACAAGTAGTAGCTCGTCGTAGTGGGAGGGTTGTTAGACAACCTGATAGATTCATGTTCTTGGGAAAGTCTTCGGACTTGGTCCTTGGCGAACATGAACCTGATCCCTGGACATATGACGAGGCACACCAAGATAAAGATGCGGTATATTGGCAAAGGGCAATGAATTTTGAGATAGAATCTATGGATTCTAATCATGTCTGGGAGCTAGTAGAACCACCCAATTGTGTAAAAGTCATTGGATGCAAGTGGATCTACAAGAGAAAGAGAGGATCAGACGGGAAGGTAGAGACTTTCAAAATAAGGCATGTTGCGAAAGGGTATCCTCAGAAAGAGTGTATCGATTATGAGAAGACATTTTCGCTGGTAGCTATGCTTAAGTCTATCCGGATTCTCATATCTATTGTCGCTCATATGAATTATGAGGTTTGACAAATGGATGTTAAGATAGCTTTCCTTAACGGAAGTCTTGAGAAAAACATCTATATGAAGTAACCAGAGGGATTCATTACAAAGGGTAAAGAGCATCTTGTGTGAAAACTTAATCGGTCCATTTATGAATTGAAACAAGCTTCAAGATCTTGGAACATTTGCTTTGATGAGGTAATCTAGTCATATGGATTTATTCAAAGTTGGGATGAGTCTTGTGTATACAAGCGATGTGACAGAAACGTAGTGATATTTCTTGTACTATACATAGATGACATTTTGCTCATTGGCAACAATGCCAAAGTGTTATTAGACGTAAGAGTATGGTTGTCCAAACAGTTTGATATGAAGGACTTGGGAGAAGCAAGACACATCCTTGGGATCAAGGTTATAAGAGATCGTAAGAAAAGGATGTTGTGTTTATCTCAAGCTTCATACATAGACACTATCCTAGCTCATTTTAGTATGCAGAACTCCACGAAAGGTTTTCTACCTTTTAGGCATGGAGTACCTCTATCTAAGGAGATGTGTCCTAAAACATCAAAGGAGATAGAGGAGATAAAGGCGGTTCCTTATGCTTCGTCTGTGAGAAGCCTCATGTATGCTATATTATGTACGAGGTCAGATATCTGCTTTACCGTGGGCATGGTTAGTAGATATTAGAGTAATCCAGGATAGGGACATTGGACTACGATAAAGCATATATTGAAGTAGCTGAGAAGGACTAGGGATTATATGCTATTTTACTAGGCAGATCAACTACTCCCTGAAGGTTACACGGATTCTGACTTCTAATCAGATAGGGATAAAAGTAAGTCTACCTCGGGTTATGTGTTTACTTTAGGAGGTGGAGCCATTGTTTGGAGGAGTGTCAAGCAGAAATGCATGGCGGACTCCACCATGGAAGCTGAGTATATGGCAGCCTCTGAGGCTGCCAAAGAAGCTGTATGGCTCAGGAACTTGTTGATGGACTTGGATGTGATTCCTGGTTTGCCCAGGGCTATCATAATTTATTGTGATAACAGTGGTGCAGTTGTAAACTCGAAGGAACCACGAGCCTATAAGGCAAGTAAACACATAGAGCGCAAGTACCACCTCATACGAGAGATCGTAAAACGAGGTGAAGTTGTTGTTGCCAAGATTGCATCAGAGAATAACCTGGCGGATCCTTTCACTAAGGCCCTTCCAGCGAGTGCTTTTGATAGGCATGTGGAGGGTATGGGAGTCAGATGTATGATATTGTGATGGCAGCATAGTCTTTTAGTATAAGTGGGAGATTGTTAGGATGTATACTAAAAGCCTAGCTTTTGTATGAACATCTACATTTTGGAATGAGAATCACATGATCATTGTTTGCATTTTATATTTATTATATGTGCGCATATTGTCTAATACTTTACATTATGGATAACATGGTGTGTTGTGTCATACAAAAGATCATGTTATCAGTCCCTTGTAAAGTATAAGTAGAGCCTCACAACCTAGATGGTTTTGGACAAACCATTGGAATGGTTGTAGTGTAATTTGGTATTGGTTTATCTTGACCATAGAATTACACTAGTACACTTTGTGTGTATTGAGCAGGACCGATATAGAGGTGATTCAATTTATACAGACTATATAATTGAATCAGATCTTAGATATTATGGAGTACATGCTCTTAATCCCGATATAATAACGGGCACATACACTTAATATTTATTTCTTTGATTTATCAATGGGCGATATTTATTTATTAAATCAATAGGCGCGGTAAATTGGGAAATAATATTATTTACATAGTGTGCTGTTGATTATAGAAGGAAATCGTGTCATGATGAGTCAGGTTGATGATGTCCCCTTGAGGAGCTCATAAAGTTCATCATGGAAATCCTGCAAGTGGACTTAGTCCAACATGATGATAAGGTTGTGTGGTACTACTCATGGAGTTAGATATTAATTAATTAAATTGTCAGTAATTTAATTAATTAATGGACATTCAAGATCTAAAACATAGGGAGATTTTGTACACATAATAGGTGGAACCCATATTTAATTATGAGGGTTGATGAGGTAGATCAATGATCATCCTTTAGTGGATTGGATCATCATTAATGGATTGGGCTTTGATCCATTGGGTGACCAAGACCCAACTCCTTCTCATGGTCCCTATTGTAGCCTATAAATACCCCATGGAGTCATGAAACCATGACCTAATCACGAGAACCAAACCTTGGGTTTTTTCTCCCTCTTTTCTCTCTCCTAGGGTTCATTGGCGTCAGCGGCAAGGGTGGAAGAAAAGGAGGTTTTAGCCGAGATTTTAGGGAAGGAAAGGATTGTTTCTTCCTTCTCATCTCTTCTCCTCTTCTTCCACTTTCGGGCAAGCACATCCTTGCACTTGGAGGTGGCCGGGGGTGACAAGGAGAGAGGGAAATAGAGGCCAGCGGCTAGGGTTGTGAGGAAGAAGATAATTTCTTCTTTCTTCCTCTTCCTCTTGTTCTTCTTCCTCTTCCATCCTTCTACTCTCTTCATTGGTGGTTGGCAGCGCAAGGAAAGGAGGAAGGATGCTCTTGTCCCTTTAGTGGCCGGCGGCGCAAAGAAGAAGGGAGGGAAGGTGATCAACGCAAGTGAGGAAGAAGGAGACTCTTCCTCTTCCTTCTAGGGTTTCGGCCAAGCAAGAAGGAAGGAAGGAGAGGTCTTGGTGATTCAGTTTCTTGGAAGATCGTCGTCCACACGACCTCCAAGAAGGAGATAGGACATACAATAGAAGGTCACGAGGTAAACAAGAGGTATAACCTTTTGTTTTGGTTCCTTTCCATTGATCTTGTTTAATTATCATATGTTCATTATTATATGTTAATTATTGTCATGGACCCTGAAGATAAACACAAAAATCGGCGATCCACTCATCGTCTATTCCGTGGCTAATTGGTTGGAAGTGTTAGATGACTTAAACAACAAGTTTGCTCAAGTGATCACTCGAATCAATTAGTACGATAATGAGTCGGTTGTTTGGCAATTTGTTCTCCATTCGGATTTGTTTCAATTAATGAAATTTTAATCCGGGGACATGGAGAGGATTCCCATGCATGACCGAAACCAACAGCTCCATGCCTTTAAGGCATGCCTATGTCTTATTGCTACGAACTATAAACGGGCAGACTGTGCCTTTGAGGAACGGTTATAACTCACCTTGCGAACTACACACACCTCAATATAGCGAAGACTACATGGCATGGCTGTGCCAAATGGGCACGACCGCGTGATACATCAAGGCAGGGGTCGTGCCCCCTGCCTATAAAAGAGGAATTCTCCCCCTTTTCAAGGGGAGGGTTCTTCCCTTATGGAAGACCCAAGAGGTCAAAATCTACCTTTGCGTTGGCCATAAATAGATGTTCCAAAGCTGCTCTCCACCTCATGTCCACTTCCTAAGAAAAGGATTGGATCTAGAAGACCAAATTTCTCCTACGACTAAGTTTTCTCCTCCCTTCTCTTAGATCGGGTTGAAGCTTGTCTATCTTTTTGTCTTCTAGATCTATTCTTAAGTTTATGGAGTAGCTTTCTGAACTCTAGGATATAGGAAGTAATTATAATGTAATTGTTGATATAAACACTATGGATTTGGTGTCTTTCTATTACTATGACATGTTAATGGCTTGTTCATGTTTGATTAAATGCTTGTGTGGAATATATTTGCTTATTTGTTTGATTTTATTGAATGGTTGTAACGTAGAGGGAATGTCTGAAATCTTATGACTGGGGGGCCTTTTGTCACAAAAGGTATCCCTTTAATCAGACATCTCAGGCATTGCCTTGAAATGAAGGTCAATTCTCTACATGAGATTATCTAATTATGGTTAATGAATTTCTTACAATACCGTGTTAAGAAGTGATTTGTGTAATCTAGAGGCATATGATCGGAGAGCACTCATGTGACAAGGGATATCCCTTTAACCAGGCTCTATAAGTTAGCTCCTCACATAGTGGCATTGGATAATCATGGGGGAAACATTTTGGTGCACATCTACAGGGTATCATATCGGTTCCTAGTTATGATCTCTATAAGTGCATAAATATAGATGTTAAAACATGATTAATCCAAGCACATCGACTAGCATTGTAATGAAATCGGAAGCCTATAGTAGCTTTTCCAAACCAACATTCATCCTTTAATCTCTTGGACCTCTCCTCTCTTACTCTCTCTCTCTCTCTCTCTCTCTCTCTCTCTAGTTCTTGTTCTCTTACAATCTTAATTAACTAACCATCACTAGTCTAACTAACTTCCTTCGCAACCATTTCTAGTGCTTAAACCACAGTCCTTGAGGATTGATATTTTTTATTACTGACAATGTAACTATGTATTTGCAGTTTCGTAACACCAAACCTCTACAATCCATTGCATACACAACACACACAATTAATCAAACAAGAACAAGAAGTAAACATATCATAGAATAGGGAAATGACCAAATACATAGTTCACACATCAATATCGTATCATAGTTACTCCCTAAATCCTAGAATTTTTAGATCTACTTTATTGCAGGAGAAATACAATGAAGAGACATCGAGTGAATCAATCTACAAATCAAAATATGAAATCAAGAGAAGAAAAATGCTTAACAATGCGTTGTAGAATGATTTCCTCTCTTAGATGGTGGACGGATTATTCTGGTGGATGATGGTGGCACTCCTAGGGTTCTGTAGAAAGGGGAGAACCCTCCTCTTGTAACGACCCGGAAAATTCTCTCAATATTTTCTTTAAAATATTGATCATGTCTAGATAATTTGCCGAGTGGCCTAGAGATATTAGTACGAACCTTAGCCTAGAAATCCATGATTTTTCTCATTTAAATTGAGAAACTAAGTACTAATGGGCCTTATATGGGCTTTTCTAGTACCATAATTATTAGGAGATTTTAGGTAGAATTTAATATAAATATAAATGAATTTTAATTAGGAATATTAGTATGATTATGGGTGAGTTTTAGCATGGTTTCCTATTTAAATTGAGAAGTTAAGTATTAATGGGCCTTATATGGGCTCCAAAAATGGATTTTAATTAGGTAGAATTTAATATAAATATAAAAGAATTTTAATGAGAAATATTAACATAATTATGGGGGAATTTTTAGAGAATTTTCGGAATTTTAGGGAAAATAATAGAAAATAAAAGGAAAAATAAAATAAAAATAAGGTGCATGGACCAAGGATTGAACCTTGGACCTCTTGTACAACCATGCATGCTCTAACCAATTCACCTAGCAAGGGAGTGCTATGAGGAAATGAAATGGAGTTTGGTTAAGGCTTAAGGGAAGAGGAAGAGACTCCATGACTCTTCACTTACCCTCCTTAATGTGTTATAAAGAAGGGGCTTTGGGAGTTACCTTCTTCCTTCCATCAATTGCATTTTCTCTCCTCCTCCCTCCTCATTCTAGCCGAACACCACAAGGGAGGTTCTCCCTTGGAAAAGCTCCACAAGAAGGTCTCATCACCAAGATCTAAAGGTTTTCCAAGGATACAAGGGCAAGGGGGTTCAAGTGTCCAAAAGATTTACAATTTCCTTCTCTTTTAAGGTCTAAAAATCAAGATCAACCAAAGTAAGACTCTCTCACCTGTGGTATAATAGTTCCTTATGTTTTTAGCATGATATATTGGTTGGTTTTTGGGATTTGATGTTGAAAGAAAAAAAACCAAGGACCTTAGTCCTATGGGTTTCGGCCACTAGGATTTTTGGATCCATGATGATGCTAAAAATCTTCATAATGTTGTCTAATGTGCTCTCATGATGTTTAGAGATTAAATATAATTTTTGAGAATTTTTGGGGTACCCTAGGATCCCCTAGGGTTTCGGCCAACTTCAATAACCCATGGGTAGGGTTGGGTCTAAAACTTCAAGTATGTGTTTTATGTATTATCATGATATAAGGGAGATGGAGGATGATTTATGTGAATTTTCACATGGCCTAGAGACCCTACAAGTTTCGGCCAAGATTGATAATAGGGCAAAAAGTTAGGACTTACTTCAAGTAAGGGCCCCAATGGCCCCTATGGTATGGTATAGTTGATGTTTAATGGTCGATTGGGTGTTTTAATGGAATTTTTCCATGCACCCATGGCCTTATAGGTTTCGGACAGCCCTAGGAAGAAGGGCTAAGGGTTAGGGTTAACCCTAATCATGAGCCCTAATGGCTTCCTATGGTCTCATAGATGATGTATGGTTGTTCCTTTACCTTATGCTATCTTACATGTTTATGGAATTGATGGAACTCCACCTTATAGGTTTCGGCCAAGCCTTGTATCTAGGGTTTGGGGAGGAGTTAGGGTTCAAAGAATGATGGTTTATGCTTATCATGAAGTATATATATATATATATATATATATATATATATATATATATATATATATATATATAAGTCCAAGCATGTGGTAGAAATCATGTTACCTATAACCCTAACCTTAAGCAACATGTTTTATGTTATATGTTATGATTGGATGCCATGCTTAATAGGGTTTATTATGAATGTCTTATGTTTTATGCCATGTACTTGAATGGTAGGTAGAGTGTTATGGAAATCCTACCTATGCATGCTTGAGATAGATACCATGCTTAGGCAAGAAATGCAATGTTTACCTTATGTATCATGATCATACATGCTCTATGTGGTAGGATAAATATCTATGAAAAATATGTCATGTTCGATACAATGCTTACCTTATACGTTATGATCATGCAAGTACTAGGAATAGAAATGATGTTTAGGTATGCATGCCATGTTTTAGGTATGAAGATGTATGCCATGTTGTATGAATAATGATGCATGCCATGTTGTATGAATAAAGATGCATGCCATGTTTATGAAAGAAGATGCATACCATGTTTATGAATGAAGATAATGTTCATGTTGGGACCGGGTGCATGTCGACAAGGATACGAGTTCGTAAAATTTTAAATTTTTACGTGCAGCGGAAGAATTTGCATAAAATAATTTCCTAAATTATTTTAACCTCGTATCTAGCATGCAACCTTATGATGTGTTGACATAATCATAAATTAAAACTTTACGGAAAAGTAAACTAATTTACCAAGTACCTCGCGTAACTCGAAGTAAGGGACGAGATCCAACCGTAGCGTCCCTTGGAAGCTCCGCCTCTATTCGCGTCCACGCCGAGTTCTCTTCGGGATGACTTCGCAAAGTCACGAGTTTTGTGTCGACGAGAACTACTAGATTCTCGGAAGGCACAACAAAGAAGATCAAGAGAAGAAAAGGAAACTAACCAACGAAGTAACGGAATCGAATTCCGAGAGAGAGGGAGATGTGATCCGCTTCTTCTTCTTCTTGGTTGGTTTCTTCTTCTCCTTGAAGCTCATGGCAACACCTTGCCTTGGTGTAGGTTGGGCGCCGGCCCTAATGGAGCTAGGGTGGCCGCCGGCCCTAATGGAAGGGAGGGGAAGGAGGAGAGAAGAGAAGAGAGAGAGGGAGAGCTCTATTTCGATTATCAAAATCTTAGGAATCCAAGGGTTGCCTATGGTTCCTTATATAGTTGCTTCTCCCTTGCCAAGTCTCCTCTTAACCGAATTAACGGAATTAGTTATCATAAGAAATTTATCCTATAAATTCTCTTATGAATTATTCCGTTTAAACCAAGTTTTATTATAACTAACTTTATAATAAAACTAATTAGTTATCATAAGAAATTTATCCTATAAATTCTCTTATGAATTTTATTATAACTAACTTTATAATAAAACTAATTAATTATCATAAGAAATTTATCCTATAAATTCTCTTATGAATTATTCCGTTTAAACCAAGTTTTATTATAACTAACTTTATAATAAAACTAATTAGTTATCATAAGAAATTTATCCTATAAATTCTCTTATGAATTTTATTATAACTAACTTTATAATAAAACTAATTAATTATCATAAGAAATTTATCCTATAAATTCTCTTATGAATTATTCTGTTTAAACCAAGTTTTATTATAACTAACTTTATAATAAAACTAATTAGTCTCTCCTTTTATTATGGAATAAATTTTATAAGAAATTTATAATCTTTCTTATTATGGAAAAATTAATTCATAATTGATTTTATAAAATTAAAATAAACCAATTCAAGGATTATTTTAACTTCCATAAAAAGAATAAATTTCTATAAATTTATTTATATAAATTTCTTTATACAAATTTATTTATCCATAATTTATAAAATAAATCGCGCTAGATTTACTTTATTAATTAAACCAAAATTAATTGGTTTTCTCCCCAATAAGTGGCCGGCCAACCAAGGAGGGTTGGCACCCTCTTTGGCCGGCCCAAACCGAGCCGAACCAACGCGAATTAAACTCATTTAATTCGCCCAATAAGCCTTCAAAAGACTTAGCCAATTTTAGCTTCCATTGCGCCTCTGATTAACTCAGATTCAACTTATTTCTCTTGATCGGAAAATTCAATTTTTAACTCGTTTTAAATCCCTCGGATTACTCGTAGTGCGTGTGACTAAATAGGCTTTCGATTTATGTTGGCCGTCTATAATCAACAAATTATAGAACGATCATGAGTGGCACCTAGTAGTACATCATGATCCCCAATTAATCGAAAGATCAACGGTTTGACCTCAGAAGAAATTATTCTGAAATCCTTCAGCAGCTCTAATGAATCGTGCCTCATTCCCTTCACCATCTTATACCCACTTGGTTCAGGACACGGTCTATTTGTGTCAGTCCCCACTAGGCTGACTACGTCACACCTAGCCCAAGTAGTATCTTTCTCGTCCTTTGGATTTCTAGTTACTCTCATGTATTTAAGAGACTTGCACTCTTAACATGATATACTCTGGCCAGAGGTTTTGAGTAACAATCTGACGATAGGCCTGGGTATACATCTCCTCGCAAGGAGTGGTGAATCCTTTGTAGGCTGTTCAAACATCTTCGGGCACTTCGGCTTACACCCAATCATCCTGGGTCCACACCTCCTTGGAGATGCTTGCTTAAGATGTTAAAGTATAAGTCTCCATGACCAAGATGACTTGAACACCGCAAGTCAAAGGAACATCGCACTTAAGCCGCATTAAGAACTTCATTGACATATCTATATAGATTACCATATGAAGTCTTACAGCTAGTCACTCCAATGAACTAGTTCCCTTAACTAGCATCCATATTTATCTCCGGACATCCCAATGTCACCAGCCAGTGAGAATCAGCTGATTAGAGAATAACCCATGTTAGTCTCAACAGAATTGATAGTGTCCGTATTTATCAATTCATCGACTAGGGATATTTTCAATACTTCACATTTGCACATTTAGAGATAATCACTAGTTGTGATCCCATCACAAATTTTCTTATGCTGTGAGTTATATTGCGGACATTCAGTAGATGAGTTTAAGATCCCAATCAAATACACAAGCATGTATACTCAAATAGTGAATTATCATTTATTAAAATAAATGTTTTACAATCATAAGGCGATTGCCTTAGGACACTTCTCTCATATCACTAACAGTTCATGCCTTCCAGGCATCATGATGCTATGCAATAAGTATGAACAATGAAAGGACAAGCATGTGTTAAGTCATGCATTATGTAACATGGTTATGCTATGAATGTCTTATGAATGATGAAACATGTAAAGTATTTTACTTTATGAATGAGCTTATACCAGACCAAAGTATGGGTCCAAGGGATGGGCACCTTAAGAATGCCCCGGTTATGGACTCCCGACAATGCTGTCCACGGTTCTGGCACTACCGGAGCTGTGCAAAAGGATGGGCTCCTTAAGAACGCCTCGGTTCGGGGACTACCGACTATGCTGTCCTTACCCTAGTAGGTCGGGGCTCGCTACCTCGGATTTGCTAGGGATGCGCGCTTATGATGTATGTATGTGGTACAAGCCGGGGACCCCAATGATATGATGATTATGTTTAAACATTTAAAAGTATGTTTTTTTAAAAGTTAAGCATCCTTATGTATATGCATTCCACTCATGCATTCATTCATGCTATGCTAATAAGATTTTATGCTTACGCTTCATGTTAAGAAAGATGCATGAGAGTAATTGATCTATGCCATGATTATGCTAAGAAGATGCTTATATGCTATGATAGGAAGTATGCCTATGTTTATGCCATACGGGTTGGTTTACACTTTATAGACATGTTTATACCATGTATTATGCCTTGTTAAGAATGTTTATTATGTTTTGTTATACCATGTATTATGCCATGTTAAGAATGTTTATTATATTTTGTTTATACCATGTATTATGCCATGCTAGGAATATTTATTGTGTTTATGTTTATGCCATGTAGCATGCCATGCTTAGATTGTTTACTATGTTTACGTTTATGCCATGTTTCATGCCATGCTAGGAATGTTCACTTATGTTTATGTTCATGCCATGTCACGTATATGATAAGTGATTCAAGTTGTTATGTTCTAAGTAGAGCACCAAGTATGTTAATGTTCCATGTGCTCATTTATGAGATGATGAATGGTTTTTGTGAGTAGGAAAGAGTCTTACTAAGCCTGTGTGCTTATAGTCTTATTTCCTTATACCGCAGATCATTCAAGGGGACAATGAGGAAGCAGCAGGAGGGCAAGAACGCATGTGTGTGGTAGTGACTTGGCCCAGGAAACCATATGTTTATCGTTTATGCTAGAATTTTACTTTGGTCACTTATATGCTTGAATGCTTGAATAATGACTTATGGAACTCTATGACGTGATGTTAAGTATGACATGATATGATGTTTAAGTATGAAGTCAATATGCCGAATTTCCATGTCATTATGTTAAGAATGGTAGTAGGGCATGTATGTGTAAAAATAAAGTTATTCCGCTGCCTTATGATATCTACATGTCCTAAGTATGTTAACGTAACGCCGCTTTACGAAAAAAAGCGGGCGTTACACCTCTCCTAATTTTGGGCTTTTTTTGGGTCTTTTATAGCCCTCCCAACCATTAAAAATAGTTGGGAAAGACCCCACATGGCCCTTGGCTGGGATGTAACATTGCCGTGCATTTTGGCATGGCCACACTTTGTAGGCATCGTCCAACATTTAGAGCCGAGATACGGTCGTGCCTTTTTGGGATGACTGGGCCATGTGTGTCTTGACAGGTTCTTCCAAATGAGGCATGACCATGCCAAATAGGCATGATCGTACCATGTTGGTTGCAGTTGGAGGAACTGTTTCTATGGATGAGGCACGGCTAATGCGCGAGTTTTATATAGAGTTTTTGTTATGTTTAGACACACCTTCAACCTACTTTTCTTGCATGTATTTCACGATAATATATCTTTATACTTCATTTTGATTCAAATCTATTTCGGAATACTTCTTTCGTGTATTCTTTGTGATAGGGCATGAAATGGAGTGAAAACGAAGATTAAAGATCAGGTTTAGACGCTCCTCAACTTAACACAGGTGCCTTTGCCATTTGGCATAGGTCGTGTTATGATCATTGTACTAAACTAGAGGGCCCATGCCAATTGGCATGAGCTGTATTTCATTCGGTAGCCCTACCACAGGTGCTCATGCTAGCTGACACAGGTCATGCTTAAGTCACTAAATTGGCCACGGGCGCCCGTACCTATGGGTATGACCTATGGCCATCCTCATTTTGAAGCTAGCGCACCCAACACGAATTCCTGTGCTACCCAGCATGGCGAGCATCCATTCCTATGGCTATATAAGCTAATCAAGCCTATTAGAATGGGGATCTCAACCTGGGGCCATCCAAGGACCCCAAAGAAGGCTTCAAGGGCGATCTAGAGCCGATACAATGTCATCTACACTTCAAGGGAAGATCGAGAACAGCTAGGAGGAGGAATCATTGCAATCGAGCCTATGCATTTCCCTTTTCTATTTGAATTTTTGAACGTGTATTTGAATTTCATTGATATGAATATGTTTTCTAATTGTAACTCTATCTCTATGGGGTAAACTCTTGATTCTAGGATTAGGGATTAGCCCTTTGTGATGTAAATATATTTTGAATGGTCTAAGTATGTTTGATCTTCCTATTTCTGTGATATGTTGAATTGTGATCCAAATCTACCATGTTAACACAATCTTGATGTCAAAAGCATGAGATTCATATTGCATGAGGATTTAAAGATGAACCGAAAGGAGAACTCAATCCTCTAAGATGCGGAGAGTCGGCTATGAAAATAGATTGGTCATAGAGTTTAATGGATCATTCCTAATTCATCGTCACATAATAGGAGAGTGGTCATTTAGGGATTGTGGGATCTTGTGACAAGACCCTTCTTAGGTAGTGATCTCTAATTTCTACCATTCCAAAAGTATGCGATAATTTAGATTAGTACCTCAATGTAGTTTCAAAAGTTCATATCGGATACATAGGATAGTCTACCTACATAAACTAGCATTAAGGATAGGAATCCAAACATATATCAAGGGTTTGCTAACCTAGTGGTGAAATCTAACTCTTTAAATTTCTCTCATTGATTGGATTTGTCTGCTTCCTACTGCCTCTCTTCTTCCCTTTCTATTGCTATCTACTATTCCCTACTACATTTCTACTGCCTTCTTGATATAGCCTACCCTTTCTCTATTTCTCATCGCGTTTATCTTTTTAGTTTTCTCATTTAGAACACTCGAGATCATCTGATTAGTCTAGATGATTAAATTTGGATAGTACACTAGTATTTGATCACCAGTCCTTGTAGATTAGATCTTTTATTATTTGATGACACGACCGTGCACATGTGGTTTGCACACATCAAATTTTTGGTACTGTTGCCGGGATTAATTTTGATTTATATTAGCTAAAATTCAAATTAATTGGATTAGACTATTTCTTTTTTTATTCATTTTCTACATTTGTTTACATCAATCAAAACTTTCTTTCCTCATCCTTACAGGAAAAAATCTAGTTGGATTTAAAATATGATTGGTCACTAAGTGGTAGCCATGAGGGTAGTAACAATACAAGACTTCTCAAAGATTTTTTGAACCTTTATCTCGGGCCTTGAGTATTGATGCAGTCTGACCTGATTGTTGTTTCGGTGTTGACACCGATTTAAATTTAGTTGAGTAAGATAAGTTCAGATTAAGTCCTGGTCGAGGACTGGGTATGAATTTCGGTGAGTGAAGCCGGGTTCTAGTGAGTGAAGCAAGGTGAAGAAAATCCTGGTGAGTGAAGCTGGGTCCTAATGAGTGAAGCTAGGTGAAGAAAATCCTGGTGAGTGAAGCCGGGTCCTTGCGAGAGAAGCTAGGTGAAGGAAATCCTGGTGGGTGAAGTCGGGTCCTAGTAAGGGAAGCTAGGTAAAGGAAATCCTAGTGAGTGAAGCTAGGTTGGACTAAGTCCCGGTGAGTGAAGTTGGACATGAAGTCTTGGTCCGGGGGACTGAGCATTAAGTGTAATGGTCGGAGAGGGTGTTGAGGCAATCAACCCTTAAATAATTGGAAGATCATGGTTTTGATGTGTGTGTGTGAATATGTTTAAGGTTAGAGTGTTATGTTGTATTTGATGTGTGTGATTGAGTTTGCAGGACTTAGAGGATCACACATGGTGAACAAATCCGAGAGACAAGAGCCAAGGGAGGAGGACTCCAAGGGCAAGCCGGGAAGTGGACTTCAAGGGCACACGTGAAGGGTGGCATGAAGGCAAGCCAAGGGAAGGCTTGTGTGCGCATCTGAGGGACGAGAGCTAGAGAAAGATGACTTCAAGGGGAGAGCCAAGGGAGTGGACCTGAAGGCACACGTGAAGGGGAAGGTTCAGAGTGGCTAAAACTGTGCTGGGAGGCAGGGCAGTCGACTGGCCAGAGGGCAGTCGACTGCCAAAACTCACAGAAGGTTTTCAGCCTTCTACCAGTCGACTGGCCCAGAGGCAGTAGACTGGTAACACCCTGAAAACTAGCCGTTGTCTAGCAATTAATGCTAGGCCAGTCGACTGCCCCTGGGGCAGTCGACTGGTGCGGGGCTGGACAGACTGTGAGTTTGTCCTATTCTCTTATAAAAGGAGGACCTTTTTGCATGTGGGCGGTACGGTTCTGTACGATAACGAAGTGCTGCTCATCTGAAAAGTGTTCTCTACTTCCTCTCTCTTATTCTACTACATTATGTAAAAGAGGAAGATCACCACTGTAAAGGTTTCTCCACCTGAAGGAGATTTTTCATAGTGGAAGTGGTGTACGGCGTGGATTCTTGGATTAGTCACCCATCTAGGTGGATACCAAGTAAACTTTAGTTGTTAGCATTGTTCTTATTTTCCTTTACATATTATTGTTTCCGCTGCACTAACAAACTTGTAGAGAAACGACCGAAAAAGTGCTATTCACCCCCCTCTAGCACGCCACATCGATCCATCAGTTGGTATTAGAGCCGGTTCGTTTCGGAAGAACTCACCGTCAACCGGAGCAAGTATAATGGCGTTTCAAGAGGGATACTCCACTGCACGACCACCCTTCTTCGACAGGAATGACTTCGCGTACTGGAAAGGTAGGATGCAGTATTACCTTATGAATGATATTGAGAATTGGATCAGTATTGCAGAGGTTTCGAGGCACCCATCGATGAATGAGGAGAACCGACACCAATGAGATCTTGGTCAAAAGAGGTCATGAAGAGGGCACAATCAAATGCCAAGGCCACCACCACACTGCAGTACGGGGTTTCAAAGGAGCAACTCAACAAGGTGGGGCCGTTCAAGAGCACCAAGGAACTGTGGGATAAATTGGTGGAATTGAACGAAGGGTCAAACGAGTCCAGAAGACCAAAGAAGGACTTGCTCGTGACCCAACTCCAATCCCTCTCCATGAAGAGCAATGAGACTGTCAGCCAGTTGCATGGAAGGGTAAAGGAGGTAATCAATGAGCTCCACGTGATTGGAGAAAAGATCGAGAATCGGGATATTGTCAGGTATGTTCTACAAGCCTTCCCGAGAACTACTTTGTGGGCATCCATGGTTGATGCCTACAAAGTATCAAGGGACTTGTCCATAGTTAAATTAGATGATTTATTCTGTAAATTTGAACTGCACGAGCAAGCTAACGTCTCGGCCAAAGAGAAGGGTATTGCTTTTATTGCAGAAAAGGAGAAGAAGAAGAGGAAGGAGAAGAAGAAGGTGGTCTACTCTTCCTCATCCGATTCAGAAGAATCTAGCGCCTCCATGGATAGCGACCAAGAGGCATTCATGGTAAGAAAGATGCGTAAGGCTTTCAGAAATTTTTCTAACAAATCCTATGCTAGGAAAGGATCCAAAGGCAAGGGTAAGGCCAAGGATATCATCTGCTACAACTGCCACCAAGAGGGACACATGAAGAACGAGTGCCCCATGTTGAGGCAATCGACCCTTAAATGATTGGAAGATCATGGTTTTGATGTGTGTGTGTGAATATGTCTAAAGTTAGAGTGTTATGTTATATTTGATGTGTGTGATTGAGTTTGCAGGACTTGGAGAATCACACATGGTAGACATATCCGAGGGACGAGAGCCGAGGGAGGAGAGCTCCAAGGGCAAGCCGGGAAGTGGACTTCAAGGGCACACGTGAAGGGTGGCATAGGGGCAAGCCAAGGGAAGGCTTGTGTGCGCATCCGAGGGACGATAGCCAGAGGAAGAGGACTTCAAAAGGCAAGCCAAGGGAGCAGACCTGAAGGCATATGTGAAGGAGAAAGTTCGGAGTGGCTGGGACTAAGCTGAGAAGCAGGGCAGTCGACTGCCCCAGGGGCAGTCGACTGCCAAAACTCACAGAGAGTTTTCGGCCTCGGACCAGTCAACTGCCCTTGGGGCAGTCGACTGGTATACCCCGAAAACTAGCCGTTGGCTAGCAATTATTGACTAGACCAGTCGACTGCCCCAGGGGCAGTCCACTGGTGCGGGGCTGGACAGACTGCGAGTTTGTCCTGTTCTCCTATAAAAGGAGGACCTATTTTCTCGTGGCGGTATGGTTCCGTACAGTAACGAAGTGCTGCTCGACTGAAAAGTGTTCCTTGCTTCCTCTCACTCATTATACTTCATTCTGTAAAGAGGAAGATCACCACTGTAAAGGTTTCTCCACCTGAAGGAGGTTTTTCATTGTGAAAGTGGTGCTCGTGCGTAGATCCTTGGATTACTCACTCATTTGGGTGGATACCAACTAAAGTATTGTTGTTAGCATTGTTATTGTATTTACTTTGCATATTATTGTTTCCGTTGCGCTAATGACATTGTAGAGATCAAAACGCAAAAGTGCTATTCACCCCCCCCCCCTCTAGCACGCCGAAGCGATCCATCAGTTGGTATCAGAGCCGGTTCATTTCGGAAGAACTAACCGTCAACTGGAGCAAGTAAAATGGCGTTTCAAGAGGGATACTCCACTGCACGACCACCCTTCTTCGACAAGAATGACTTCGCATATTGGAAAGGTAGGATGCAATATTACCTTATAAACGATATTGAGAATTGGATTAGTTTGCAGATGGTTTCGAGACACCCGTCGATGAAAGAGGAGAACCGACACCGATGAGGTCCTGGTCGAAGGAGGTATTGAAGAGACTGCAGTCCAATGCCAAGGCCACCACCACACTGCAGTGCGGGCTCTCAAAGGAGCAACTGAACAAGGTGGGGCCGTTCAAGAGTGCCAAGGAACTATGGGACAAGTTGGTGGAATTGAACGAGGGGTCAAACGAGTCCAGAAGAGTCATGAAGGACTTGCTTGTGGCCCAACTCAAATCCCTATCTATGAAGAGCAACGAGACTGTCAGCCAGCTGCATGGAAGGATGAAGGAAGTAATTAATGAGCTCCATGTGATTGGAGAAAAGATCGAGAACTGCGATATTGTTAGGTATGTTTTACAAGCCTTCCCAAGAACCACCTTGTGGGCATCCATGGTTGATGCATACAAGGTATCAAGGGATTTGCCCATTGTTAAATTAGACGACTTATTCTATGAATTTGAACTACACGAGCAAGCTAACGTCTCGGCCAAAGAGAAGGGTAATGCTTTTATTGCAGAAAGGGAGAAGAAGAAGAAGAAGGAGAAGAAGAAGGTGATATACTCCTCCTCATTAGATTCAGAGGAATCCAGCGCCTCCATGGACAGCGACCAAGAGACATTCATGGTAAGAAAGATGCGTAAGGCTTTCAGAAATTTTTCTAACAAATCATATGCTAGGAAAGGGTCTAAAGGCAAGGGTAATGCCAAGGACATTATA
>JAGFNQ010007905.1:128783-228589 GCA_024364735.1 Boesenbergia rotunda
TGTGTGTGTGTGTGTGTGTGTGGAATATGTCTAAAGTTAGAGTGTTTATGTTATATTTGATGTGTGTGATTGAGTTTGCAGGACTTGGAGAATCACACATGGTAGACATATCCGAGGGACGAGAGCCGAGGGAGGAGAGCTCCAAGGGCAAGCCGGGAAGTGGACTTCAAGGGCACACGTGAAGGTGGCATAGGGGCAAGCCAAGGGAAGGCTTGTGTGCGCATCCGAGGGACGATAGCCAGAGGAAGAGGACTTCAAAGGCAAGCCAAGGAGCAGACCTGAAGGCATATGTGAAGGAGAAAGGTTCGGAGTGGCTGGGACTAAGCTGAGAAGCAGGGCAGTCGACTGCCCAGGGGCAGTCGACTGCCAAAACTCACAGAGAGTTTTCGGCCTCGGACCAGTCACTGCCCTTGGGGCAGTCGACTGGTATACCCCGAAAACTAGCCGTTGGCTAGCAATTATTGACTAGACCAGTCGACTGCCCCAGGGCAGTCCACTGGTGCGGGGCTGGACAGACTGCGAGTTTGTCCTGTTCTCCTATAAAAGGAGGACCTATTTTCTCGTGCGGTATGGTTCCGTACAGTAACGAAGTGCTGCTCGACTGAAAAGTGTTCCTTGCTTCCTCTCACTCATTATACTTCATTCTGTAAAGAGGAAGATCACCACTGTAAAGGTTTCTCCACCTGAAGGAGGTTTTTCAATTGTGAAAGTGGTGCTCGTGCGTAGATCCTTGGATTACTCACTCATTTGGGGTGGATACCAACTAAAGTATTGTTGTTAGCATTGTTATTGTATTTACTTTGCATATTATTGTTTCCGCTTGCGCTAATGACATTGTAGAGATCAAAACGCAAAAGTGCTATTCACCCCCCCCCCTCTAGCACGCCGAAGCGATCCATCAGTTGGTATCAGAGCCGGTTCATTTCGGAAGAACTAACCGTCAACTGGAGCAAGTAAAATGGCGTTTCAAGAGGGATACTCCACTGCACGACCACCTTCTTCGACAAGAATGACTTCGCATATTGGAAAGGTAGGGATGCAATATTACCTATAAACGATATTGAGAATTGGATTAGTTTGCAGATGGTTTCCGAGACACCCGTCGATGAAAGAGGAGAACCGACACCGATGAGGTCCTGGTCGAAGGAGGTATTGAAGAGACTGCAGTCCATGCCAAGGCCACCACCACACTGGCAAGTGCGGGCTCTCAAAGAGCAACTGAACAAGGTGGGGCCGTTCAAGAGTGCCAAGGAACTATGGGACAAGTTGGTGGAATTGAACGAGGGGTCAAACGAGTCCAGAAGAGTCATGAAGGACTGCTTGTGGCCCAACTCAAATCCCTATCTATGAAGAGCAACGAGACTGTCAGCCAGCTGCATGGAAGGATGAAGGAAGTAATTAATGAGCTCCATGTATTGGAGAAAAATCGAGAACTGCGATATTGTTAGGTATGTTTTACAAGCCCTTCCCAAGAACCACCTTTGTGGCATCCATGGTTGATGCATACAAGGTATCAAGGATTTGCCCATTGTTAAATTAGACGACTTATTCTATGAATTTGAACTACACGAGCAAGCTAACGTCTCGGCCAAAGAGAAGGGTAATGCTTTTATTGCAGAAAGGGAGAAGAAGAAGAAGAAGGAGAAGAAGAAGGTGATATACTCCTCCTCATTAGATTCAGAGGAATCCAGCGCCTCCATGGACAGCGACCAAGAGACATTCATGGTAAGAAAGATGCGTAAGGCTTTCAGAAATTTTTCTAACAAATCATATGCTAGGAAAGGGTCTAAAGGCAAGGGTAATGCCAAGGACATTATATGCTACAACTGCCACCAAGAGAGACACATGAAGAACGAGTGTTTTCAATTGAAGAGAAGAGATGACAAGAAGGAGGAGTAGAAGAAAGGTGACAAGAAGAAGTCAAAGGGAAAGGAGAAGGGTGCCACCAACCTCAAGGCAACCTGGGATGATCCCTCATCCTCAGAGGAAGAAGAAGAGCAAGTTTTCCATTTTGCTCTTATGGCGCAAGACCACTTAGATTCATCAGATGATGAAAGAAGCTTAAGCAGTGATGAGAGCGACTCCTCCTCTTAATCATCCGAGTCAGAAGCTTCGGTAAGTGAGGTATACCACTTACCCTCCTCTACTTTAGTCAAGATCATTTCTAGCACTAACATGGACTTAGCTATGGCTAGAAGTAAGATTAAGGATCTAAAAGAAGAAATTGCCATGCTTAGTGTAGAATCTACTAAACTTGAAGAATTGCATGCTAGTTCTATTATATCACATGCTTCACATCTTGAAACTAAAAATAGGGAACTAAGGAAAAAGGTAGATGACCTCACAAAGGCCCTTAGGAAATTCCAAGTAGGATCTAGCAATCTAGATTTGATAATTAACAGTCAAAGGGTCGTTTATAACAAGGCCGATTTGGGATATAGGCCAAAGACAAAGGAAGTGGCCTTTGTATCACTTACGAGTAGGATTGGTGCATCTAGGAGACTAGGGGCTAAGGGAAACACTAAAAGGGCATGGGTACCTAGAAGATTTCTAAATGATGCTTATGAATCAAAGATTTGGGTACCAAAAGAGTATGTTTTTCATGTTGTATAGGTAAAGGTGAAGGAGGCCTCAACTATGTGGATAGTAGATAGTGGATGCTCAAGACACATGACCGGAGATGTGAGCAAGTTCACTACTACTAGCTACTTAAGAGAAGAGACGACCTCCTTTTGAAATAGTGGAAAATTGAGAATCATTGGTAGGGGCACCATTGAGGTATCTCCCACAATTTCTATACATAAGATACTTCTAATTAAAGATATGAAGTTCAATTTACTCAGTATGAGTCAGTTATGTGATGCGGGCTTTAGAGTTGAATTTCATGCTAGGACATGCATAATTAAACATAATAAATCAAATAATGTTATATTAGAAGGGTTGTAAGCTAGATAGGAAGAGTACTAGTGGAGGGTGTCAATTTCTTGGGTCTTCCTTAGTTAGTTGGTGTAGTAGGAAACAACCATGCGTTGCCCTATCAACAACGGAGGCGGAATATGTGGCAATGGGTGGGTGTGTTTCCCAACTCCTTTGGATCATGCACGCCTTAGCGGATTATGAGTTATATTACACCAAGGTTAAAGTTTTGTGTGATAATGTAAGTATAATCAACTTGACCAAAAATCCGATTCACCACTCTATGACAAAACACATTGAACTGAAACATCACTTCATTAGAGACCATGTGGCAAGGGGAGACATAGAACTACACTATGTTGAATCAAAGTCGAACCTAGCTGACATCTTTACCAAGCCTCTTCCCGAATCGGAGTTTACATCCTTAAGAAGAGGCCTTGGAATGTGTTTTGTGGAAGTGTAGGATGAACTTTGAGACATTATATTTGAAAAAGGTTGCTTGATCCATTAGGGTGATACATTTGGCTCACTTGTGCTTATGGCACATTGTTGAACCATTAGAAGTATCAACATATGAAAACTAGACCAACTATGGGGAAGACAAGTGTTTAATCAATGGACACTTTGCCCAAAGATCATAGTTGGACATTTTAAACTTTTGAAAATCATTTTATGCTTTATATAATTTGTCATGCTTTTGAAAGTTATATAATTACAAAATTAGATTGTAAGTTTGGTACAAACCTTAGTGGTTTTCAATGATTTTGGATTTTTATCAAAAGTTATGCATGTTTCAAATTTTATATGGACTAATATTTTCCTTGATAGAGTATATCATTTCAAATATGTATGCAAATTTTTAGAATTTTTGAAATTTTCTGGAAGTTTTTGAAATTCGATAGAAAAGCTGAAAATTCAGACTGATAGCATATCAGTTGACTGCCCCATGGGCAGTCGACTGGTACGTCTGTTTTCAGCAACTATGAGAATTTTTAGAAATCAAATTTTCTCTCATTTGATGCTATAGGGTTTGGTTGCTTGAGGCAATCATTTTGATGGTATCGAAGGGGGAGAATGGGTGGTTTAAGTTAGAATTTTAACTTGGAATGGATGGTTTATGGTTTAAGGTTTTCTTTCCCACTTAGACCTTGAATGCTTAAAAATAGGGAGAAGACATAGATTAAGGGGGAGGTTACCTCTTAGGTTTGGATATGTCTTACATTTTTAATGATGTTTAGTGTTAAGTGGAAACTTAACTTGGATTATGATTAGAATTGAAAATGGGAGAAGACATGGATTAAGGGGGAGGTTACCTCTTAGGGTTGATATGTCTTATGCTTTTTCAATTGCTATCTTTTGCTATTGCTATTGTTGGCTGTTATTTATCTCTAAACTTAAACATATTGTCACACATCAAAAAGGGGGAGATTGTTGAGGCAATCGACCCTTAAATGATTGGAAGATCATGGTTTTGATGTGTGTGTACGAAGATGTTTAAGGTTAGAGTGTTATGTTGTATTTGATGTGTGTGATTGAGTTTGCAGGACTTGGAGAATCACACATGGTAGACATATCCGAGGGACGAGAGCCGAGGGAGGAGAGCTCCAAGGGCAAGTCGGGAAGTGGACTTCAAGGGCACACGTGAAGGGTGGCATGGAGGCAAGCCAAGGGAATGCTTGTGTGAGCATCCGAGGGACGATAGCCAGAGGAAGTTGACTTCAAGAGGCAAGCCAAGGGAGAAGACCTGTAGGCATACGTGAAGGAGAAAGTTCGGAGTGGCTGGGACTAAGCTGAGAAGCAGGGCAGTTGACTGCCCCAGGGGCAGTTGACTGCCAAAACTCACAGAGAGTTTTCGGCCTCGGACCAGTCGACTGCTCTTGGGGCACTCGACTGGTATACCCCGAAAACTAGCCGTTGGCTAGCAACTAATGACTAGACCAGTCAACTGCCCCAGGGGTAGTCGAATGGTGCAGGGCTGGACAGACTGCGAGTTTGTCCTGTTCTCCTATAAAAGGAGGACCTTTTTGCCCGTGGGCGATACGGTTCCGTACAGTAACGAAGTGTTGCTCGACTGAAAAGTGTTCCTTGCTTCCTCTCACACATTATACTTCATTCTGTAAAGAGGAAGATCACCACTGTAAAGGTTTCTCCACCTGAAGGTGATTTTTCATAGTGAAAGTGGTGCTCGTGCGTGGATCCTTGGATTACTCACCCATCTGGGTGGATACCAAGTAATGTATTGTTGTTAACATTGTTATTGTATTTATTTTGCATATTATTGTTTCCGCCGCGCTAACGACATTGTAGAGATCAAAACGCAAAAGTGCTATTGACCCCCCTCTAGCACGCCGAAGCGATCCATCACCCTCAACTGAAGAGGAGAGATGACAAGAAGGAGGAGAAGAAGAAAGGTGACAAGAAGAGTTCAAAGGGAAAGGAGAAGGGTGCCACCAACCTAAAGGCGACCTGGGATGATCCGTCATCCTCGGAGGAGGAAGAAGAGCAAGTTTCACACTTTGCTCTCATGGCGATGGACCACTCAGATTCATCAGATGATGAATGAAGTTCAAGTAGTGATGAGAGCGACTCCTCATCATCATCTAAGTCAGAAGATTCGGTAAGTGAGGTATACCACTTACCCTCTTCTACATTAGTTAAGATCATTTCTAGCACTAACATAAATTTACCTAAAGATAGATGTAATATTAAGGATCTAAAAGATGAGATTGTCATGCTTAGAGTAGAATCTACCAAACTTAAGGAAGAATTACATACTAGTTCTCTTACATCACATGCTTCACATTTTGAAACTGAAAATAGGGAACTAAGGAAAAATGTAGATGACCTCACAAAGACCCTTAGGAAATTCCAAGTAGGATCTAGTAACCTATATATGATAATCAACAGTCAAAGGGCCGTTTATAACAAGGCCGGTTTGGGATATAGGCCAAAGACAAAGGAAGTGGCCTTTGTATCACTTATGGGTAGGATTGGTGCATCTAGGAGACTAGGGTCTAAGGGAAACACCAAAAGGGCATGGGTACCTAGAAGATTTCTAAATGATGCTTATGGATCAAAGATTTAAGTACCAAAAGACTATGTTTTTCATGTTGTATAGGTAAAGGTGAAGGAGGCCTCAACTATGTGGATAGTAGATAGTGGATGCTCAAGACACATGACTAGAGATGTGAGTAAGTTCACTACTATTAGCTACTTAAGAGAAGAGACGGTCTCCTTTGGAAATAGTGGAAAATTGAGAATAATTAGTAAGGGCACCATTGAGGTATCTCCCACAATTTCTATACATAAGGTTCTCCTAATTAAAGATATGAAGTTTAACTTACTTAGTATGAGTCAGCTATGTGATGCAGGCTTTAGTGTTGAATTCCATGATAAGAAGTGTTTAATTAGACATAATGAATTAAATAATGTTATATTAGAAGGGTTTTGAGAGGCAAACCTGTATTATATTGATCTTGCTTATGCTACTAACAATTTGGCTAAGTGTTTCATGTCTAAAGAAGAAGAAGGGTGGTTGTGACACCAGAGACTTGGACATGTCAACATGAGAAGCATTGCAAGAGTAGCCAAGGAAGAGTTGGTGAAGGGGCTACCTATGATCAAGTATGAGAAGACCAAATTGTGTGATGCATGTAAAGAGGGTAAGCAATCAAAATCATCACACAAAGGTAAAACCCTAACCACTACTACATTACCATTAGAGTTATTATATATTGATTTATTTGATTGCCATAGTACTTCCTCACTTGTAGGGAGTAAATATTGTTTAGTGATAGTAGATGACTTTTCTAGGTTTACATGGGTTTACTTTATGAAACATAAGGATGATACCCTAGAACTCTTCATAGGATTTAGTAAAAGGTTAGAGAATGAAAAACACCTCAAAATTAACCGAATTAGGAGTGACCACGGTGGGGAGTTCCAAAATTCAAGTTTCACACGATTTTGTGTAGACAATGGATACAAGCATGAATTTTCATGCACAAGGACTCCTCAACAAAATGGGGTAGTTGAAAGGAGAAATCGAGCCCTACAAGAAGCTGCTAGACTATGCTTAATGCATATTCCCTTCCTAGATATTTTTGGGCTGAAGCGGTTAACACCGCTTGCTATATTCAAAACCGGATTTTGGTACATAGGTTCATAGGGAAAACACCATTTGAATTATGGAATGGAAGAGTACCACAAGTTCATTACTTTAGGGTCTTTGGATGTAAAGTGTATATCTTAAATACCAAAGATGACCTAAGGATGTTTGAGTCAAAAGCCGATGAAGGAATTCTAGTTGGGTACTCATCCACTAGTAGGGGTTATAGAATTTACAACAAAAGAACAAAAGTGATTGAGGAATCCTCAAATGTTAAATTTGATGAATCAACAAATACCTATCCTAGAAAAGCCTCAATTGATAATAATATGGAAGAAGTCCAACCCCTTGACCAAAGAATCCAAGACCTACATTTCGAGGGCAACGATCTAGGGGGAGTAAGAAGTACACTAGAGGACGAGGAAGAAGTAGTAAATGAACCCACAACCTCTAGGCCCTTGAGACATCACCAAGATCACCCTATTGGCCAAATAGTGGGTGATGTAACTCAAGGAGTAAGGACTAGGTTTTATTTTAGGGACCAAACTAGTCAAATACCCCTAATCTCTCAATTAGAACTCAAGTCTATTGATGAAGCATTGGGAGATGTAGATTGGGTCTTAGCCATGCAAGAAGAGCTAAATCAATTCGAGAGAAGTGAGTTTTGGGAGTTGGTTCCTAGGCCCAATGATTGCACCATTGTAATCACAAGATGGGTCTTTAAGAACAAGCTAGATGACCAAGGCAAGATCATTAGGAACAAGGCTAGATTGGTAGCTAGGGAGTTTAACCAAGTTGAGGGATTGGACTATGATGAGACTTATGCCCCTATAGCTAGATTGGAATCTATTAGAATTCTACTAGCCTATGTCGCTCACATGGGTTTCACACTTCACCAAATGGATGTGAAGTCGGCATTCCTTAATGGGATCATTAAGGAAGAGGTCTATGTAGAACAACCCCCCGGGTTTGAGGACCCTAATTATCCAAGACATGTTTACAAATTGAGAAAAGCCTTATATGGATTGAAACAAGCTCCCCGGGCTTGGTATGAAAGGCTTTCTTCATTTCTAGTGTCTAAAGGGTTTAGGAGAGGAACAATTGACCCTACATTGTTCCTAAAATCTAAGGATAAGGACATATTTGTTGCCCAAGTGTATGTAGATGATATCATTTTTAGGTCAACAAACAATGACTTTCTACAAGAATTCATCAAATGTATGGAAGATGAATTTGAGATGAGTCTTGTAGGAGAGCTAACCTTCTTTTTAGGACTTCAAGTTAAGCAAACTAATGAAGGTACACATGTTTTTCAAACCAAATATGCTAAGGAAATGTTAAAGAAATTTGGCTTAGAAAATGTTAAGGTAGCATCTACCCCCATAGGAACCAATGTGAAAATGAATAGTGACCTTGAAGGGAAAATGGTAGACTCTAAGTAATATAGGAGCATGATTGGAAGCCTACTATACCTAACCGCTAGTAGATCCGATATACTTTTTGCGGTAAGTATGTGTGCAAGGTACCAATCTTGTGCCAAAGAGTCCCATTTGGTTGTAGTCAAGAGGATCCTAAGGTATGTCAAAGGTACCCTCAATGTCGGACTTTGGTATCCTTGAACTCCTAGTGTTGACCTAATTGGATACACCGACTCAGACTATGCGGGTTGTAAGCTAGAAAGGAAGAGTACTAGTGGAGGGTGTCAATTCCTTGGGTCTTCCTTAGTTAGTTGGAGTAGTAGAAAACAACCATGCGTTGCCCTATCAACAACGGAGGCGAAATATGTGGCAATGGGTGGGTGTGTTTCCCAACTCCTTTGGATCATGCACACCTTAAAAGATTATGAGTTACATTATACCAAGGTTAAAGTCTTGTGTGATAATGTAAGTACAATCAACTTGACCAAAAATCCGGTTCACCACTCTAGAACAAAACATATTGAAGCGAAACATCACTTCATTAGAGACCATGTGGCAAGGGGAGACATAGAACTACACTATGTTGAATCAAAGTCGAACCTAGCCGACATCTTTACCAAGCCTCTTCCCGAATCGGAGTTTACATCCTTAAGAAGAGGCCTTGAAATGTATTTTGTAGAAGTGTAGGATGAACCTTGGGATAGTAGACTGGAAAAAGTGTACTTGATCCATTTGGGTGATACATTTGGTTCACTTATGCTTATGGCATATTGTTGAATCATTAAAAGTATCAAAATATGAAAACTAGACCAACTATGGGGAAGGCAAGTGTTTAATCAATGGACACTTTGCCCAAAGATCATGGTTGGACATTTTAAACTTTTAAAAACCATTTTATGATTCATATACTTTGCCATGCTTTTAAAAATCATATGATTGCAAAATTAGATTGCAAGTTTGATACAAAACTTAGTGTTTTTCATGGATTTTGGTTTTTTTATCAAAAGTCATGCATGTTTGAAATTTTATATGGACTAATATTTTTCCTTGATAGAGTATAACATTTCAAACATGTCTGCAAGTTTTTAAAATTTTTAGAAATTTCTAGATTTTTCTAGAGGTTTCTGAATTTTGGCACAGAACCTGAAACTTACCACTGACAGAGTATCAGTCGACTGCCCCATGGGCAGTTGACTGGCACGCCTGGTTTCAGCTTCTGTGAGAATTTTCAAAAATGCAATTTTCTCTCATTTGATGCCATAAGGTTAGGTTTCTTGAGACAATCATTTTGATGGTGTCAAAGGGGGAGAATGAGTGGTTTAAGTTAGAATTTTAGCTTGGAATGGATGGTTTAAGGTTTTCTTTCTCTCTTAGGCCTTGAATGATTAAAAATAGGGAGAAGACATGGATTACGGGGGAGGTTACCTCTTAGGTGTTAATATGTCGTACATTTTTAATGTTGCTCTGTGTTAAGTGGAAATTTAACTTGAGTTATGATTAGAATTGAAAATGGGAGAAGACATGGATTAAGGGGGAGGGTACCTCTTAGGTGTGCTATGTCTTATTTTTTTTCAATTGCTATCTATTGTTACTGTTAATGTTGATTGTTATTTATCTCTAAACTTAAACATATTGCCACATATCAGAAAGGGGGAGATTGTTGAGGCAATCGACCCTTAAATGATTGGAAGATCATGGTTTTGATGTGTGTGTGTGAATATGTTTAAGGTTAGAGTGTTATGTTGTATTTGATGTGTGTGATTGAGTTTTCAGGACTTGGAGGATCACACATGGTGAACAAATCCGAGGGACGAGAGCTGAGGCAGGAGGACTCCAAGGGCAAGACGAGAAGTGGTCTTCAAGGGCACACGTGAAGTGTGGCATGAAGGCAAGCCAAGGGAAGGCTTGTGTGCGCATCTGAGGGACGAGAGCCAGAGGAAGATGACTTCAAGGGGCGAGCCAAGGGAGTGGACTTGAAGGCATACGTGAAGGAGAAGGTTCAGAGTGGCTAAAACTGAGCTGGGAGGCAGGGCAGTTGACTGGCCAGAGAGCAGTCGACTGGCCAGAGGGCAGTCGACTGCCAAAACTCACAGAAGGTTTTCAGCCTTCTACCAGTTGACTGGCCCGGAGGCAGTCGACTGGTAACACCCCGAAAACTAGCCGTTGGCTAGCAATTAATGCTACGCCAGTCGACTGCCCCAGGGGTAGTGGACTGGTGCGGAGCTGAACAGACTGTGAGTTTGTCCTGTTCTCCTATAAAAGGAGGACCTTTTTGCACATGGGCGGTACGATTCCGTACGATAACGAAGTGCTGCTCGTCTGAATTGTGTTCTCTACTTCCTCTCTCTTATTCTACTACATTCTGTAAAAGAGGAAGATCACCACTGTAAAGGTTTCTCTACCTGAAGGAGATTTTTCATAGTGGAAGTGGTGTACGGCGTGGATCCTTGGATTAGTCACCCATCTGGGTGGATACCAAGTAAACTTTAGTTGTTAGCATTGTTCTTATTTTCCGTTACATATTATTGTTTCCGCTGTGCTAACAAACTTATAGCGAAGCGACCGAAAAAGTGCTATTCACCCCCCTCTAGCATGCCACATCGATCCATCAGAGGGCTCGAGAGCTCGTTCTCCGGGACCAGATTGAGTTAGAGAAGGCAAGGGAGTCTGTTCTCTGGACTCAGGGTCGAAATGGTCGGAGCTGGATCGGTCTGGAGTCCGATCAGGGAGTTGGCATGAACTTCCTCGGTTGTAGATTGGTCTGAAATCCGATCAGGGAGTTGACACGAACTCCCTTGATAGTAGATCGGTCGGGTGACCGATCCAGGATGTCTGATCGGTCTGGTGACCGATCAGAAACAGATCAGAAGTATTCTGTGTGGTGACTGATCGCTCTGGTAAACGATTAGAAACATATCAGAAACATTCTGTGTGGAGGCTGATCGTTCTGGTGAACGATCAGAAACAGATCAGAAACATTCTGTGTGGTGGCCGATCGTTCTAGTGAACGATTAGAAACAGATCAGAAAGGTCTGTAGAAAACCCTGATCGGTCAGAGCGACCGATCAGGGCCATCCTGGACCGATCAGGGCCATCCTGGATCGATCAGGATGGTTCCTGATCGGTCAGGAAGTAACCTGATCGGTCACTATGACCGATCAGGCCCTAACCTGATCGATCAAGTGACCGATCAGGTGGGTTGGCTTGAAAGATCAGGCTGTGGCCTGATCGGTCAGTGAACCGATCAGGCCGTGGCTGGGTTCTAGCCCTGAGAGTTCAGTGGTGGGTTTACGATCGGTCTGGTGATCGATCCCTGATCTCTGATCGGTCAGTGAGACCGATTAGACCATTACTAGATCAATCACAATGGAGTCTGATCGGTCAGGAGGGTGCCTGATTGGTCAGGGTGACCGATCAGCGCCTCAAAACTTTAATTTGAATTATTGTTAGATCTCTGATTACATTCTGATATTCTTCTGATACCTTCTGATATGTTTTGATTTGCTTTGCTAATCATCTGTTGAGTGTGCAGGTGATACAGAGACGATACTAAGCCAAGAAGGAGGGTCAATGGTGACTTTCGCTGCGGCAGGTTTGTCTGGTATCTCTTTGCAGGATTCAACGGCTTCTGGCGGTGGCTGACGTCTGGCCTGAAGCTGTAGCTAAGGAGGTGATTTCAGTGAGCTCAGAAGGGTCAGTTGGTCAGTGGGTGATGAAGCCTGGTGATGAGCAGAAGGAAGGCTTAAGAGGAAGCTGGCGAAGCATAGGAGAAAGCAATGAATAGAAAACGAAGCAAGGGCTTTGCTATGGGTTTTGGTTGTGTTGTTGTTGTGCACTCTCTATAATGTTTCTTCTTCCTTGAAGATTTCTGCTACATCTGTTGTGCTACATTCTCGTGGTCTCCTGTACTCAACCTGTAACGCCCGCCTTTTTCAGGGCGTTATGCTAACATACATATACGCATGTGTACTTCTTAATGCAGCGGAATAATTTTAAACTTTATCCACATGCATTTAAACCATGCACTTATAACTTAAATCATGTTGCCACATTCTTAGCTATCATTCATAAACATAATAACATGATAAACTTAGCATCATTCTTAAACATGTAGCATCATTCTTAAACATGTTTGCATGGTCATCATATAAAGGGAGTAAGACATGGGATCTTTCCTTTTCTTCTGCCAAGTCATTGCCACACACACCCACTTGCCCCTCCTGCTGCTTCCCTTAGCTGAAGACCTCATACTTGATCTGCGGTATGAGAACATAAGACTATAAGCACATAGGCTTAGTAAGACCCTTTCCTACTCACAAAAACCATACGTCATATCATACATGAACATATGAAACATAGCATAACATAATTATCATTGCATAATTCTTAACATGAACGTAAACATATAACATGACATCCTTTAACATAACATAAGCATATAACATGGCACGGTTCTTAACATAACATAAGCATATAACATGGTTCTTAACATAACATGAGCATAGCATGGTTCTTAACCTAACATAAGCATAGCATGGTTCTTAACATAACATAAGCATAGCATGGTTCTTAACATAACATAAGCATAGTTCTTAACATAACATAAGCATTGCATGGTTCTTAACATAACATAAGCATATGAACAACTACATAGCATGATTCCTAACATAACCATAGATCTACAACATACTTAGCATGACATAAATCTTAACATACATGAACATGAGACATACTTATACATGGCATAATTCTGGGCATACATGAACATAAAACATACTTCTTCATGGCATAATTCTTGGCATACATGAACATAAGGCATACTTATCATAGCATAATTCTTAGCATACATGAACATAAAACATACTTCGTCATGGCATAATTCTTAGCATACATGAACATAAAACATATTTCTTCATAGCATAAGAATAAAATGTACTTACCCTGGCGCGATGCACAACTTGGATGTATGCATGAGTCAAATGCATGTACTACATAAGGATGCTTAATTTTTAAAATCATACTTTTAAATGCTTGGCATAAACATAACATCATTGGGGTCCCCGGCTTGTACCACATACATACATCATAAGCGCGCATCCCTAAGTAAATACGAGGTAGCTAGCCTCGACCTACTAGGGTAAGGACAACATAGTCGGTAGTCCCAGAACCGGGGCGTTCTTAAGGTGCCCATCCCTATTGCACAGCTTCGGTAGTGCCAGAACCGTGGACAGCTTCGGTAGTCCAGAACCGGGGCGTTCTTAAGGTGCCCATCCCTTGGACCCTTACTTCGGTCCGGTACAAGCCCATTCATAAAGTAAAATACATATGCATACTTCATCATTCATACTTGACATATCATAGGAACAGCTACGGTAGTTCCAGAACCGTGGACAGCTTAGTCGGTAGTCCAGAACCGGGGCGTTCTTAAGGTGCCCATCCCTTAGCATGACATAGACATACTTAACATTTCATCATTCATACTTATCATCATGATGCCTTAAAGGCATGAACATTCATCATCATTCTTCATTTTCATTCATAAGATATGTCATGCTTACATCATTTTGTCTTAAGCCAGGGTTATCATTTTTGTTCATCACCTTCATTCTTAACATAGCATACATACATATCATTCATAAAGCATGACATACATACATAGCATTCATGAGACATGACTTACATACATATTGTTCGTAAAACATAGCATACATACATGCCATTCCTAAAGCATGGCATACATACATAACATTCATAATACATGCATGGTTAGGGCACATAGCATACATACATGTCATTCCTAAAGCATGGCATATATACATAGCATTCATAAACATGCATGGTTAGGGTACATAGCATACATACATGTCATTCCTAAAGTATGGCATACATACATAACATTCATAAACATGCATGGTTAGGGTACATAGCATACATACATGTCATTCCTAAAGCATGGCATACATACATAACATTCATAAAACATGTATGGTTAGGGTACATAGCATACATACATGTCATTCTTGAGAACTTAACCCAAACCAAANAGATCATAATCTATGTCTTACATAACATCATAAAACATTTAAGAGCACAAAAGAAAATTTACATCATCCCTAAGCCCAAGCAATAGCCTTGGCCAAAACCCTAGGCTCCACTTCATGTTCTCTTCTCCAACTTAAATCTTAAACAAACATCTAAATCTTGTTAAGCATCAAGAACAATCATACCACAGGTGAGAAGGGTCTTACCTTCCTTGATCTTGCCTATAAACCTCAAAATAGAAGGAAGGAGGAGACCTTCTTGACCTTAGAATACTCCTTGACCTTGTAACCTTGTAGGGAACTTTGGATCTTCAAGAGGGGGGTCTTCTTGTGAAGCTTTTCCAAGGGAAAAGCCCCTTGGTGGGTCTCGGCAAGAAGGAGGAGGAGGAAGGGAGGGGAAGAGCCTTGGTGGAAGAAGGAAAAGAGAAAACAACATCTTAAGTGCCAAAGTCCCTCTTTACTTCTCCATCTCTCTCTTTTATACTAAATGGAGAGGGGCAAGTCAAGTGGCATTTTACCTCTTCTCTTGGTGATTTTCAGCAAGAAGAAGGAGGAAGAGAAAGATGGATTTCGGTGGGGTGGAGGAAGGAGGAAGAAGAGATCTATTTATAATGTCATTTTGTCTCTTCCCAAGTGTTTTTTCATCTTCTTCACATGGTGACACTTCACTTCCTTAAGCCTTAACTAAAATCCACTTCATTCCCTCATAACACTCCCTTGCTAGGTGAATTGGTTACTGCATGCTTGGTTGTACAAGAGGTCCAAGGTTCAATCCTTGGTGCATGTACTAATTTCCTATTTTATTTTTATTTTATTTCCTATTATTTCGAAATTTCCCTAAAAATTCCCCCATAATTATGTTAATATTTCTCATTAAAATCCATTTATCTTTATATTAAATTCTATCTAAAATCCACTCATAATCATGGTACTAGAAAAGCCCATATAAGGTCCATTAGTACTTAGCTTCTTAATTTGTATGGGAAAATCATGGACAATTTTACTAAGGTGCCTACTAGTATCTTTATGTTTCTCCGAAAATCTATCTAGACATAATCAATATTTTAAAGAAAATATTGAAAGGATTTTACGGGTCGTTACAATCTCCCATACCTCTTGAAAGTTCGTCCTCGAACTTAAAATAGCTCCGGGCACCCGCGCCTCATCTTGTCCTCGCGTTCCCATGTAGCTTCCTCGAACCGTTGACTTTTCCATAGAACCTTGACTAAGGGTACCTCGTTGCTCTAGTTTTGTTAGTTATGCAACTCTTAGATTGAAATTGCTACATCTTTACATTTTGGTGCTTCTAATACATAATTATGATTTCATCTCAACCATCTTTTTCCGTACGCGTTATAGCAAATCTTAGTGGCTTGACCACCTTCTACATGGATTCCCTTGAAATTTGTTTTTTTAGCTCTACTTGTTTACCACTGTTTCTATTACTTATTGTCATAATTTTGTCTGCTATTAAGCTGTACACGAAAGAATATAATTTTAATGTATTCCTACTTAATTTCATGTGGTACTTCAAACAAGACTCTAACTTTCACTTACTATGTACAAGTTTATCATCTATGCACCAACTTATTATTCCGAATTACTCTTCTCAATTAGCACTAATTTCAATGTCTCTGCTTCTCACATACATCTTTTATCTCTTTAACTCTACTTCTATAACACCTCTTTCCTTCACTTTTAACAATACAACTAGTACTTATAGCTTCGCCTACTCTAATACTAAAACTTATCTTGTTTCTAGATCTACCTAACGCTTTATTACTCTACCTCATCTATTTTATTTTGGATAACTCTCCTAGGTCTCTGCCCTCGCACTCTATCTATTTCTAACCAAGTGACTTACGATCAATAACTACTTTTATCTATCAAATCTCACTCTTATCCAATCTAATCCACCGGACAATCTAACTTAACCTCAAAGACAACATCTCTACTTCTACAAACTCAATCTCTGCTAACAATTCTTTTACCACACAAAATTTTTTTTTATTTATTTATCGAGTCATTCCTTTCCACTCAGAGTTTTTCATCAAGCAGTCAAGGTTTACCGATTTGACAACATTACTCAATTCTACATTAACTATCGTCTCATTTTTTTTTCTTCTATTTACATGTAAACTATACTTTTCTTTCATCAATACTCTCACTCGTTTTTTTTTCTAACCAGAATTTATAAAATATCCCTATATCAATCTTTTCCTCAAAATCTATAGTTTATTAGATCTTTTCACCTGGTAAGTTTGCTTGACCTAGAGTTCTTACTACATTCTTGCCTTTGATAATATCAACATCTAGTTCCTTCATACAGAGTTATAGCTAAGGTCCTATTCACTGATCCCTATCACTCTTTCCTTTACATATCTAGTTCTTACCCTCTCTCTTTCTTATATCAAGAATATTACTCTATTGCTACTACTATGTATATCTGTTTAAAAGTCAAATAACTTCACACCTTAATCTGTTCCTAATAGATATACATCACTAGGTCTTCATTTCATAACTACTATAATCTCTTAGAATACCTACACTAAATACTCTACTCCCTTAATACTATAGCTAATAAGTCTCCATTAATAAAGCCCTATCCTCTCTTTACTCCAGGCTTATTACTAAATATTAATATCAAACGTCTTTCATCAACAGTACAAACTTGTCTTGGTTCACAACTCTTCTTAATTCCGGATAGTCATGACAGTCATACAGATAATCGCTTCATTACTTGCACATTCCTCCTCTCACATCTACTTGCTCTTCTTTTCCAATTTCCTCCGTTTCACCACCACTCAATCATTTACTATATTTATTCCACATAACTACAGCTACTTAAGTTAAATCTCTACGGATCACTCTCGCTCACTATCCCTTACCTATAAAAGATAAATAAGGCTAATATAAGTTATGGTTATTCCTACCCGTATATCAACTCTAAAGTATTTGATATCATAACTTAAGGTATCGTTCAAAATTTCATATCCTGAAAATACTCTCTATCATAAGTATCATTCCTACTTGCATATTCTAGAATCATAAAGTATCGTTCATAATTTCATATCCTCAAAACACTCTCTATCGTAAGGTATCATTCCTACTTGCACATTCTAGAATCATAAGGTATCATTCCTACTTACATATTCTAGAATCATAAAAAGGAAATCAGATATGCATAAAAGTACTTACTTGGAAGCGACAGGATGCAGGCTTGATGTGTGTGTAGTGAGATGGCAAACTGCTCTGATACCAACCTGTAACGCCCGCCTTTTTCCCCCACCTTATGATGTGGCGAGAAAGGTGTCGTTACGCTAAACATACATGGACTTAGAGAACATCTTAATGCAGCGGAATCTTTTTTTTTCTAAACATGCTTTTAACCATGCAACTAATACATGAAACATCTATACATGCCTAAACTTGTCGTTCATAAACTTACATGCATAGCATCATGACCTAACCGTTCCATAACTTATTCATCATCATCATAAGTAGCAAGTAACTTATCCATAAACATAGCATCATGAGTCTTAAGTCATTCATCAAGCATAACCATTATAAACGTAACATAAAATCTAAGGAGGCGTTTCCAAAACCCAAGACATGCGACATATGTAAATAAGAGGAATCCTTCTGCCAAGTCACTGCCACACACACACATGCTTCTGCCTCTCCTGCGACTTCCCTTAATAGCCTCTTGCTTGTTCTGCGGTACGAGGAAAATAAAACTATAAGCACATAGGCTTAGCAAAACCCTTTCCTACTCACTAAAACCATACGTCGCTTAAACATAAGCATATCAAGTATCTGACATAACATAACTTCGAACATAAACATAAGCATAGTCATGGCATAAGTCATAAGCATATGAACAACTAACATAGCATGATTCTTAACATCACCATAGATCTACAACCTACTTAGCATGGCATAAATCTTAAAATACATGAACATGAAACATACATACGTGAACATGAAACATACTTATACATGGCATAATTCTTAGCATACATGAACATAAGGCATACTTATCATAGCATAATTCTTAGCATACATGAACATAAGGTATACTTATCATAGCATAATTCTTAGCATACATGAACATAAGGCAAACTTATCATAGCATAATTCCTAGCATACATGAACATAAAACATACTTCTTCATGACATAAGAATAAAATGTACTTACCCTGGCGCGATGCACAACCTGGATGTATGCATGAGTCAAATGCATGTACTACATAAGGATGCTTAATTTTTAAAATCATACTTTTAAATGCTTAACATAAACATAACATCATTGGGGTCCCCCGGCTTGTACCACATACATACATCATAAGCGCGCATCCCTAAGTAAATACGAGGTAGCTAGCCTCGACCTACTAGGGTAAGGATAGCATAGTCGGTAGTCCTCGAACCGGGGCATTCTTAAGGTGCTCATCCCTGTTGCACAGCTTCGGTAGTGCCAGAACCGTGGACAGCTTCAGTAGTCCAGAACCGGGGTGTTCTTAAGGTGCCCATCCCTTGGACCCTTACTTCGGTCCGGTACAAGCCCCATTCATAAAATAAAATACATATGCATACTTCATCATTCATACTTGACATATCATAGGAACAACTACGGTAGTTCCAGAACTGTGGACAGTTTAGTCGGTAGTCCAGAACCGGGGCGTTCTTAAGGTGCCCATCCCTTAGCATGACATAGACATACTTAACATTTCATCATCATTCCTCATTTTCATTCACAAGATATGTCATGCTTACATCATTTTGTCTTAGGCCATGGTTATCATTTTCGTTCATTATCTTCATTCTTAAACATAGCATACATACATATCATTCATAAAGAATGACATACATACATAGCATTCATGAGACATGACTTACATACATATTGTTTGTAAAACATAGCATACATACATGTCATTCCTAAAGCATGGCATACATACATAACATTCATAAAACATGACTTACATACATATTATTCGTAAAACATAGCATACATACATGTCATTCCTAAAGCATGACATACATACATAACATTCATAAAACATGCATGGTTAGGGTATATAGCATACATACATGTCATTCCTAAAGCATGGCATACATACATAACATTCATAAAACATGACTTACATACATATTGTTCGTAAAACATAGCATACATACATGTCATTCCTAAAGCATGGCATACATACATAACATTCATAAAACATGCATGGTTAGGGTTCATAGCATACATACATGTCATTCTTGAGAACTTAACCCAACCAAGCCCTAGATTAGGGACTTGGCCGAAAACCCTAGAAGGCCATAGGTCCTTAGAAAAATTTGCATAACCATGGTTAACCTCCAATACCTTACTTATCATGTCATAGGAACCCACTTGGACCCATAATTGGTTTTAACCCCAAAGTCCAAAGCCTTATTCATGCTTGGCCGAAACCCTAGGGGAGAAATAACTCCTAGAAAATTCATATAGGTCTCCATTATCATCCATAGTCTATCATAGCAAAACATACCAATCATGCTTGAGGGATTAAAATTAATCCCTAGCCCTATACTTGATGTGGCCGAAACCCTAGATGGGTTTTAGGGCATCAAAAACTTCCCTAGATCATAATCTATGCCTTACATAACATCATAAAATATTTAAGAGCACAAAAGAAAATTTACATCATCCCTAAGCCCAAGCAATAGCCTTGGCCAAAACCCTAGGCTCCACTTCATGTTCTTTTCTCCAACTTAAATCTTAAACAAACATCTAAATCTTGTTAAGCATCAAGAACAATCATACCACAGGTGAGAAGGGTCTTACCTTCCTTGATCTTGCCTATAAACCTCAAAATAGAAGGAAGGAGGAGACCTTCTTGACCTTAGAATACTCCTTGACCTTGTAACCTTGTAGGGAACTTTGGATCTTCAAGAGGGGGGTCTTCTTGTGAAGATTTTCCAAGGGAAAAGCCCCTTGGTGGGTCTCGGCAAGAAGGAGGAGGAGGAAGGGAGGGGAAGAGCCTTGGTGGAAGAAGGAAAAGAGAAAACAACATCTTAAGTGCCAAAGTCCCTCTTTACTTCTCCATCTCTCTCTTTTATACTAAATGGAGAGGGGCAAGTCAAGTGGCATTTTACCTCTTCTCTTGGTGATTTTCGGCAAGAAGAAGGAGGAAGAGAAAGATGGATTTCGGTGGGGTGGAGGAAGGAGGAAGAAGAGATCTATTTATAATGCCATTTTGTCTCTTCCCAAGTGTCTTTTCATCTTCTTCACATGGTAACACTTCACTTCCTTAAGCCTTAACTAAAATCCACTTCATTCCCTCATAACACTCCCTTGCTAGGTGAATTGGTTAGTGCATGCTTGGTTGTACAAGAGGTCCAAGGTTCAATCCTTGATGCATGTACTAATTTCCTATTTTATTTTTATTTTATTTCTTATTATTTCGAAATTTCCCTAAAAATTCCCCCATAATTATGTTAATATTTCTCATTAAAATCCATTTATCTTTATATTAAATTCTACCTAAAATCCACTCATAATCATGGTACTAGAAAAGCCCATATAAGGCCCATTAGTACTTAGCTTCTTAATTTGTATGGGAAAATCATGGACAATTTTACTAAGGTGCCTACTAGTATCTTTATGTTTCTCCAAAAATCTATCTAGACATAATCAATATTTTAAAGAAAATATTGAAAGGATTTTACGGGTCGTTACACCATAGACCTGAAGTCACTATGGTTCCCTACATAAGGAGTTATGTACTTTGGTATCGTCAAACGTCACTCGTAATAGGGTGAACTATAAAGGCGATCACTGGGTATATAATGAATTATGTGAAGGGATGTGAGTCATGTAGATGGGATCTATCCCTCCCATATGACGGGAGTGATATCTGTGGGCCCATTGATTCAGTAAGACTGCTAAAATGCATGGTCATGCTCAAATGAGTCAATATGAGATATTGACCTCATTTGTTTGAGTGAGTCTACTTGGAGATCAAGAAACACAAAGATTGATCGAGGATGACATAGTCTATGTCTCATTGGTCAATCTAGATATTGAGGATAGAAGGACAAGGTCATACATTATCCTAGTCAAGGAGGTTAAGTCGGATCTCAACATTCTTGTTACTTAGGTAGCAATGATGCATTGCTAGATGTCGCTCATTGCTTATGTGTCTAAAGTGATTTAGACACATTGCCAATATTACAAGAACTTATTGGGTCACATACTAAGGACACGATGCTTCGGAGATTAATTGATCTTAGTTTGACTAAGATATGATCTGAATTGGATTGATTGAGTTAGACTCAAGTGAATCCAATTAGATTATGGGATTGAGGTCTAATTTGAGATAGACTCATTTAGATTAGACTCAACCACATTTGGATGAGATATTAATTAATTAAAATGTTTAATAAATTAATAATAGAGGAGGATGAAAAGATTCTCTCCATTGAATGGAGAGAAGTTGAAGAGCCACATGAGAAGATGTGCTCTTTATTGGCTTTAATGAAGTGAAGCTAAAGGAACCAAAAACTCTTCATATTCATGGGATGAGTATAAAAGAGTTTTCTTGTCATTTGGATAAAGTTAAGTCTTTTTCCTTCCCCTCTTCCTCCTCTTCTCCCTCTTTGGCTGAAACCCTATTTTGGGGTTCTTGGTGTCTCTATGAACTACCTCAAGTTGCTAGTACAACTAAGGTAGTTTTTCTCCGGAGTTGAGAGATTGTGTTCGTATGGATACGCATGAGGCACAGACGCTTGAACGTGTAAGAGATTTGGCATTCCTTGATGAGTGGTCTAAACGAAAGGGCACACATCAAACGTATATCTATAAGATAAGTAGCTGTAGATTGACTTTGTATGAGTTTTCTTTCGTATGAATCGCTCGAGGGATCTTGTTTCCGCTGTGTTTTTTTTCATGTCGCCAGCTAACTGGCTAGCGGGACCGCCGTGAGTTTTTGCTCATGAGCGATTTTTGCATTTGCACTCATAATAAAATCAATGTCCTAGATCTATTGTGTATGATTGATGATATGGTGCATGGTTATGGCCTTAACCCCAATGTGATTGGATGCATATGTGTGTGTGTGCATGTTGTAATGTAATTCATAATACGACCTGCGTGTCGTGCCTTGTTTTTATTTTTTGTAGTTGTAAAATAGATTTAAACTCGAATGTAACTCGAGTTTTCCTAAATTGTAATGTACAAAATGTGTGGTAGAGTGTCCATTGAATAATGAAGTTACAAGAAGGATGTCGACGGCATGTGACGACCGAAGGATGCACTTGAAGAAGATGTTATCCCTAGGTTGACCATCGATTTTCTCATTGGCTTGAGAAGATCATAGTATACGGGCCATAACCATGTCACATTTTACCACTTATATGTTGATATATGCAATGTGTGTATGTGATGCATGATTAGATAAATATTTATCTTAATTAAGTCAACTCGATATGCCTACCAAAGTTTGGTACTCATAAACTACCTCGATCATTTGTTGTTGGGTTTGTCAAAGCAAAGCAACACATTTTATCTTGGTAAAATGTGAGATGACAATTGTGATGTCCCGTTATAAAACTTTGGGTGAGACTTAACTAAGTCCCCTCAATTAGATTGAGAAACTTAGAGGCATATCCCAAAGGTTGGAAAAATTGGGTAAGAGAACAATTATACTAAGTCTTGGGCGATTAGCCAAAGCTAACTCAAGATAATATGTAATGTAGATCTTGACCCTTTGTTTCCAAGAGTTGCATAAGATGTAATTGGTAAAATATTGCCTACCTAGTTATACTAAGTTTTGGGCGATTAGCCAAAGCTAACTCAAGATGAGGTATAATATGAATCTTGTCCCACATAAATATGATTGCTATTTGGTTTGGAGCTAGTAGTGTTGGAAAATTGAGTTTGCCTACATCCATGACTAGCCCCTACCAAAGATCAACGATTCAGTGGGATATCATTTAATTAAAGGCCTAATTAAATGATTTAGATATGATACTTATTTCTACATTTTTATTGTTGTAGATCACCATGTCGTCTAACACGTCAAATACGCTCTCTCTATAATCCATCCTTGAGAAGGACAAGCTTAACAAAGCTAATTTCCTGGACTGGTACAGAAACTTGAGGATCGTCCTCAAACAAGAACGAAAACTGTACGTCTTAGAGAAATCTCTTCCAGAAGCACCCGTCGCTATCGCCACCCGCGCCGAAAAGGATGCTTACAAGAAGCATCAGGATGATGCACTCGATGTATCATGCCTCATGCTTGCCACCATGAACTCTGAGCTTCAGAAGCAACATGAGAACATGGATGCACATGATATGGTTGAGCACTTAAAATAACTATATCAAGGGCAAGCTAGGCACGAGCGATTTGAGATATCTAAAGCCCTATTTGCATACAAAATGCAAGAAGGAACTCCTGTAGGAACTCACGTACTCAAGATGATTGGGTATGTCGAGAACCTTGAATGACTAGGATTTCCACTGGGACAAGAATTGGCCACGGACCTTATCCTGCAATCATTGCCAGAAGGGTACAATCAATTTGTCATGAGCTATAACATGAATGAAATTGACAAGCCTTTGCCTGAGATGCTCAGCATGTTGAGAACTGCTGAACCCAATCTCAAGAAAACCAAGACCAGTAATGTACTATTGGTAAAGAAGGGCAAAGGCAAATGGAAGCCTAAAGGCAAGGGTAAGACCCAAGCCAAAGGCAAAGCCAACTCTACTACACCCAAAGCGAAAGGCGGGGTGCCTAAGGAAGGGACCTGCTTCCACTGTGGTGAGACCGGACATTGGAAGAGGAACTGCAAACTCTACTTGGAGGAAGTAAAGAAGAAAAGAAGTGAGACTTCTGCCTCAAGTATTTTTGTTTTAAAATCCAATCTATCTATTTCTTCTTCTTGGGTATTAGATACGGTTGCGCATCTTACATTTGTACTAATATGCAGGGCCTTCGAAGAGCTAGATCATTGACAAAGGGCGAAGTGGACCTACGAGTAGGCAATGGAGCAAGAGTTGCTGCTATAGCTGTAGGAACATATTCCTTGTCTTTGCCCACTGGGCTTATCATAGAATTAGAGGAGTGCTTTTATGTACCTGCATTAACTAGGAACATAATTTCAGTATCTTGTTTGGACAAGAAAGGCTTTTCATTTATCATAAAGGACAAATGTTGTTCTATAATGTTAAATGGCATGTTCTATTGTAGTGCACCACTTATGAATGGACTCTATGTTCTAGACCTAGAGAACCCAATCTATAACATAAATACCAAATGGTTTAAACCAAATGATTTGAACCAAACATATCTCTGGCATTGTGGCTTGGGACATATAAATGAGAGTCGCATATCCCAGCTCCATAAGGATGGATTACTGGACACATTTGCTTTTTAAATCATATGAGACATATGAATCTTGTCTTCTAGGCAAGATGATCAGGACTCCATTTAGTGGACACGGCGAAAGAGCGACAGACTTGTTAGGACTCATACATACTGATGTATGTGGCCCCTTCAATGTCGCAGCTAGAGGAGGCTATCAGTACTTCATCACTTTCACTGATGATGTCAGTAGATACGACTATGTGTATCTTATGAAACACAAGTCGAAATCCTTTGAAAAGTTTAAAAAATTCAAAAGTGAAATACAAAACCAACTTGGCAAAAGTATTAAGATGCTTCGATCAGATTGAGGTGGTGAATACCTTAGCCAAGAGTTTCGTGACCATCTAGCAGAATGTGGGATCATATCCCAACTCACTCCACCTGGAACACCACAGTGGAATGGTGTATCCGAGCGGAGAAATCGTACTCTATTAGATATGGTACGATCGATGATGAGTCAGACAGATCTTCCTACTTCCTTCTGGGGATTCGCTCTAGAGACAGCTCTTTTCACACTTAACCGAGCTCCATCAAAGGCCGTCATAAAGATACCATATACGATATGGACTGGGAAGAGGCCCACGATGTCTTTTATGAGGATTTGGGATTGTGAGGCTTACGTTCGACGTCAAGTCTTAGATAAACTATGACCCAAATCTGATAAGTGATATTTTGTAAGATATCCCAAAGAAACGAAGGGATATTACTTTTACAATCCCACATTAGGCAATGTGTTTGTCGCTAGAAATGGTGTTTTTCTAGAAAAAGAGTTTATTTCTAGAAGAATTAGTGGGAGTAAAATCCATCTTGAAGAAGTTCAAGATGCAGATAGTATTGATGGCTTGATGAACATTGAACAGGCACCACAAGGTGTTGTGGATCATGAGATTGTTGTACAAGAAGTTGTGGAACAACAAGCTATTCAAGTAGACCAACCTCTTCACAAATCTGATAGTATACGTCGTCAGCCTGAGAGATACTCATTTCTCTTGTCTGACCATGATGACATTACGCTTATTGAGTTGAACGAGCCTACATCCTATCAAGAAGCTGTGATGAGCCCAGATTCTGAGAAATGGCTAGAGGCCATGAGGTCCGAAATGGAATCCATGTACACTAACCAAGTATGGACTTTAGTTGATCCACCAGAGGGGATTAAACCCATTGGGTGTAAGTGGGTCTTTAAAAGAAAGACTGACATGGATGGTCTCATGCATACCTATAAAGGGCGGTTGGTAGCTAAAGGTTTCAAGAAAATTCATGGTATCGACTATGATGAAACCTTTTCACCAGTGGCGATGCTTAAGTCTATTCAGATTATGCTTGCTATTACAGCTTACCATGATTATGAGATCTAGCAGATGGATGTCAAAACTGCATTCCTAAATGGGAACCTACTCGAGGATGTGTACATGACACAACCTGAGAGTTTTGTGGATCCAGAGCATGTTGAAAAGGTATGTAAGTTGCAAAGGTCCATTTATGGGCTAAAGCAAGCTTCTCGAAGCTGGAATCTTTGATTCGATGATGCAATCAAAGCGTTTGAATTCATCAAGAATGAAGATGAACCGTATGTCTACAAGAGGGTTAGTGGGAGCACAATTATCTTCCTGATCTTGTATGTAGATGACATACTCCTCATTGGGAATAATATCCCTTCACTACTGTTTATGAAGACGTGGCTAGGGAATTATTTCTCAATGAAAGACTTAGGTGAAGCAGCCTATATCCTAGGCATCAAGATCTATAGAGATAGATCTAAGAGATTGTTTGGCTTAAGTCAGAGTACATATATTGACAAGGAGCTTAATCGTTTTGTCATGCAGAATTCCAAGAAGGGATTTTTGCCGATGTCACATGGTGTGAGTCTTTCGAAGACTCAATGCCTCTCTTCTAAGGAGGAGAGAAACCGTATGGATTAGATCCCTTATGCATCCGCTATAGGGTCTATCATGTACGCCATTCTTTGTACTCGCCCAGATGTCTCGTACGCTTTGAGCATGGCGAGCAGGTACCAGTCAGATCCAGGTGAAAGTCACTGGATAGCTGTCAAGAATATTCTTAAGTACTTATGAAGGACGAAAGAATATTTCTTGATATTTGGAGGCAGTGAGGAGCTAGCTGTAAAGGGTTACAGTGACACAAGCTTCCAAACAGACAGGGATGATTTCAAATCGCAGTCAGGGTATGTATTTTGCTTGAATGGTGGCGCTGTGAGTTGGAAGAGTTTGAAGCAGGACACAGCGCTGTGAGTTGGAAGAGTACGAAGCAGGACACAGTCGCAGATTCTACAATAGAGGCCGAGTATATTGCTGCGTCTGATGCAACAAAAGAGGTTGTTTGGATCCGGAAGTTCATTACAGAGCTTGGTGTGATTCCTAGCATAGTAGACCCGATAGACCTCTATTGTGATAACAATGGGGCTATTGCACAGGCTAAGGAACCTCGCTCTCATCAGCGGACTAAACACATACTACGACGCTTCCATCTGATTCGCTAGATCATCGATAGAGGAAATGTGAGGATATGCAGAGTACCCACTAATGCTAAGATCGCGGATCCTTTAACCAAGGCTTTGGCACAAAAGAAGCATGATGGTCACACTAGGTCATTGGGTATTAGATAATACAGTGATTGACATTAGTGCTAGTGGGAGATTGTTAGTAGGAGCCCTAGAGCCAATTATGTGATGATTGACTAGGGAATTTTTGTATCATATTCTATCGTTAATAAAGACATGTTTGGTTATTATACTTACTTTATACTCATGCCAAATAACTAAGTAATGTCCTTGGGTAGTAGGTTCTTATCTACATCATATTGATTGGTTGAATCGATAGTGAGATGATATAGAGAATACTACACTAAACCATTCCTAGTCAAGCATTAATATTCAAGGACAATATTAATGCATGGAGACTAGCATGTAGGTCAATAGATGACTTGAGCTCACAAGTCATGGATATGTGATATCAAGTTGACACATGGGTATACATTAGAGAATGTATACTGAATTGACCCGTCATGAGAAAGTTTCATAGATTGTCATATGAGTGTCATAAACATTCTCATGTGACTATTAGTATAAATAGTCCTTAGATCTAAAGTCACTATGGTTCCCTATATAAGGAGTTATGTACTTTGGTATCGTCAAACGTCACCCGTAACAAGGTGGACTATAAAGGTGATCACTGGGTATATAATGAATTATGCGGAGGGATGTGAGTCATGTAGATGAGATCTATCCCTCCCATATGACGAGAGTGATATCTGTGGGCCCATTGATCCAGTAAGACTGCTAAAATGCATGGTCATGTTCAAATGAGTCAATATGAGATATTGAGCTCATTTGTTTGAGTGAGTCTCCTTGGGGATCAAGAAACATTAAGATTGATCAAGGATGACACAGTCTATGTCTCATTGGTCAATCTAGATATCGATGATAGAAGGGCAAGGTCATACATTATCTTAGTCACGGAGGTTAAGTCGGATCTCGACTTTCTTGTTACTTAGGCAGCAATGATGCATTGCTAGATGTCGCTCATTGCTTATGTGTCTAAAGCGGTTTAGACACATTGCCAACGTTACAAGAACATATTGGGTCACACACTAAGAACACGATGCTTCGAAGAATTGGATTGATTGAGTTAGACTCAAGTGAATCCAATTGGATTATGGGATTGAGGTCTAATTTGAGTTAGACTCATTTAGATTAGACTCAATCATATTTGGATGAGATATTAATTAATTAAAATGTTTAATAAATTAATAATAGAGGAGGATGAAAAGATTCTCTCCATTGAACAGAGAGAAGTTGAATAGTCACATGAGAAGATGTGCTCTTTATTGGCTTTAATGAAGAGAAGTTAAAGGGATAAAAAACTCTTCATATTCATGGGATGAGTATAAAAGAGTTTTCTTGTCATTTGGATGAAGTTAAGTCTTTTTCCTTCCCCTCTTCCTCCTCTTCTCCCTCTTTGGCTGAAACCTTATTTTGGGGTTCTTGGTGTCTCTACGAACTACCTCAAGTTGCTAGCACAACTAAGGTAGTTCTTCTCCAAAGTTGAGAGATTGTGTTAGTGTCGATATACATAGAGGCACAGACGCTTGAACGTGCAAGAGATCGGTTTACCTTGATGAGCGGGATAAACGAAAGGGTACGCATCAAAGTTATATCTATAAGATAAGTAGTTGTAGATCGACTTTGTACCAGTTTTCATTTGCATGGATCGCTCGAGAGATCTTGTTTTCGCTGCGTTTTTTTTTGTTTATGTCGCCGGGAGATCCCTATAGATAGGTTGGTAGATTAGGCAAACTCGAGCCCAATGCAAGATTAATTTGATGTTGGATATCTCATATAGGTGGTAGCTAAAAGGAAGATCCTCTAGCATCAACTCATCAAAATCCACTAGCAGATGTTGTACTTCAGCTAGTATATTAGTGTCCAGGGATAGGGCATCACCTTGGCATGACGGCAAAGCATAGATAATGCCTTCCTGCTCCATCTCATCTAAGAACGTAGATATAGAATGTAGATTAATAGTTTTGGCTACCAAAATTGGAGTGGTTTCTTCTTGTTGCGTCGCTAACACATTCTTCTTTCCCTTGATGTGAAGGGTGTATATATTCTTCCATCTATCATGGATAACATTGTGGTCATATTGCCAAAGGAAGCCCAACAATACATGATATGTACCCATGGCCACCACCTCGCACCAAGCATTGTCAAAATATTTGCTACCAATCTAGAAAGGTATGAAGCATCACCTATCTACTGTTACCTCGTTGTCTTTATTCAACCACAACAACTTATATGACTTAGGATAACGGACCATCTTCAATTGTAATTTCTGGACAACCTCCTCGGATACTATGTTCTCACACTACCGCTGTCAATGATCATCTTGTAGACTTTATTCGCAATGATGCAGGAAGTGTGCAAAATATTAGTTCTCAACTATTCATCCCTTGAATCACCTTTGGAAATTAGTAGACTCTTGACCACAACAAAAGTCTCATGGCCATCACTGCAAAGCAAGTTATCGACTTCATACACCGGATTGCCAATTCTTTCGTCTCTTCTTTCACATCTTCATCAATTAGTATTTTTTTATCTTTCAGATTAGCAAGAGCAGGTGTCCTACATTGGTTTGCCCTATGGCCCTGTTCACCATAATGATAACACCTAATAGGGGCCTTAGAATTAACTTATGGTGGTTATTTCTATGAAGGATGAGAATCTTGAGGGTGAACTAGTTGGCTATTCTGATCACCTCTAACCACTAGTTTTTGATTTTACTGCTTTCCAACTAATAGTGCATGCTAGACGACCTCTAAACTGTCTATAATAAATGAAGACTAAGGACATTTTGCAAGGACTAGCGTAACTCCCCTAAGCATCGTGCCACCTTCTTGTCCTCCATCATGGATAAGTAATTTCGGGTAACTGATAAGCACCATTTTATTGATTATTTTAATTGCTAAAATCCATGTTTGACCCATATTTTTATTGCTTAATTATGATTTTACCCTAGGTTTTGGAACTTTCTCTTATTTTGGACTTAATTGCAAATTTATACAATTTTGGGATTATTTGGCCACTAATTTTTTGATATATTTTTGTAGGCATGAAAGGATCCTGGACCTAGGGCATATTGGGTCAAACTTGAGTCGGATGTGAACCGGATCGAATTATCAAGCTTACAATTAATCCGGGCCGTCCGATTCAAGAGCAGCTAGATCTCAGCCATCCGGGACGATCTGAAGCAATCCGAGCTAGGGTTAGGGTTGATCAAGCTCTATGATCAAGATCTGAAGGTTTCATTCCAATCAGAGCTCAATCAACCGTTGGATCAAGCAAGGAGGGCTCTAGAGCGTCCATTCATAGATAGAGTTGATCTGGACCATCCGTTGCATATCTGGAGGATCCGAGCTACCACAAGGCAGATCCTGACCCCAGATCATCATCATAAAAGTTTGGCTCAAATCAGACCAAGATCTACCGTTGGATCTCCTCCGATCAATCTGGACCGTCCATTGTTTCCTATTTAATCAGAAATTTGCCGCAGCCCAGCCTTGTCGCGTCTCCGCCGCAGTCATCTTCTTCTTCATTTCTTCACTGTTTTAGCTCGTTTTTCTTTATTAAAGGAAGCGCGTCCACTCAATCTCCACCTTGGATCGAGTTCTGAGTCTTTGGGGATCGATTTCTTGAAGAATTCTGTCCATTTGCGCTGGAACAAGGCTTGCTTGAGGGTTTCGGCATTTCCTCAATCCGACTCCTTTCTTCTCAACCATAATCCACTTCTAAGCTTCTGAGCCATTTGTAGGGGTTCTCAGATGAGTTTAGAAGCCTCGCAATTCATCATCGCAGCTCACCCAATTGAGATGGAGTGAATCGGATCAAAATTTCCACCAAGTGCAGATTGGAGCAGATTTGAATTCAGAAACGAATTTCCACTGATTTGCTGTGTCTAGGGGTTCGAAGCCGGCTCTTGATTGACGACCAAGAAGTTCTTGAGCTTAGGGAGTGATTGAGTTTAGATTTCCTTGGTTAAATTCGTTTGCTTAGCTGTAATTTCAATTACTGCTGTAGTTCTTACTGTTTTCGAATTTCAGATTTGGTTAATCTCGTTTCATACTTGTTTCTGCTTAATCTAGCTTTAATCCTTCAAGTTTAGTAGTTTAGGAACTTGTTTAGTGATAGAGTGAGTTAAATTTCAGTTTACTTAGGTTTATTTTAGTTGCGTGCCATTTAATTACCTTGCGTATCAATCCCCTATTTTCAGCTTTCGAATTACTGCACTCCATTCAGTTTACTACATTTTAATTTCTGAAATTGGTTTCGAATTCCTCAGTTTCTGCATCCATTTGTGATTGAATGTTGCATCGTTACATTTGCTTTACATCAATTATCTTGTACAATTTATAGATTTGCATTCAGCTCAGTGTCGGCACATCAATTTCCATTTCTGCACAGTCTAGTTATTTCTGCGATTGGGAGTTGATAAGTTTCTGAATCATGTGTCAATGAATATTAGTTCTTAGCCTTGTTTCTGAAACATTAGATGTTGCTTTGAATTTGAGTTTGTTCTGCTCGATTTGTGCATGTCATCTGTGGATGAATTTCTGAAATCCATGTCTGAATTCCTGCTGTGAAGCTCCATTTCTGAAGTTATCCATCTGTGGTCGAATTTTGTCCATTCAATTCTTCAAAGGTTTTCACTAATAGCAAGGTTTTCAAGCCTATTCGATTGTTTTCATTTCAGAGTTGTTGGTATTAATTTTGGTACTCCATATCAGTTTTGGCACAAGAGCTTTCTTCTCTTGAGTATCAAGGTTGTTCACTTTTTCCATTTTGTATCAAGTTCATGTTTAAGCAGTGATTGGCACCAAGTTATAGGGTGTCTTTAGAGTGCTATATGATCTGAAATCGACTGGTACTGCATTCATCCGTTTCCGAACTTAGTTTGCACTTGTTGACCACCAAAACTTGTAGCTAAATTGAATTGAAGTTGGTACTTGTTCAAATTCTTAATTTTTGCATGCTTTTCATTGTATCAAGCTGATTTGTTTCCGAAAACTCAATCACTGTCTTTATTTCATTGCTTGGCATCTTGATTTGCTTTTGAAATCAGAAATCAGATTTAAACAAATTGCTTAAGGGCTTTAGATGAATAAGTGATCCAATTGGTTGAATCTTCAATTGCCATTACTTTGGTTAAGTTACATGGTTAAGATTTTATCCCTTTCATTGTTATTTCATTCTTAATTGCAACCCAAAACCCAGATTCACATTCGAAACCCGAAATTCATTAACGACACCTAAATACAAGCGCGAATCAAACAACGTCAACTAGCCCCGAGAAAAATACGACCTGTGGCCCCTATATTACATTTTCAGAAAACAAAACAAAGAGCAAGGTTGGCACGAAATTGAAGGAAATGGCACAAGGCAATCAAAGAAGGGTTTTTCATCCAAATCAAAGAAATTTATTCAAGTTTCACTCCACCATACTTTTGATATCATTAGAGGACTGTTAAGATGGGGCAAAGCGCATTGGAAACATTTTTGAGCAACCAAGTCTCCCACTCCATCAATTTTTCCATTTCCTTGATTTTTACTCCATTTCTTATCATTTTCCATGTTTTCATTTGTTTTTTTGTAGATGTTGATCCTATTCATGAATAATGGTGGAGATTAGATAATAAGCAAGCCTATGGTAGTGCATGAAACATGTGTGTGAGAGTGAGCTCCACTCCCATCATCAACTTAGAACTTAAGGAGAGAGCCACCAAAACTTCCCATGAAAGGCTAGTGGTTTAAATTCATCTCAATGACTCATGATAGATGAAAAGGCTAAGTTGTTGATTTAAGGACAAGATACTAATCCATAGAGCTTAGATTTATGAGAATTGACAACCCTAGGTAATTTCTTTTCATTTGCTTCTAATTATGCTTAAGAAAATCTAGGGGATACATATTTAGTGTTTTCGCGAGACGCTCAAGGTTAAGTGTGGGGGAGTTGATAAGCACCATTTTATTGATTATTTTAATTGTTAAAATCCATGTTTGACCCATGTTTTTATTGCTTAATTATGATTTTACCCTAGGTTTTGGAACTTTCTCTTATTTTGGACTTAATTGCAAATTTACACAATTTTGGGATTATTTGGCCACTAATTTTCTGATATATTTTTGTAGGCATGAAAGGATCCTGGACCTAGGGCATATTGGGTCAAACTTGAGTCGGATGTGAACCGGATCGAATTATCAAGCTTACAATTAATCCAGGCCGTCCGATTCAAGAGCGGCTAGATCTGAGCCATCCGGGACGATCTGAATCAATCCGAGCTAGGGTTAGGGTTGATCAAGCTCTATGATCAAGATCTGAAGGTTTCATTCCAATCAGAGCTCAATCAACCGTTGGATCAAGCAAGGAGGGCTCTAGAGCGTCCATTCACAGATAGAATTGATCTGGACCATCCGTTGCATATCTGGAGGATCCGAGCTACCACAAGGCAGATCCTGACCCCAGATCATCATCATAAAAGTTTGGCTCAAATCAGACCAAGATCTACCGTTGGATCTCCTCCGATCAATCTGAACCGTCCATTGTTTCCTATTTAATCAGAAATTTGCCGCAGCCCAGCCTTGTCGTGTCTCTGCCACAGTCATCTTCTTCTTCATTTCTTCACTGTTTTAGCTCGTTTTTCTTCATCAAAGGAGGCGCGTCCACTCAATCTCCACCTTGGATCGAGTTCTGAGTCTTTGGGGATCGATTTCTTGAAGAATTCTGTCCATTTGCGCTGGAACAGGGCTTGCTTGAGGGTTTCGGCATTTCCTCAGTCTGACTCCTTTCTTCTCAACCACAATCCACTTCCAAGCTTCTGAGCTATTTGTAGGGGTTCTCAGATGAGTTTAGAAGCCTCGCAATTCATCATCGCAGCTCACCCAATTGAGATGGAGTGAATCGGATCAAAATTTCCACCAAGTGCAGATTGGAGCAGATTTGAATTCAGAAACGAATTTCCACTGATTTGCTGTGCCTAGGGGTTCGAAGCTGGCTCTTGATTGACGACCAAGAAGTTCTTGAGCTTAGGGAGTGATTGAGTTTAGATTTCCTTGGTTAAATTCGTTTGTTTAGCTGTAATTTCAATTACTGCTGTAGTTCTTACTGTTTTCGAATTTCAGATTTGGTTAATCTCGTTTCATACTTGTTTCTGCTTAATCTAGCTTTAATCCTTCAAGTTTAGTAGTTTAGGAACTTGTTTAGTGATAGAGTGAGTTAAATTTCAGTTTACTTTGGTTTATTTTAGTTGTGTGCCATTTAATTACCTTGCGTATCAATCCCCTGTTTTCAGCTTTCGAATTACTGCACTCCATTCAGTTTACTACATTTTCATTTCTGAAATTGGTTTCGAATTCCTCAGTTTCTGCATCCATCTGTGATTGAATGTTGCATCGTTACATTTGCTTTACATCAATTATCTTGTACAATTTATAGATTTGCATTCAGCTCAGTGTCGGCACATCAATTTCCATTTCTGCACAGTCTAGTTATTTCTGCGATTGGGAGTTGATAAGTTTCTGAATCATGTGTCAATGAATATTAGTTCTTAGCCTTGTTTCTGAAACATTAGATGTTGCTTTGAATTTGAGTTTGTTCTGCTCGATTTGTGCATGTCATCTGTGGATGAATTTCTGAAATCCATGTCTGAATTCCTGCTGTGAAGCTCCATTTCTGAAGTTATCCATCTGTGGTCGAATTTTGTCCATTCAATTCTTCAAAGGTTTTCACTAATAGCAAGGTTTTCAAGCCTATTCGATTGTTTTCATTTCAGAGTTGTTGGTATTAATTTTGGTACTCCATATCAGTTTTGGCACAAGAGCTTTCTTCTCTTGAGTATCAAGGTTGTTCACTTTTTCCATTTTGTATCAAGTTCATGTTTAAGCAGTGATTGGCACCAAGTTATAGGGTGTCTTTAGAGTGCTATATGATCTGAAATCGACTAGTACTGCATTCATCCGTTTCCGAACTTAGTTTGCACTTGTTGACCACCAAAACTTGTAGCTAAATTGAATTGAAGTTGGTACTTGTTCAAATTCTTAATTTTTGCATGCTTTTCATTGTATCAAGCTGATTTGTTTCCGAAAACTCAATCACTGCCTTTATTTCATTGCTTGGCATCTTGATTTGCTTTTGAAATCAGAAATCAGATTTAAACAAATTGCTTAAGGGCTTTAGATGAATAAGTGATCCAATTGGTTGAATCTTCAATTGCCATTACTTTGGTTAAGTTACATGGTTAAGATTTTATCCCTTTCATTGTTATTTCATTCTTAATTGCAACCCAAAACCCAGATTCACATTCGAAACCCGAAATTCATTAACGACACCTAAATACAAGCGCGAATCAAACAACGTCAACTAGCCCCGAGAAAAATACGACCTGTGGCCCCTATATTACATTTTCAGATTTTGATTGTAAAAGGGTTTCCAGCATTTATAAATTCTAATTTTGAGGCTCACATTCGTGACACATAGTTTGGGCCCGTCAGTAACCAACTAGAAGAACTCATTCATATACTTGTCAGCCAATCTTGCACCCTATGTTAATGAGTGAAGTCGTTGGAATAGAGTTTAGGTATAAGCGAATGGGAGGAAGTGTTCCATTATGTTCTTTTTCATCTTCTCCCAATCAGTTATTTGGAATTTGTCCTATCTATCTCATGAGTGCCATATTTGCTTCCACTATGCCGATACTTGCATCTTGAGTCTGATGGTAATAGACTTCGCCTTTATCTGATCTAGAACTTGCTTATAGTAAAAAATGTCATGCCCCTAGAGGGGAACCGTTGATCCAATATATAATCGGACAACATCTTCTCTGTATGACAGACAATTTAGAATATTTATACAACATCATGCAATATATATTTGGCCTCAGACCTCAAATAAAGACATATCATATAAAGAAAGGCATCCATAACTATGAATCAAAATGCGGACTTACCAGAGCTACCATCTAGGCAGGTGCACAGCAAAACCACATTGCACATAGTCCAACATTGGATTCAAAAGTACAATCCATGAAAGAAACCACACAACTATAAGTTCACGATAAACCAGTACAATGTATGAAATATAACATGCGAAAAATCCATAAGTAATGTAGAATACTAGAAATGAGCTTTGTCATGAGCACGGGACTGGCAACCGGGCTCCCCTGGCAGACATCAACCTGAAAACAAAATGGAACGTAAGGAACGTAAATAGATATGCATGGCAATATAGATATGCATATCTATTTCCAAGCGGACTCTGCGAGTATATAAATAGATATGAATGACAATATAAATAGCTATAAAAGCTATGAAAAAGCAATAGGATACAGTTGTTAGTAGGAGCCCTAGAGCCAATTATATGATGATTGACTAGGGACATTTTGTATCATATTCTATTATTAATAAAGGCATGTTTGGTTATTATACTTACTTTGTATTTGTGCCAAATAACTAAGTATAATAATGTCCTTGGGTAGTAGGTTCTTATCTACATTATATCGATTGGTTGAATTGATAGTGAGATGATGTAGAGAACACTACTCTAAACCATTCCTAGTCAAGTATTAATATTCAAGGACAATATTAATACATGGAGACTAGCATGTAGGTCAACTGATGACTTGAGCTCACAAGTCATGGATATGTGATATCAAGTTGACACATGGGTATACATTGGAGAATGTGTACTGAATGACCCGCCATGAGAAAGTTTCATAGATTGTCATATGAGTGTCATAAACTTTCTCATGTGACTATTGGTATGAATAGTCCTTAGACCTGAAGTCATTACAGTTCCCTACATAAGGAGTTATGTACTTTGGTATCGTCAAACGTCACCCGTAATAGGGTGGACTATAAAGGCGATCACTGGGTATGTAATAAATTATGTAGAGGGATGTGAGTGATGTAGATGGAATCTATCCCTCCCATATGACGGGAGTGATATCTGTGGGCCCCTTGATCGAGTAGGACTGCTAAAACACATGGCCATGCTCGAATGAGTCAATATGAGATATTGAGCTCAATTGTTTGAGTGAGTCTACTCGGGGATCAAGAAACACAAAGATTGATCGAGGATGACACGGTTTATGCCTCATTGGTCAATCTAGATATCGAGGATAGAAGGACAAGGTCATACATTGCCATAGTCACGGAGGTTAAGTCGGATCTCGACTTTTTTGTTACTTGGGTAGCATTGATGCATTGCTAGATGCCGCTCATTGCTTTTGTGTCTAAATTTGTTTAAACACATTGCCAACGTTACGAGAGCCTATTGGGTCACACACTAAGGACACGATGCTTCGGAGATTAATTTATCTTGGTTTGGCTAAGATTTAATCGGAATTGGATTAATTGAGTTAGACTCAAGTGAACCCAATTGGATTATGGATTGAGATCTAATTTGAGTTAAACTTATTTAGATTAGACTCAACCACATTTGGATGAAATATTAATTCATTAAAATGTTTAATGAATTAATAAGAGAGGAAGATGGAGAGTTTCTCACCATTAGAGAGTTACATTAAAGTTAGAGAGTTACATTAAAATGTTTAATGAAGGGAAGTTTAAAAGGCAAAAACTCCTCTTGATATGAGTATAAAAGAGTTTGTCCCTTGTCATTTGGATGACATCTTCTCATTTTCTTTCCCCTCTTCCTTCTCTTCTCCATCTTGGCCGAAACCCACATCTTGGGTTCTTGGTGTTTTGTGAACTACCTCAAGTTGCTAGCACAACTAAAGTAGTTCTTCTCCGAAGTAGAGATATGTGTTCGTGTGGATACGAATAGAGGCACGGACACTTGAACGTGCAAGAGATCCGGCGGCGCTTGGACGATTGGGATAAACGTAAGGGCACGCTCCAAAGGTATACGCTTTAGATAGATCTATTAGATAGATGATTTCGTACGAGTTTTTCTTTCGCATGGATCGCTCGAGGGATCTTGTTTCCGCTGTGTTTTTGTGTTTATGTCACCTGAAGATCCCAACAACAGTCTCTAAGGAACATAAGAATAAGCATAAGTGTTGGAAAAGTACATATACATGTTGGATCGATTCCGAACGCTAGAGGGGGTGAATAGCGTTTTTTCGGTTCTTTTTCCTACACGGTTAGTTGCGTGATAAGTACCATTTTATTGATTATTTAGTTGCTAAAATCCATGTTTGACCCATGTTTTACTTGATTAATGGTGAATTTACCCTAGGTTTTAGAACTTCCTCTTATTTTGGACTTAATTGCAAATTTGTACAAAATTGGATTATTTGGCCACTAAATTTTTGATCTATTTTTGTAGGCATGAAAGGTTCATGGACCTAGGGCATACTGGGTCAAACTTGAGTCAGAAGATGACCCAGATCGAATTATCAAGTTTCGGATTAATCTGGGTCGTCCGATTCAAAAGCGGCTAGATCTAAGCCATCCGGGACCATCTGAAGCAATCCGAGCTAGGGTTAGGGTTGATCAAGCACTCTGATCAAGATCTGAAGGTTTCATCCCAATCAGAGCTCAATCAACCATTGGATCAAGCTCTGAGGGCTCTAGATCGTCCATTCAAAGATTAGGTTGATCTGGACCATCCGTTGCAAATCTGGAGGATCCGAGCAACCACGAGGCAGATCCTGACCCCTGATCATCATCAATAAAGTTTGGATTAAATCAGAGCAAGATCAGTCGTTGGATTTTCTCAAATTAATCTGGGCCATCCATTGTTAAGTATTTAATCAAAATTTCCCAGCTTTCAGCGTCGTCGCGTCTCCGCCGCACAGTCCAGCTTCTTTCGCATGTTCTTCGGTTCTTCAGCTATTTTTCTTCAATCCAAGGGGCACGACCCCTCAATTTCTTTGTTTAGATCAATTGCTAGGCTATTAGGAAGGTTCTCGGTGAATTTCCAGCTCCGAATTGGCCAAAACAGAGCTGTTGTGAGGTTTCCGTAGCTCTGCCATCAATTGCTTCAATCTTGGTTTTGTTCAATCCATCATCCATCCGAGCTATCTGGAGGGGTTCCCTGGAGTGCTTGGTTCATCCCCACACCATCCGCGTAATTGGACAATGCCAGATTGAGGAAATTGATTTGGATTTCAGTTTGGTTCAGAGTGAGAGCTGGATTTGAATCGCAGAGCTGTTTTTCAATGGTTTGCTGAGCTTACGGGTTCGAGGCTCACCCTTGCGTGACGAACAAGGAGTTCTTGACCTAATAGAGTGATTGAGGATAGTTTTCTTGTTTAATTTTCTGTTTTTAGTTTGTAACTTTCTTTCCTGCAGCGTGCCATTTTATTTCTGAACATTGTATCAGTTGATTGGTTTTCTTGTATGGATTACTTCTTTCTCAATTCGAGGCTCATCCTTGAGTGACAGCAAGGGTTTCTTGAGTTGAGATGAGAGATTAAGGCTTAGATTTCTTATTGAATTTTGATTTTTAGCTGTAATTTCAATTCTGTAGCTGTTTCTGTTTCTGAATTTCTTCATCAGTTGTTTTAGCTTCGGTTCTAGATTTATTCTGCTTAATTAGTGGTTCGAATCTGTTCTTCCATTAGTTGGATAGCTTATTTAGTTAATACTTCCCTTGATTTCATTTTCTTTCCAATGTCATGCTGCGTATCAGTCTTTCTTCTATGATTTCAGCATGCGTATCAGCCTTAGTTTCTGCAGTATCAGTTTTCTGCCCTGCATTTTATATCAGTAGTCTAGTTTATTTCTAAGTTGTTCTTGATACTAGTTGGTAAATTCGATCTCAGTTGCTTAGTTTGGTTTAGTATCCCATTCGGTTTCTACATCCTGCACTTCATGTTCTGATTTCTGCCTTCATTCAGATTTCAACTCTGCAAATCAAATTACCGTTTCTGCTATTGTATCAATTCTGAACTTCTGCGTTTCTGCACTTAAATTCTGAGTATCAATCTTCTCATTTCAGCATCTGAACTTGATCCAAGTTGCTTCGAAAATCTCTGAGTTCATTGTTCCCTGATTTCAACTCTCAGTTTCTGCATTTGCAATTCATTTCTGCACATGAATTGGTCTCTAAGTCTGTCAGCTTAGGTGTTATTGGTTTCTAAAGTTTTGTCAAGAGAACCTTCAAATCTTCTACATCTTGTTTGACATTAAACTGCACACTCGAATTCAGCTTGCTTCATGTGTTTGTTTGCAATCGAATTGATCTGCAGTTCTGAAACTGATTCTGCATTGACAGTTTCTAAATTGTGCTGAATTTCGATGCTGAATCTTTGTTCTGCATGACTTACGTATCAGGGTATTGGTAGTTTACCTTCCCAATCTTGATTGATTAGTTCCCATTCTAAATGGTCAGAATTAGCTCGGCACTCCACATCAGCCTTGGCACATAAACTTCCTTCTCTTGGCATCAAATTTGTTCTCTTTTAATTCTGCACTTGGTATCAGATGGAATTTTAGCATTGATTGGTGTTAAGTTGGATGCAACTTCATGTGGGCTATTGAGTTAAAAGAGATTGTATTTCATTTGCATTGTTTCTGAACTTCAAGTCTTAATTCTTCATATTAGTTTGTAATAGCTTGCATTGTGAATCAAGTGAAGCTTCACATTGACTTTATATAAGTTTGGTTACGGATTGCTTGATGGTTGGTTGTTTGAGTCTTCGTTTCTGAGATTAATCCTGACCTTTAGTGTGATCATTGCATGTGCTATTAGTATCATTCTCCAAATCTGCAAATCTACCTCGGTTTGATTAAGTTAATAATTGGATGAATCTTTCATTGCCATTACTTTGGTTAAGTTTGTTTGGTTAATTTTCTTCCTTTCTATTGCAATTTCGATTCTGATTGAAACCAAACCCAAATCACATTTGAAACCCAAAAATTCACAAACGACACATAAACACAAGCTCGAATCATACAACATCAACTAGTCCCGAGAAAAAATACGACCTGTGGCCCCTTTACTACGTTTTCATATTTTGATTGCAAAAAGGGTTTCCAGCATTTTATTCATATTCTAAATTTGGAGGACCCAATTCGTTACAGTCTATTTTGGGTCCATCAAATTTTTTGCCGCCGTTGCCGGGGAAGCAACTAGTTGATTTGTTTGATTTTTTGCTTGTGTGCTTCTGGGCATATCATTTGATTCTATTTTCTTGTCCTTTATCTTTTGTATACGGTTGCTGCCATTTTTCTTGTTTGTTTTGTGACAGGACTGCCTGTTCAAAATTTTTTCATCTACTTACCAGCAGCCGTGTCAACAATTTCAACAGCAGAACCAACCTTTCAATCAGCCACTACAGCAATTTCAACCACAATTCTAGAATTTTCAGCACCCAAATGATCAATTTCAGTCAACAAATCAGTTTTTTCAGCCTTTCCAAAATTTTCAGCAAAATCAACTAAATTTCCAGCCACAAAATCAGAACGAGCAGCCACAATTGCAGGGTTTTGAGCAACCAATTCAGCAATTCCAGCCCCAATTTCAGCCACCCTATCAACAAAATCAATTATCTTTTCAAGGAATTCAGCAAGGGTACCAAGATAATTTGAATTTCCAACAACCATATCAATTTCCACAGCAATTTCAGCCTTGCAACCAGAATTTCCAGCAACAAAATCATAGTTTCCAGCCCGTTCCATTTCAGTCCTTACTACAGCAATGTCCACTTCAAAACCAGAATTTTCAGGGCGGTAATTCTCAGCTAGTTCAACCATCCTTTCAGCCACAATTTCAACAATTTCAGCAAGATTTTCAATCAAGTCAAAATTTTCAGCAAGGGTTCCAACCAATTCAGCCCAACCAATATCAAAATCAGAGTGGATCGCAACCTTCACAGCAATATTTTCCACAAAACGATCAGAATTTTCAGCCTCCATTTCAGAGTTTTCAATTTCAGAACCATAATTTTCAGCAATCTCCACCTAATTGTGAACCAAGTTTTCAGCAGTTTAATCAGCCTATTCAACCATTTGATCAGCCCCCACAGTCTTCATTTCAGAATGCACAGCCTACTCTTGGTCTTCAGCAGCCTTATGTTACATTTCAAGACCAACAAGAGTTCCACACTAACCAAGGAGGCTTTGAGAATCCTGATTGGAGTGAGGCTCAACAACAAAGGATGATGGAGATGTGTCAACAAGTCCTACAACAACAGCAAAGTTTTCAACAACAACAGCAAGACATCGGAGAACGCCTTGGAAAATTGATAGATCAATGGAATCAGATAAAAGCCCAAAGATCAGGACAATTAGATGAATCTACAGGTGTAGGGGATTGCATTGAGCCCCAGGAATCACCCATTCCTACTGATTTAGAGGCATTGGAGGAGATTGATAGCAGGGCTTGTGATAGTTTTGAATTCAATTCTGAAACTTTACAGGATCATTCTATACTTTATTCTTGTGATGATTTAGTTGTTAATGATCCTAATTTTTCTAATTTGGTTGATACAGGAATGGTTGAGGGAACATGCATGGGAGATGATTCCATAGGTGTAGGGGATTGCACTAAGCCCCAGGGACCACCACAAGATTTAAAAGATGAACCAGAAAGTGTAGGGACTTGCATGGTGGAAGCAAGAACCCAAGGATCACCTGCTTTAGTTGAGTGTCCACCAGAACCTGAACCTGAAGTGGAGCAATTACTTGACCAGGAGGAGAACACGGATACATCTACTTCTGTAGAACCTCCAGGTATTTTTCAGCACGATCAGGTAAATACTCCTCCTAATTTTTCTGAAAATTGCATAGAGGTACCTCAAACTGATTTTATTGTTTGTGATATACTTAGGGATGCATCTCTTGTAGAATTTGATTGTGAAAAATCCCTAGAGGTACCTAGTGTTGAATTTGCTAAAAATGAAGCATGTTGGGATACATATCATGAAAATGCTGATAGTGAAAAAATTTTAGAAGTGCCTAGTATTGTTGATTGTTGTGATGAGTCTTTTGATATATCTTATGTTGAAAATAATTGTGAAAAATTCATTGAGGCACCTAAAATTGATTTTATTGGCTGTGATACATTTCTTGATACATCCTTGATGGAAAATAATTGTGATATTTCTATTGAAGTGCCAAAAATTGATTTCTTTGTTTGTAATGAGTTCCTGGATGCAAATTTTATAGGAAATAATTGTGAAAAATTCATTGAGATACCAAAAATTGATTTAATTGGATGTGATGCAGTTTAGGATATATTTTATGCAGAGACTGATATTATTTCATTTCTGTCTTACCCTGCACGCTTGAGAGGGGTATTACATTGTTTTGCAGGGTCTAGAAGACTTCTAGAGTGGGTGCTCCATCTGAACAGACTCCAGCCTCCTGGAAGAACTTTCAAAAGGCATCAAAAGGGAGGAGATGATTGTACTTTGATTCGAAGCACTCCACCTCTTACATGGGTACTGTACCTAAATCGCCTTCGGCCACCGGAGTAAATTTTTGTGAAGTTCAAGTGTGGGAGAGTCCTAATTCTCTCAGCCACCCACACTCCTCCACTACCACGATGGAGGCTACTGCTTGACAGACTCCGTCCACCAGAAATAAAGGGGAGTTTGTTCCTTCTTGCATTTTCCTTCATTTTTATGACTTCTAGAATTTTCCTTTAAATTGAGTCCTTACTAATAAAGGTATGAGTAGAGTAGAATGAATAGGAGTCATTGTAAATACCTTGTTATTTCTTTTGTCACTTTTTCTTGCATGAGTAGAAATAAAAGTATCCCTCTAGGTTATCTCCATAGCATTTTAGAATCTCTTGGAAAATAAATTAAATTTGGTTGTTAAAACTTAGGATTTGAGCTAATGGATGAAATCTTGGATGCTTGAGTACTACTTTGCTTTAGATTCTTAATTGAGGACTTGAGATGAATTATTTTTGCCTAGTGAGAATTAGCCTTATATTTGTGATACACATATGTTATTGTACTCTAGAACTTGCTTAGGTTCTTTCAAAATCATATTTTAATGATTGGATCACATCTATAGAAACTAATCACTTTGTTTACCTTTCCATATCAATTTTGGCAAAAATCATGTTCATTCCATTTTTCTTTACTTATTTCCTACTCTTACCCTCACTTTTCTATGGACTTGTTATTTGAAATGTTTCTTAATGCTATGTTGCCCGAGACGGATAAAGAATTAAGTGTGGGAGAGTGATGAGTGATTTGGAATCAATTTTTAATCAAGGATGCACTTCATGTCGAAAAAAAAAATTTTGCCCAATTGAGTGGAGCTTGGTACCAAGAACAAGTGGGAATTCAGTTGTGAATTGGAGGAGAAGTGTTTCTCTCTTTGCAACCATCATTGAATCCGGTTGAAGGAAGATTTTTGTGGACTTAAAAGAAAAAAAATGAAAAGAAATCCATGTGCCAAGTGGAGTTGCAAGAAATTGAGAAAAGTCAAAGAGGAAACCAATTGAAGCATTTATAAATTTTGACCATAATGTGAAGACCCAAACCATTTGTACCAAAGTGAATTCAACTAGAGAAGGAAAAAATCTGCAAAGAAAAAAAATGGCACACAATAGCAAAATTCAGTGCAAAAAGAAAAAAAATGCTATGGAGCTTGACTCGACCAATTTGCTAAGGAAGAATTGCAGCTGTGTTAATCTGAAATCAATGCAGAATTCGGTGCCAAGTTGAAATTAGTTGAAGAAATGAAGTGCTCTAAACTGCAGCTGAACAAAATCAAGATGTTTTTGAATTGCAGCTAGGCAGATCAGTCGATGGAGATGAGGGAGTTAGCAAGCCTACAAATTGTCATCTGAACATTGGAGAGACCTTGGGTGCATTGAATCTGCCACAGCATGTGGTTTTTGACAACCTATGAGCAATTGATTATATTTTCATTGGAGTTGATCGAAGGAAGCTGATTTCTACTCCAACTAATTCTTTAGGCTGCAGATTGCTAACTATTGGGATGATGTGGCTGATGAGAGGAGTATCAAGAGTGAGATAAGATTGCCATCAAGGCAAATGGATGTGGATCAGTGAACTCCCAAGGAAGCAGAGCATTATCCACTACCATTTGATGCAAGATTTATGATTCTAACTATAGCTGGGTAGATCTAAAAAAAAAAGAGAAAAGTTTGTGCCGAAATGGAAGTGGCACATAAGTGAGAAATTGGTGCCCAAGGTATCAAGTAGAGTATTAGTTTTATGAACCTTATGCATGATGCTAACTGTTGTTAAGGAATCAAAGAATTGTAAGCTATGGGAGTGGCACTGTGTGGAGTTGAAATTTCAGAAACAAATTGACTGCAGTAACCAACAAAATGCAGAGTAAAACAGGAAGTATGCAAATCCTTTGAAGCTCACGGCACTAGGAAGGCTGATGAAGTTGGAATTGACACTGAATTGAAGCCGAACACACAGCTGGAAGGATGAATTGCAGTTGAACATAATCAGATCTGAATTGAAGTATGACTACTGAACAAAAATAGCAAGGTATCAAGCTGCTGAGATACTTCAACTTCAAGCTGCGAGTAAGCTGCAAAGTTCTAAATCTCTTGAAGGATTATTTGTTAAGCTGAACTGAAAAAAAAAATTCAGATTGGTAGTGTTCCATGAAAGCAATTTCTGCACAAGTTTGGTATCAACTTGGACTGAAATCTGGTTTATAGGGCTATGAATCAAGGTAACAAAGTTTGGCAATGCATCCAAAAGTATTGATTGCAACCCATGCTGTTCAAAACAAAAAAAAAATATGGATGCAATTACTGATCAGTGCAGAGAAGCAAATGCAATGTAAGGGCTGAAATTAAACTTGTTGATCAAAATTGTTGAGTGGAGTACTTTCAGTGCTCAACTATTCCTATATGCTAACTGATGTGAAGAAACCAGAGACTTGAAATGGATTCAGTGGAGCTAAATTTGAAGCTGAAACAGAAAAGAGAAAGAAAAACAGTTCGAAAAAAAAAGAGAAAGAGAGAAGGGAGAAGCAAAATGGCACAATTGGAGTTTTGGAGTTTTGGCATTGTAATTTTCCTCATCCGAGTCCATTCTTTATCCCATTTCGTTTCTGACTTTACTAGAGAGAAAGGAAAAGAGGGAAAATCAGGAAAGAAAAATGGAGAAAGAAAAATGGCACGCAATAGACAAGAATTGGCACATTGAGAACAAATGGAGTTTTCTTCACCCAAATGAAAAGCATTATGCAAGTTTTACTCCATCACACTTTTGAATTCACTAGAGGACTGTCAAGAGAGCAGAGTTCATTGGAAACATCCTTGAGCACTCAAGTCTTCCACTTTATCAATTTTTCCATTTTCTTGGCTTTTATTCCATTTCTCACCATTTTCTATGTTTTCATTTGTTTTTGTAGATGTGAATCCTAATCATGACTAATGGTGGAGAGTAGACAATAAGCAAGCCTATGGTAGTACAAGAAGCATATGTGTTTGAGTGAGCTCTACTTTCATCATCAACTTAGAACTTAAGGAGAGAGCCACCAAAATTTTCCTTGAAAGGCTAGTGAGTTGAATTTATCTCAATGAATCATGAAGGATGAAAAGGCTAAGTTGTTGATTTAAGGACGAGATACTAATCCATAGTGCTTAGATTTTTGAGAATTGACAACCTTAGGTAATTTCTTTTCATTTGCTTCTAATTATGCTTAAGAAAATCTAGGGGATACATACTTAGAGATTTCGCGAGACGCTCAAGCTTAAATGTGGGGGAGTTGATAAGTATTATTTTATTGATTATTTTAGTTGCTAAAATCCATGTTTGACCCATGTTTTACTTGATTAATGGTGAATTTACCCTAGGTTTTAGAACTTCCTCTTATTTTGGACTTAATTGCAAATTTGCACAAAATTGGATTATTTGGCCACTAAATTTTTGATCTATTATTGTAGGCATGAAAGATTCATGGACCTAGGGCATACTGGGTCAAACTTGAGTCAGAAGAGGACCCAGATCGAGTTATCAAGTTTCGGATTAATCTGGGCCGTCTGATTCAAAAGCGGCTAGATCTAAGCCATCCGGGACCATCTGAATCAATCCGAGCTAGGGTTAGGTTGATCAAGCACTCTGATCAAGATCTAAAGGTTTCATCCCAATCAGAGCTCAATCAACCATTGGATCAAGCTCGGAGGGCTCTAGATCGTTCATTCAAAGATTAGGTTGATCTGGACCATCCGTTGCAAATCTGGAGGATCCGAGCTACCACGAGGCAGATCCTGACCCCTGATCATCATCATTAAAGTTTGGATTAAATCAGAGCAAGATCAGCCATTGGATTTTCTCAAATTAATCTGGGTCGTCCATTGTTATGTATTTAATCAAAATTTCCCAGCCTTCAGCGTCGTCGCGTCTCCGCCGCACAGTCCAGCTTCTTTCGCATGTTCTTCGGTTCTTCAGCTATTTTTCTTCAATCCAAGGGGCGCGACCCCTCAATTTCTTTGTTTAGATCAATTGCTAGGCTATTGGGAAGGTTCTCGGTGAATTTCCAGCTCCGAATTGGCCAAAACAGAGCTGTTGTGAGGTTTCCGTAGCTCTGCCATCAATTGCTTCAATCTTGGTTTTGTTCAATCCATCATCCATCCGAGCTATCTGGAGGGGTTCCCTGGAGTGTTTGGTTCATCCCCACACCATCCGCGTAATTGGACAATGCCAGATTGAGGAAATCGATTTGGATTTCAGTTTGGTTCAGAGTGAGAGCTGGATTTGAATCGCAGAGCTGTTTTTCAATGGTTTGCTAAGCTTACGGGTTCGAGGCTCACCCTTGCGTGACGAACAAGGAGTTCTTGACCTAATAGAGTGATTGAGGATAGTTTTCTTGTTTAATTTTCTATTTTTAGTTTGTAACTTTCTTTCCTGCAGCGTGTCATTTTATTTCTGAACATTGTATCAGTTGATTGGTTTTCTTGTATGGATTACTTCTTTCTCAATTCGAGGCTCATCCTTGAGTGACAGCAAGGGTTTCTTGAGTTGAGATGAGAGATTAAGGCTTAGATTTCTTATTGAATTTTGGTTTTTAGCTGTAATTTCAATTCTGTAGCTGTTTCTGTTTTTAAATTTCTTCATCAGTTATTTTAGCTTCGGTTCTAGATTTATTCTGCTTAATTAGTGGTTTGAATCTGTTCTTCCATTAGTTGGATAGCTTATTTAGTTAATACTTCCCTTGATTTCATTTTCTTTCCAATGTCATGCTGCGTATCAGTCTTTCTTCTCTGATTTCAGCATGCGTATCAGCCTTAGTTTCTGCAGTATCAGTTTTCAGCCCTGCATTTTATATCAGTAGTCTAGTTTATTTCTAAGTTGTTCTTGATACTAGTTGGTAAATTCGATCTCAGTTGCTTAGTTTGGTTTAGTATCCCATTCAGTTTCTACATCCTACACTTCATGTTCTGATTTCTGCCTTCATTCAGATTTCAACTCTGCAAATCAAATTACCGTTTCTGCTATTGTATCAATTCTGAACTTCTGCATTTCTGCACTTAAATTCTGAGTATCAGTCTTCTCATTTCAGCATCTGAACTTGATCCATGTTGCTTCGAAAATCTCTGAGTTCATTTTCCCCTGATTTCAACTCTCAGTTTCTGCATTTGCAATTCATTTCTGCACATGAATTGGTCTCTAAGTCTGTCAGCTTAGGTGTTATTGGTTTCTAAAGTTTTGTCAAGAGAACCTTCGAATCTTCTACATCTTGTTTGACATTAAACTGCACACTCGAATTCAGCTTGCTTCATGTGTTTGTTTGCAATCGAATTGATCTGCAGTTCTGAAACTGATTCTGCATTGACAGTTTCTGAATTGTGCTGAATTTCGATACTGAATCTTTGTTCTGCATGACTTGCGTATCTGGGTATTGGTAGTTTACCTTCCCAATCTTGATTGATTAGTTCCCATTCTGAATGGTCAGAATTAGCTCGGCACTCCACATCAGCCTTGGCACATAAACTTTCTTCTCTTGGCATCAAATCTGTTCTCTTTTAATTCTGCACTTCGTATTAGATGGAATTTTAGCATTGATTGGTGTTAAGTTGGATGCAACTTCATGTGGGCTATTGAGTTAAAAGAGATTGTATTTCATTTGCATTGTTTCTGAACTTCAAGTCTTAATTCTTCATATTAGTTTGTAATAGCTTGCATTGTGAATCAAGTGAAGCTTCACATTGACTTTATATAAGTTTGGTTACGGATTGCTTGATGGTTGGTTGTTTGAGTCTTCGTTTCTGAGATTAATCCTGACCTTTAGTGTGATCATTGCATGTGCTATTAGTATCATTCTCCAAATCTGCAAATCTACCTCGGTTTGATTAAGTTAATAATTGGATGAATCTTTCATTGCCATTACTTTGGTTAAGTTTGTTTGGTTAATTTTCTTCCTTTCTATTGCAATTTCGATTCTGATTGAAACCAAACCCAAATCACATTTGAAACCCAAAAATTCACAAACGACACATAAACGCAAGCTCGAATCATACAACATCAACTAGTCCCGAGAAAAAATACGACCTGTGGCCCCTTTACTATGTTTTCATATTTTGATTGCAAAAAGGGTTTCCAACATTTTATTCATATTCTAAATTTGGAGGACCCACATTCGTGACAGTCTATTTTGGGTCCATCATTGCGCAAGCGAAAATACAATAAAAATGAAACTAACCAATGTAAAGCAATGCTAACAAACCGATTTTACTTGGTATCCACCCCGGACGGGTGACTAATCCAAAAATCCGTCGGTGGATCAATCCCCGGATAATCTCCGGCTAGCCCTCGTCGCTCCTTGTGGTGGAGAAACCTCGCCACAATCCCAAGCAAACCTCTGAGCACAAAGACTACTATCTTACCTTTAACCAAGACAAGATTCGTCAAGAATCTTAGCCACCACGAATTCCTCTTTAAATAGGACTCGGGTTAAAACCCTCGCCACCAGTCGACTGCTCCCAGGGCAGTCGACTAGTGCCACTGAAAATCGACCGTTGCAACCCTAACGTTAGAATTTTCAGCCAACTCACTAACCACCTACCAGTCGACTGCTCCCAGAGCAGTCGATTGGTCCCTGGCCAGAACCCTTCTGTGAGTTCCATCAGTCGACTGCCCTCGGGCCAGACGACTGGTCTACTCACCCACCTAAGGTTTACCCTTCCCGAGTACATTCCACTCCGCACTCGAACCCTGGGATTTCCCGAGTACAATCACACAACACTCATACCCTCACGACTCGACTGACTCCTCATCCGCAGCCTCGACTATTGTCTTCGTGGCCTCTTCATCTTCGGCTCCCATCCCTCAGATGCACGCAAGCCTCCAGCTTGCCTCCATGCCATCCTTCACGCATGCCTCGAAGTCCGCACCCATTAGCTCATCGTCCCTGCTCTCCAAGGTCCCTCGGGTGCACACAAGCCTACAACTTATCTCCATGCCACCCTTCATCGTACCGAGGCCTTCCAGCCAAGCCCATATGTGTAACCTGTACAACCTGCACACTCAACATACATATATAAGAACACAAGAGTAAACCTAACATAAACTCTTTGCCCAAACATCAAAATACTTGGTCACTCCGGACCACAGATTACCTCAACAATACATACCAGAATATATCTATCCTACAGGGTGGTGAAATCAACCACTATAGAACAAGTACAACACATAATCCAAGATATATATGTTTCCTATATGTGCATGTCAAACATATGCAGCAATCATATACAACAACTACAAACAAATGCATAATGTATCATATGCACATGATCCAATTACATGTATCACCCCTGATACCAGTTAGACCACCGTTCACCTATCATAAATGAACCGGTGAGTAGGTAGGGTTGTGACAACTGTATGCACTCTATTATCACTGCTCTTGAGTAACCGAGTGGACAGGATGCTGGAGGAGGGCACCCTCCTACCCCAGGCAATAGGGGAGTCTCCCTCTCATCTCCTCGTGTCTCCAGGATAAGAAGGGATCCCTAGCTGCTACCATGTTCCGGAACCACTATTCAAAAGCGGTCAAGCGGAGCAATAAATGGCAAATGCACACACTCTATGGTAGCCACTAACCCCTGAGTGGATGTGTGTGCATATCCTAATGTAACTGGAGATGGGCTCAGACTATTTAAGAGTCGATGATCGCCAACATGCAATAATACAAGGATGGTGCATGACTTTAACATATGCAAACTCACCCAGTCCCCATCTATACCTCAATATGTTATGTATAGGTATGAATCAAGTATCATGACCTAATAATCATACAATCAGGTATAAATACAAAGCATGTCTAATAGTTGATCAATACCAGGTAAAATGTAATATACTACTACTCCTATGTACACCTACACATGTATATACCATACAGAGTAAGAATGTCAAATAGGAGACTGTATAGACATAAGTTTGGATAATCTCAAGGGTCAAGTAGCAAGTATCAAGCAAGAAAATAATAAGAGTAGATTTGAGGTAAAAATATCCTACTGCATTCAATAAAATAGTCATGCATAAGATAAAACGATTCTAAAGAGGCAAGCAAGAAGTACCCGCCTCAAATTAGAAGAATTTGTATACGTAGGGAACCTCTGGTCCAATAATCACTAATAATAACTCCAAATCAATGCCCTGTGTCAATGGGATAATGTTTAACTACAATAACATATAATTTATAGCTAAACGAGCTACCTTGATTAACTAGGATCGTCCTAATTATCCTATTTTGTTTAATTAATCATAATTAAATGAATAGCCCTTAATTATCCCAAATTACCTAGATTAGATTCCTGTTAGGTTTTGGAACCCGAATTTATCAAGTTTAGGTTATTAGGTATAATCTCAAATTAAACCTAGGGAAACTTCATGAATATTAATCCTAACATAACCCAAGGCGTGAATTACCATAGCCTAGGGATGATAACAACCACACTTGTCAATTATAGTTTAGCCCACTAACTAAGGCATGCTCATCCCAATCCTCGCTCATGGTAAGCTCAAAACCAAACAGGATCAAAGAGTACAACTCCACATTGCCTACCACAGCCAACCCTTAAGTCTAATAAAACACTTCACATGACACAACTCAACACACGAACTCAACCCTAAACACTCATGGTAGTACATTGCTACACACAAACCAAAATAGCATTGTCAACAACCAAAACATCAAATGGTTTACCCCTCTAAATGTTGTAACCCTCTTATAAGTACAGATTTGAGCAAAACAAATGTGCTTTAGACATAGCATCCCCATGCACAGATTATAAACAATACCAAATGTGCAACACAAGGTGAAGAAAACAACCACACCCAAAGATTGAACGATCTCTCTCTTCACGATTGATACAATAACCTACTTTAAGCAGGGTTACTACCACAAATCTCCACACTGATCAAAGAACAGGGCAACCTCACAAATTTGAATTTATCTAATAAACATCTCATCCAAACTAAAGTTATTGTGCCATTCGATCCCAAACCAACAATTGGTTGGTGCAAAGAGCATCAGTCATGAACAGTCAACCTCTAGTGTTTCGATGTTTGACAATATACTATGGTCTGGTCAAAGTGATCAAGGGTTAAGCCAAACAGGACTTGATGTTTGGTAGGGTAAACCCAAGTTTGATCAGTTAGCCAAATAGGTCCTGATGTTTGGCAGAGTGAATAGTACCCAGGGTTGGTCAGTTTAATGAAGGGATAAGTCAAACAAGACTTGATGTTTTGGTAGAAAGAAATCTAGTCAGGATTAAAATGACTAGCAAAGAAGTTCTTATCGAGGAACGAAATCTTGGTGAGTGAAGTTGGGTCCTAGTGAGTGAAGTTAGGTGAACGAAATCCTGGTGAGTGAAGCTGGGTCCTAGTGAGTGAAGCTAGGTGGACAAAGTCATGGTGAGTGAAGTTGGGCACGAAGTCCTGGTTCAGAGAATTGGGTACGAAGTCCTGGCCGAGGGCTGGGAACCGAAGACCTGACCGAGGGTTGGGCACGAAGTCCTGGTTCGGGGAATTGGGCATGAAGTCCTGATCGCAGATTGGGCACGAAGTCCTGGCTGAGTGTTGCGCACCGAAGTCCTGGTTCGAGGAATTGGGCACGAAGTCCTGATCGAGAATCGGGCAAAAGACTTAGCCGAGCAAGGACTACGAACAAAAGTAGAAATGGGTCGAGGATCGGATGTCTCGAGATCCGGAAGTCTTGGAGGCTGAGCAAAAGTCCGACCAGAGGTCCCACTTGATAAACGGTAACTTCTTTAGAGTGGAATAGGTGAGGACACACTCCCCGGGAAAGGGAACAGTAGGCGTCGGTTCGACCTAGGATTTCACTTGAAATCTAATGTCAGAACTAGTCAGCTATGGCTGTCAATCATTAAGGCTTAGGATTATTTGTTTGTCTTGTGTTTGTTTATCTTGTAGGTACCTGGAGTTGGAGGCAAGATAGGAGAGCAAACGCAAGAAAAGAAGGTCCTGGGAAAGAGCTTCCTGGGCTCCCGGATCAACCCAAGCGACCTATGTGGAGGTCGCCCTCAAGGGGTTGAGGCCATCCCAGATGCCCAACATCCCAAGCGCCTGAAACATCCAAGGCCCCTCAGTGCTCCCAGGAGCCTAGGATGCAGGTTTTATCCCTATGATCAATACACTGGTTCGGATCAGATTTGACCACTTATGAGGTGCCTCAATGGGCTCTAGGGCACCCGAATGAAGTGTATAAAAGGGGCTTCAACCCCTCAGTTCAGAATATCAACTTTCACATCCGCTTACTCATTCTTTACAAAGAAAAAGTGCTGAGACGAAGCTCTACAACCAAGGAGGTTCTAGGAGGAAGTGCGCAATTCTTCGGAGTTCCGGATTGGTCGGGATCATGATCTTTTGTTTGGTTTGCATTTATTCATAAGTTGTACTTATTTCATTACTATTATTGTGCTTGTACTTAAACTATAAGACGGGTTTCTCCAGCTCCAAAAAACTTCCGGAAAGGAGACTACTAGTGGACAGACGCTACCCGTAATTAGGCCTTGGACGTACTGATCCTGGGAGGTTGGTGTTGGGATCTCTTGGCACCAAAACATAAAACGCAGCGGAAACAAGATCCCTCGAGCGATCCATGCGAAAGAAAAACTCGTACAAAGTTCATCTATCTAATAGATCTATCTACAATGTACACCTTTGGAGCGTGCCCTTCGCTTATCCCGCTCGTCCAAGATGTGCCGGATCTTTTACAAGTTCAAGTTTCCGTGCCTCTATTCGTATCCACATGGACATGATCTCTCAACTTTGGGAAGAACTACCTTAGTTTTGCTAGCAACTTGAAGTAGTTCACAAGACCACCAAGAACCCAAAAGAGGGTTTCGGCCAAGAGGGAGAAGAGGAAGAAGAGAGGAAGGGAAGAAGGGAAAACTCTCACTTGTCATTCAAAATGACTAGACTCTCTTTTATATTCATCCCATGAATATGAAGAGTCTTTTGTCTCTTTGACTTCCCTTCATTAAAGCCAATAAAGAGCACATCTTTTCATGTGATTCTTCACCTTCTCTTCATCCAATGAAAAGAGACTTTTCTCTTTCCTTCATTAAACACTTTAATAAATTTCCCCTGCAATTCTGACCGGGCCTCTCGGGCTTCCGACCAGGTCTCCCGACCAAGTCTGCCGAGCTCCCGACCCAGTCTGTCGAGCGCCGAGCTCCCGACCAAGTCCCTGAGCTCCTGACCCGAGCTTCCCGAGTTCCCAACTCAAGCTCCCGATCAGATCTCCCGAGTTCCCAACTCGAGCTCCCGATCAGACCTCCCGATCAAATCTCCCGAGTTCCCAACTCGGGCTCCCGATCAGATCTCCTAATTAGATCTCCTAAGTTCCCAACTCGGGCTCCCGATCAGATTTCCCGATCAGATCTCTCGAGTTCCCAGCTCGGGCTCCCGATTAGGTTTCCCGAAGCATCATGTCCTTAGTGTGTGACCCAATAGGTTCTCGTGACATTGGCAATGCGCCTAAACACTTTAGAGACATAAGCAATGAGCGACATCTAGCAATGCATCATTGCTACCCAAGTAACAAGAAAAGTCGAGATCCGACTAAACCTCCGTGATTATGATAATGTATGACCTTGTCCTTCTATCCTTGATATCTAGATTGACCAATGAGGCATAGACGGTGTCATCCTCAATCAATCTTATGTTTCTTGATCCCCGAGTAGACTCACTCAAACAAATGAGCTCAATATCTCATATTGACTCATTTGAGCATGGTCATGAGTTTTAGTAGTCCTACTCGATCAAGGGGCCCATAGATATCACTCGCGTCATATGGGAGGGATAGATCCCATCTACATCACTCACATCCCACCGCATAATTCATTACATACCCAGTGATCGCCTTTATAGTCCACCCTGTTACGGGTGACGTTTGACGATACCAAAGTACATAACTCCTTATGTAGGGAACCGTAGTGACTTCAGGTCTAAGGACAATTCATACTAATAGTCACATGAGAAAGTTTATGACACTCATATGATAATCTATGAAACTTTCTCATGGCGTGTCAATTCAGTACACATTCTCTAATGTATACCCATGTGTCAACTTAATATCACATATCCATGACTTGTGAGCTCAAGTCATCAATTGACCTACATGCTAGTCTCCATGCATTAATATTGTCCCTGAATATTAATGTTTGACTAGGAATAATTTAGTCTAGTATTCTCTACATTATCTCACTATCGATTCAACCAATCGATATAATGTAGATAAGAACCTACTACACAAGGACATTATTATACTTAGTTATTTTGCACAAAAATAAACTAAGTATAATAACCAAACATGCCTTTATTAATGATAGAATATGATACAAAAGGTCCCTAGTCAATCATCACATAATTGGCTCTAGGACTTCTACTAACAGTTGGGAACCAAGTAAATCCCGTGTGTTATTGTTGTGTTTGTTTTTACTTTTATTATTCCGTTGCTACTAACAACTCTGATATTAAGCGAACGATCAATGAAGTTCCGATAAAATGTTTACGAGTCGATATTCACCCCCCCCCCCTTTATTGATGCCACCGATCCCACACAATTCACAACCAAAACATAACACATTGATTGATCACACCATAACAAGCCAAAAGCCAACTCCACACAACTCACTCACTCTGCTTCAACAATGATTCATAGTCATTCATCAGCCCAAACACCAATCCAAACAACCACACGGTAGTAAGAAGAGGAACTTAAAGAAACTCACTACTTGGCTCTAAATATAGAACTAAGAGTACCACACTGCAGGAAGAAAAGAACCACAAAACCAGAGCTCACAAAACCCAATCCATAACCTAGAGTTCCAACACTGAACATTCCAAAACCAATTCGAAATCCCCAAGTAATACTCATGGAAACTCATTCAAAACCCCACCAATTTCATGATCTAGTTCAAACTATGGATCATTTCCAAAATCATCCAAATTCTATGCTGCAAGAAACCAATTCTTACCCTAAATGATGCGTCGGCAAAACACCCAATGCACGCACAACCTTCTTTCCCTTGCAAATTTGGATCTGGTGGAAGAAAGTGTACGTAGGAAGAAGCTAATACACACTCAAGGAAACAAGTTGGATCGCCAGCTCCAAACTGTCTGAAATAGAACCAGCAGAACCACCCGCTTGAACCTACCATCAACTTGTCATTTACCACTAATTTGGAACTGAGACACACTAATATCTTCAAATCTAAGAATCTACCTGATTGGAGTCGGAGGTGTGGTACGCGATGTAGGCGATGTCATGGTGATAATCGTCACACAAAAGCTCAACCCCTCACCGGTGCTCTCAACGATCCGAGGAGAAAGGGAAGAGGTTCGCCGGCTACTGTCATGGGCGGTGGCGACGAGGAAGAGAGGAAGGAGCTATAGCTCTCACCCTAACCAATGGTGGCAACCCGTACTTGTGTCATTCTAACATTGGGCGAGGGCTCCATTGCCTTGTGGACAAGAACAGGAGACCGTCGGAGCTTGCAAAAGAGCAGCGGGATTTCGGTGTGAACGACCGATGATCGTCGTTGAGATGCGTGAGGGAGAGGGTGGTCAAGATTAGGGAGCACAGAGGAGAAGGGGTGATGGGTTTATTTGGCTATGACGGAGAAAAAAAAAGAAGAGGGAAAGCTTATATGTGATGGCCTTTTTCCAAAAAGTTCCTCCAACCTTAAGAAATCCAAACCCTACCCTTAGGGTAAGGGTTTTAGCAGTTCAACACCTCTAAAATTATGTAATCCACATCAAGTCTCCGAGCATAGATCATTTACCCTCTTAACCCCTTAGGTTTAGCCAAAAATTGAAACCAATCTTCAAGTTTAAGATATATTTTTATTTTAGACCCTTAGGTTTAAGTGTCAAGAAATTTAACCCTTCGTAGTTTAGAAATTCACCTTAAACTTTTTCCTTAGTCCGATAAATCCTAAATCATTCCGATAAATTTTCTTGAAAAATTTATTTTACCGGTTTCTGACTTGCTGTATTTAACAAAAAAATCTGCTCCACTTCGTTGATCCGATCAACAAAGCCCTCTTCTTGTAATGTACCAGAAAATTCATCTAGCTCAACCTGAAAATCGAGGTCTCCATAAGGGTCCTCCAAACTATGGCATTCCTAGTGTGCAATCCACTATGATAAGGGGTTTTAAAGGAAGACTCATATCCATGATCTGAGATTGTGATCTCACGATCCTCTAGATTTCGCACCACCTCTACTAAACGCTAGGTTATAATTGTGATTTGCCTCTATAAATCCTCAATCATCATTATCTCACGAATGCTATGACAATGGTGCTCGGCTTCTTCAATCGGACACTATTGCCTTTAATACCAATTAACACCGGGTAGGATAGCAATTATCCTACATCTGATAAGAAGGGTAAACTAAGGAGAAGACAAGAAGAGAAAAAATACTGCAATATAGAGAACCCCTCTATTTACCAAAAAAAGAAATTGTATTCAATATGGAGGATAATTCCTCAAGCTGCTAAACAGATATTTATATAAACATTAGACCCTCTAACTTAAAGAAAGGAAAGAAATCATAATATATACTGCAATTCCTATGTTGTAAAGAAATGAAAGAGATCCTTACCAGAAAAGGAAAATTCATAACAGAAATAAAGTAATAAAACATGATGCTTATTTAGACAACCCAAACTTATAAATACCATAATTGCTAAAACTATCCTAAATACCATAAAATGAAAATTACTAAAAATAGTAAAAAATATGTTCAGAGGCTCTAAAAAGGACATAAACGATGAATTTTAGATCTGAAAGTTGGTGGTTATAGGATCCCCTATAATAATATAGTTTTTTAAATTCTGCATGTGTGAGCGTAGATAGAGCCTGATTTCGAGTCTAAAATCAAAAGTTATGACCCGTTGAAGATTGGATACTCCTATGTTTGTTATGCAACAAAATCATGTCTATAAAGAGGACCTCACCCTCAAAGCTTGCTGTTGGAGCAATCGATGGTGCAGAGCGACCATGTGTTTTGATGTTTGGGCAAAGTATTTAAGTTAGGTTCACCCTTGTGTTTGATATGTATATTTGGGTGTGCAAGTTTACAAGATACACATAGACTTAATTGGACATTTTCGGGTCCGGTGAAGGATGGCATGGGGAGACGAGTCATGGGCTTGCATGCATTCAAGGGACCGTGGTCAAAACAGGAACGATGAGCCAAGGGAAGCACACTTCGAGGCATACGCGAAGGATGGCATGGAGAGACGAGTCGTGGGCTTGCATGCATCCGAGGGATAAGAGCCGAAGTCGAAGAAGGCTTGAAGGCAACAAGTCGAGGCTGCTGGATGAAGAGTCAGCTGAGTCGTGAGGGTTCGAGTGCTGTGAGAATTGTACTCGGGAAGGGAAACCCTAAGTTTAGGGAACTAGCAGTCGACTGATGCTTAGATCAGTCGACTGATGTAGAGCACAGAAAGATCAGTCGATTGGTGTCGACCAGAAGTTGAATCGTCATGTTGTACATTCAAATTCGCGAGGACCAGTCGACTGGTGTTAGCACTAGTCGACTGGTAATGGTCATTTCAACAAAGAGCTTTATTTAAGAGAGCTCGGTTTTGGCTGAGAGTTCTGGCGAAACAAGCTTAGGTAAAGCTTGTTAGTAGCCTAAAAGTGCTCAGAAGTTGTCAAGGATTGTGGTGAGGTTTCTCCACCCACAAAGAGCGACAAGAGCTAGCCGGAGATCTTCTGGGGAGTCATCCACTGACGGATTGGGATCATCCACCTTACGGATAGCCGTGGAGTAGGAGTATCATCTCCGAACCACGTAAAGGTGTATTGTTAGCATTGTTTTAGTTTATTATTTTAGTTTTCCGCTTGCGCTTGCTAACACGTGTAGGAAGAATATCGAAATGTAGCTATTCACCCCCTCTAGTTAAACGTAAAGGTCCCAACAAGTGGTATTAAAGTGAGGTTCGATCTTGTTGGAATAATCGCCAAAAGAGCAAAGGTGCTAGAGGAAGATGGACTCGGAAGGTCCGCTAGGATGGGATATTCGGATCCCAACTCTATACGATCGAGATGACTTCGATTATTGGAGGAAGCGGTTGGAGACGTGGTTCCAAATGGATTGGGACCATTAGACCGCATTGGAGGTTTCATTTGAAGATCCAACGGATAAGAAGGGAAAATGCCTCCGACCTTGGTATTGGACTAAGGATCAAAAGGAGGAAGTGGAGGCGGATAAGAAGGTAACTAGAATTGTATTAAATTTAGTACCATCATATATTGTGTCAAATATAGGAGAATACAAGAATGTGTATGAGCTACGGAGAAAGGTGATAGCTTTACATGAAAATTCGACACAAAAACAAGGAGAAGAGGAGCCCAAGAAAAAGGGGTCATTGGTCCAAGAGAAGGAGAAGGACCAATCGGAAGTTGAATCAAGTTCAACATCCGAAGAGGAGGAGAAAGTGGAATCGTTCAGATCCTCAAGTGAGGAAGAAATCAAAGAAGTCTCCACGTCAAGGATTGAGAGGGAGGAAAGACCATCCTTAATGTCGGAGCAAGAAGAAGTCTCCACCTCCATCAAAGCAAAGTCAAAGGATCACATAATTTGCTTTGGGTGCAATCAAAAGGGACACTACAAGGACAAGTGTCAATTGGGTAAGAAAAAAGAGGTAAATCCTAAACTCAATTCAAATAATTTGAAAACGAACATGAGTTGTAGGGATGGAGCAAAGAATGATAAAAAGCATATAATTTGCTTCACGTGTGGTGATGATGGACACTACCACACCAAGTGCCCAAAGAAAGAAGAAATCAAGAAATTGGCGCACTTGAAGAAATTGGAAAAGAAGAGGAGCTTAAGTCAATGGGGTGCTTCAAAGGTAAACAGGAAGGTAATCCCTTATCTGAAATTAAATCCAATTTTAAATGCTTATATGTTCATTAAGAATAATCATGGATTTAGGTATAATGATAGGAATAGTGTTAACAAGGTAGATAACTCTAGGAAATCATTATCCAAGGCTAGACCAAGTAAGACCCAAACTACCATGCCTAGGAAGGAAGGTAGTAAATGAGCAAGGCATTAATCCCAAGAAGGGGAGACATATGCCTAGAAAAGTGGGTAGGTCTAGGAATGTCCAAGGTGGACATGTTGACTCTAGGGTTAGAGCTCTAGAGTTGGAAAATCAAGCCTTGAGGGCAAGACTTGAATAAATGGAAAGTGTCCTGGATAGGTTCATTATTGGACCTAGGAGACTTGACATGTGGTTGGGTGTTCAAAAACCCAAAAATGTCAAATTGTGTACATCCATGGCAAATGGAAGGAAGTATGCTTGGGTAGCATATAACTGTGTCAAGGATGAAATATCCAAAAATGGCAAGGATAAGCCATTTAGAGTTAAGGGAAAGAAAAACTTAGCCAAGGATGAGGTGTTCATGATCAAGGAAGTCAATAATGTAGGCCAAGGATCACCGGAGGTACACCGGTGTGGCCTTGTGTTTATAGAGGAGTCACCTAGGAAGGTGGCTAAGGCTAAGAGCTCAAGGGGAAGCTCTAGAGTCAAGTTGGGATCCATGGTCAATGGATCTCGGGAGGATTTCTCCCGGAAGTCTAGATGGACTATGGAGTGTGCCAAAGGATTTGAAGAAGGATTTGAGTCTTAATCCAAGGGATTTGACACATTGGAAGTGAGTTTCATGCATAAAAATATGACATTGGGATCATATTGTATGAAAATTAGTTTTTGATGTATAGATGGCATATAAACTAATGCTAGGGAGGCATTGTGGATGTGTATGGGTAGATTCATCAAGAGGAAACCAAAACTAGGACTTTAGGTCAAGGTTCAACTGAACCATTTAGATAGTTTTGGACTTTGTGTCAATCTTGGGATTAGTGATAGATACATTTTTAAATACATTTTTCCCAAGTAGATATGGTACCACAAATCTCTCCACAAAATTTGAGAAGTTTTGGAGATCTGTGGAATTAATTATATATTTCTGAAATTGGATTCAAAAGGCTAAAACCAGGGTACCAGTCAACTGGTCGAGTGGGCAGTCAACTGGTAACAGTGCTGTCGGAGAGAGACTTGCTACTATATGGTTTTTCAATAGGGATCAGTCGACTGATAACTGTCTCAGTCGACTAATATAGGCTAAAACTATTTTCAACAATCGAAAAGTGTCGTCATGATGTAAAACAAGTGTACAATCTTATGGGGGGTTAATACACTTTGTTTATGATCATTAAAGGTTAAAGGATCTAATAAGAGGGAGAAGTGTTAGGTTTAAGTGGGAAACCGAACACACCTTTTGATGTGTGGCAAAGGGGGAGAAGTGTTGGGTTTAAGTGGGAAACCAAACACGCCTTTGCAAGAAATCCTAGGTCAAGAGGGGGGCTTAGGTAAAGGGGGAGCATTGTTGCTCACTTGGTGACGAAGGGAAAACCTTGGAAAGGTTCTTAAAAAGCCTTTGTAAGTCCAATATAGGGGGAGCCTTGGAGAGATTCTTAAAAAGCTCATTTTGGTAAAAGTTCTAAACTCATTGGGGAGGTTTAGGTGTGGGGATGCCTTGTGATAGGATCCATGCATGTTTGCATTGCATACACATTGGCGGTATAAGTCCAAGGTGAAGCCTTGGCAACATAAGTCCAAATGGTTATTAGCATTGTATTTGCTATTTATTTTCCCTAACTTAAACGTATTGCCAAACATCAAAAAGGGGGAGATTGTTGGAGCAATCGATGGTCCAGAGTGACCATGTGTTTTGATGTTTGGGCTAAGGGTTTAAGTTAGATTCACCCTTGTGATTGATATGTGTATTTGAGTGTGCAGGTTTGCAGGATACACATAGACTTAGTTGGACGTCTTCGGGTCCGATGAAGGATGGCATGGGGAGACGAGTTGTGGGCTTACATGCATCCGAGGGATCGTGGTCAAAACAGGAACGATGAGCCGAGGGAAGCGCACTTCGAGGCATACGCGAAGGATGGCACGGGGAGACGAGCTGTGGGCTTGCATGAATCCGAGGGACGAGAGCCAAAGTTGAAGAAGACTTGAAGGCAACAGGTTGAGGCTGCTGGATGACGAGTCAACTGAGTCGTGAGGGTTCGAGTGCTGAGAGAAATGTACTCGGGAAGGGAAATCATAGGTTTAGGGAACTAGCAGTCGACTGATGCTTGGAACAGTCGACTGATGTAGAGCACAGAAAGATCAGTCGACTGATCCTTGTATCAGTCGACTGGTGTCGACCAGATGTTGAATCGTCAGGTTGTGACATTCAAATTCACGAGGACCAGTCGACTGGTGTTAGCACCAGTCGACCGGTAACAGTCATTTCAACAAAGAGCTCTATTTAAGAGAGCTCGGTTTTGGCTGAGAGTTCTGGCGAAACAAGCTTGGGTAAAGCCTGTTAGTAGCCTACAAGTGCTCAGAAGTTGTCAAGAGATTGTGGCGAGGTTTCTCCACCCACAAGTAGCGATAAGAGTTACCCGAAGCTCTTCCGGGGAGTTATCCACCCACGGATTGGGATCATCTACCTTACGGACAACCGTGGAGTAGGTGTATCATCTTTGAACCACGTAAAGGTGTAGTGTTAGCATTGTCTAGTTTTTCGCTTACGCTGCTAACATGTGTGGGAAGAATATCGAAAAATAACTATTCACCCCCTCTAGATAAACGTAAAGGTCCCAACACTTGCTCCATCTTTGATCTCTACACCAACAAGATTTGGAGTTCCTAATCCTTTAGAAATTTTAAAACTTTAAGTTTTGATGTTAAAAATTCAACTTTGAATCTAAACTTACTTCTTAAATCCTCACTCTTCTTCTTTACCATCCCTTTCACATTTTCTTTATAAGTATAGGTGATTAGGGATTGTTAGGAACCCTAAAAATTGAGGTTTAATAGCAAAAATAAAATAGCCTTTTCAAATAGTTTTCTTCAAAAAGAAATTTATATTGAACAACCACCTAGTTTTACGAAAATAGACAATAAGGACAAAGTATATAAACTCAAAAAGGCTCTTTATGATTTGAAGCAATCACCTCGTGCATGGTATGACTAAATTAATGATTAGTTTATTAAATATGATTTCCAATGATGTCCTTGTGAGCATACACTTTATATCAAACAAAATTATGAAGGTGATTTTATGCTTGAGTCTTTATGTTGATGACTTTATTTTCATTGGAATAATCTAAAGATATTGACAAAATTTAAAAACTATATGATGAGAGATTTTGAAATTATAGATTTGAGTAAGTTGCATCATTTTTTAGACATTAATATTCAACAATCAAGAGAAAGAATTTTTATCTCATAAGAATACTATGCAACTCAAATTCTTCAAAAGTTCAAGATGAAACATGAAAACCTAATTTCAACTCCTTGCATTAGGTTTGAAACTAAGATTGGTGAAGGAAAGATGATGAATCCAACTATGTTTCGTAGCTTAGTTGGGAACTAGATGTATCTTACTACCACTAGACTCGATATAATATTCACAGTAAATTTGATTAGCAGATTTATAGAAAAACCTTTAACGAACCATTAGAAAGTTACAAAAAGGGTTCTTCAATATTTTAAAGGAACCATTAATTATGATATTTTTTACAAAGCACATGTGTCCATCAAACTTGTTAGTTATACAAATAAAGCCCCAGAGGCATAGCACATATGGTGGGTGCATGACATTTCTAACGTAATTGTCAAGGGTCGATCCCAATGAAGTGATGACCTGTATTTTCGGCTCCATCATACACCTATTGTCTGTGTGCCTACATGAACCTCCCTTCATATCCGTGAGGCCGACTCTAGGGGCGTTAAGGTAGCAAATCTATCTTTTTTTTTGTTAGTTATACAAATAGAGACCTTGGAGGAAGTATTGATGATTTTTGAAGTATCTTTAACTATATTTTTAATCATGGAAGTGAGGTATCTCTCAATGTTTAAAGAATCAACCAATTATGACATTTTGAACTACTAAAGCAGAAAATATAGTAGCTTTTCAATAGGATATCAAAATTTATGGTTAAGAGACATTTTTGAAAATTTAAAATGCAAGAAAAAAATCCAACAATATTAAATTATATTTTGATAATAGTTTTTCAATTCTTGTCTCAAATGACCTAATACTGTATAGAAGAACAAAACACATCCACTTACAATTTCATTTCCTAAGAAAACTTATTAATAAAAGTGAAATCAACATAAAGTATTGTTGTAGCATTGAACAACTTGTTGATATTTTTACAATGCCGTTTGGAGAATCTATCTTTTCAAGAAATCTTATAGCTTTAGAAGTAAAAAAGCATATTTGATTTACTATAAGTATTGTTGGATTAAACCAAGTCCATGAATCAAATTACAATTAATTTCAAATGTCTCTTTCACTTTAAAAAATCAAATCTAATTTCATCTCAACTATTTTTTTTATAGATTCATGAATCTTATTAGTTAATGCATTTAAGATTTTTAATATCTTATTGATTTTCATATCATTCAAAAATGTATAAATAAGTAGGATGTGTTAAATATTTTATTAGAACTAGCAATAATAAATCTAATATACAGAAATCCAATTTATTTCGTAATCTTCCCCTTTTTTCTTAAATTCTTTGCTTTAGTTCCTTGCCTCTTTTTTCTTTCTTCATAAATTCCTTTTGAATTAAACTCACCGTAATTAGTATTTCAGAATCACTATTTACCTCCAAAATGTCTTTTCTCGTTTTTCGATTTATCTATTTTCTGCCTATATAATTCAAAGCATTCCACTGTACAAAATTGATCGGCAGAAAATATTTTCATTTATAAGAAAAAAATTAATAAAACGTGAAATGTGTCTGAATTAATAAAATATTTCAACTTATTTATTTAAGTGTGCCAAAGGTCCTCACGAGATCAATGATGATTAATATATGGGTATTATCATGATGAAATCTGAGAGTTAAAATTTGATAAAGTTAATATGCTTGTTCTCTCTACGTATTAGTTATAACATCCAAATTAGTAATTTCATGATTTATTTTTTTTATATTAATTTAAAATGAATTGATAAGAACGTTAAATGAATAAGTCAATTTTTAAAAAGTTGCCACTATAAAAGTGTACCAAAGTACTTATGTATGAACCATCTTCCAATCTCAATTTCTACTCTGCACCATATGCGGTGGAGGGGCTGACCGTGTTCTGCCACGCCGAGCCGTACGCGTACGTTGTGTTCCACTGCCACGCGGTGGGGAAGGGGATGATGAGGGAGTACGCGGTGAGCTTGAAGGGGTGCGACGGGAACCGACTGGAGGCGATCGCAGTTTGTCACCTGGACACGAGGTCGTGGGATCCGCAGCACGTGATGCTCCAGGTGCTGCAGGTGAAGCCGGGAAGCGCAGAGTCGGTGTGCCATTTCCTGCCCAGCGACCATGTCGTGTGGACCGCTCGCCAACAAAACAAATGCTGTGACTGATACTATAAAGGCCTGCCAGGTCTCTGCCTATTATTGTTGCTTGTGCCCCTCTATCGTAAAGTATGTGTCTGTGCTATGGAAAGGAGCATTATTAACTTCATCAAAAAGTATGAAATCTACATATCACATACACATTAACATCTTTATTCTCTTATAATCATTTAATATTCAACCTCCATTATTTATGAGGCCCATATGTCACATACACATTATCTTATATATATCTTCTCTCACATATTCATTCGCTTACCTATATATTTTTTATTTTCAATTTTATTTGCTAATTTAAATGATTACTATTTAAAATAAATAATAATAATATTTTTAAATATATTTATCATTATTTAAAATTTAAATTATTATTATAATTTTGAAATGATAGAAAACAACATAAAAAAATACACTTGTATATAATTAAAAGATAACATATAAATTAACACAAAGTGAAATAATAAAATACAAATTCAAGGGTTTTTTTATTAAAATAACTGTTAGTGATCATTTACTAGCCGTTTATAGCCATTTGGGTGATTGTTATGTCATTTTTAATCGATTACGGCAACCCCTAATCGATTAAAATTACTGTTCCCTATTATTCCACGAGACTCCCCAATCGATTGGTGAGACCCGTAATCGATTCCTAATCAAATCCTTAATTAGAGTGATAATTTTAAAAAAATTATGTTTTTAAGATTAAATCCTTATTAAAATTTATGTTTTTAATGTTTTTTTTGAAGGATTTAATCACCTGGACCATTCTGGACCGATCAGGATGTTGCCTGATCGGTTCAGGTCATTCTGGACCGATCAGGATGTTGCCTGATCGGTCCAGGTCATCCTTGATTGGTCGCTTAACCGATCAGGGTGTCATGTCATACGCGATGAACGCGTTCAAACATCTGAACGTGTTCATCGCGGGCCCACATTAACGTACTTCCCACAATGGCTTTAACGCCGACGGCTTGTTAATCGAGCATTATAATGCTCGATTAACGAGCCATTGCAGATGCCCTTATGGATAGCTTGCTTGCAAATAAATATATTTACTAAAACACATCTTTTCAAATTTCGTTACCAAATTAATAAAATAATGAAAGGACGTTTTTTAAAATTTTTATTTTTATAATCTATGATCTTGTCGCGAAGCGAGGTGGCGCCCCTGTGGCTAGATGGTTCTCCAGGGAGCGTAAGGTCGCTGAGGCTGTCTGGCGAGCTAGTGCGCTCCGATCCTACAAGACAAAGAGCATTATTAACTTCATCAAAAAGTATGAAATCTACATATCACATACACATTAACATCTTTATTCTCTTATAATCATTTAATATTCAACCTCCATTATTTATGGGGCCCATATGCCACATACACATTATCTTACATATACCTTCTCTCACATATTCATTCGCTTACCTATATATTTTTTATTTTCAATTTTATTTGCTAATTTAAATGATTATTATTTAAAATAAATAATAATAATATTTTTAAATATATTTATCATTATTTAAAATTTAAATTATTATTATAATTTTGAAATGATAGAAAACAACATAAAAAAATACACTTGTATATAATTAAAAGATAACATATAAATTAACACAAAGTGAAATAATAAAATACAAATTCAAGGGTTTTTTTATTAAAATAACTGTTAGTGATCATTTACTAGCCGTTTATAGCCGTTTGGGTGATTGTTATGTCATTTTTAATCGATTACGGCAACCCCTAATCGATTAAAATTACTGTTCCCTATTATTCCACGAGACTCCCCAATCGATTGGTGAGACCCGTAATCGATTCCTAATCAAATCCTTAATTAGAGTGATAATTTTAAAAAAAATATGTTTTTAAGATTAAATCCTTATTAAAATTTATGTTTTTAATGTTTTTTTTGAAGGATTTAATCACCTGGACCATTCTGGACCGATCAAGCTGTTGCCTGATCGGTCCAGGTCATTCTGGACCGATCAGGATGTTGCCTGATCGGTCCAGGTCATCCTTGATTGGTCGCTTAACCGATCAGGGTGTCATGTCATACGCGATGAACGCGTTCAAACATCTGAACGTGTTCATCGCGGGCCCACATTAACGTACTTCCCACAATGGCTTTAACGCCGACGGCTTATTAATCGAGCATTATAATGCTCGATTAACGAGCCATTGCAGATGCCCTTATGGATAGCTTGCTTGCAAATAAATATATTTACTAAAACACATCTTTTCTAATTTTGTTACCAAATTAATAAAATAATGAAAGGACGTTTTTTAAAATTTTTATTTTTATAATCTATGATCTTGTCGTGAAGCGATGTGGCGCCCCTGTGGCTAGATGGTTCTCCAGGGAGCGTAAGGTCGCTGAGGCTGTCTGGCGAGCTAGTGCGCTCCGATCCTACAAGACAAAGACTGTTAGAACCCGCCGGGAAAAGTCCCCGGCCAGACACTCCAACGGTCAAGTTAGTACTCGACGGTGACAATGGAAAGCAATAGAACAGTAGGAAATTGCACTATTACGCGTACCTGAGTAATGCCGAGTGAGAAGGGCTATATAGCCGGGGAAGCTGACAGTTCCTGCCCCGCCTGCCATCGATTGTCATATAGCGAGGACAAGGTGATGCATGCCCAGAGGTGGCAGGATAAAGTAGCGCATACTGTGTTATGGAAAGGGACACTGTCAACTTAATGGTTGGCGTAGTTTGGTGCTGCTCGACCTGACACCAGTGTATGTGGTCGTGGTACAGGGGGGAGGGAGGGACAGGGTATGGCAGGAAGATCAATACCTCAGCGAGACATCCGTCGTTTGAGACCAGAATGACCTCAGTTCTGCGTCGACCCCGTACAACTATTGGCAGTTTGGTGTCAGGGAGTGGTTGTGTTGCCTGCTAGGGCATATTAGAGCCAATTGAAGACCCTTGAAGAGAGAGAGTGCCTGTTGGGGCACTGTATGACGAGGCTGGCTGAGGGCCTATGATGGTGCCGACTGGGGCACTGAATGACGAGGCCGGCTGAGGGCCTAGGAAGGTGTCGACTGGGGCACTGAATGGTGAGGCCGGCTGAGGGCCTAAGAAGGTACTGACTGGGGCATTGAATGGAGAGGTGTCGAGTAATGCCCCCTACGGTTCGGGCTTACCTCCGGAGCGTGGTCCGCCACGCATCGGCGGGGAGCCAGACCAGGAGGGGTATTGAAGCATGATCATCTAAGCTTGGGTCAAGCCAATCTTGAGGAGCGTGGGCCGCCACGCGTCCGATCAAGGGCCTTGATCCGAGCGACGCCTATACGACAGGCCTTTCCAGCCCATCCACCGTATTCACTCTGACTAGGCGCTAGGCTGCCTGGCCAACTACACGGAAGCTGGCCCGGGATCATAAGCATCCCCCTCAAGTCTAGTCAAAGAAGGCACGCAGTCCGACTAACTGGACCCTAACTCTGGCTCGAGCCTGGCGCACCCAAATGATCAGGTTTTGCAATCAGCCTCAAACAGAGGGATCATCCGCTAGGGAAATTGTTTCTTCAGGACCCTTTGAAATCATGGTGTATCTTCTCATTAATTGCCGCCTTAATGACCCGGGACTCACGTACCCAAGCCACTTGCACCTGCATATCGAGGGATATGCAACCCCTCCTCTCGAGTGTTCGACTTACACGTGTGGCCAACCATCCCAAGAACTATTCGAGTCTGATCTGACAGTCTCAGCAGGGTCGCATGCTTTTCTGGCATCCTTCTTTTATCCCCATAAATAGGCTTCTCGCATGGTTGTTCTTTTTACTACGTCTTCACTTCGCTATCATTCCCTGCCGCTTATAGCTCTGCTAGGGTTTTGATAGCTCTTTCTCTCCGGCTTCCTTCTTCAGCGACTCCTTCCTTCGGTCAGTTTCCTTTTTCCTTCTTTCTTATCTGATGGCTTCTCCTTCTTCGTCTTCTTCTCGTACCCTACCATGGTACTCCGCCATGTAACCGATCTCACTGCCCATGACCTGGAGCAAATCCGGTTGGACTTCTTAATCCCTTCCGACCATCACCTGCGCCTGCCGAAATCAATTGATCGACCCAACTCGGCCCCGTTGGGCTATATTACTTTATCTCGAGACATTAATCAAATCATTTTGAAAATTATCAAATCGTATACATTAATTTCAAAATTCCAAATCACATATTCACTTTTTAAATATCCTCAATCTGTTTACCAGTCAATTGATTTTTTTACGAGTCTATTGATTTTTTTTTAATCAGTCGAATTAATTTCATGCTGTTTGAAATTTTGATTAAATCGGTCAATTAATTTTAAAATCAATCGGTTGATTCAGTTTTTTAATCAAAATTGATTTTGGGCTAAATTTATTGATAGATCAAATAACCTCAGATTGATATAAAACAAGTTGCTATACATTGGGTTTGTTATCTTGATTATATCTATGCTCTTAAACATCAATTTATCTCAATATATTAAGTGTATTGAATATTTTAACACAAATGTGTTCGAAAATTCTAATTCATGTTGAAAAAAATTACTGCTCTCAATATAATGAGTCGAATTGATATTTGAGGACATAGATATAATTAGGAGAATTAGACAAACATATATGAGTTAATTTCATATAAATCCGAGATCATTTAGTCGATCAGCCAAATTTGGATAAAATCAATTGATGGACTAAACATGCTCGGATTGACATGAAACTAATTCCTATGTGTTCATCTAATTCTCCAGATTATATCCGATCATATCCTCAAATATCAATTTTACTAAATATAATGAAAGCAATGATTTTTTTAATAGGAATATGTTTGAAAATTTTAATTTATGTTCAAAAAATCACACCCTAAAATCGGTTAATGGACCAAATGACATTTAATTAGCATGAAACTAACTTCTATATGTTCGTCTAATTCTCCTGATTATATCTACGCGCTCAAATGTTAATTTTATTAGTGATATTTTTTAATACAAATGTATATTGAGAGCAGTGATAGTTCAAAAATTTAATTCGTATTAAAAATCATTATCTCAATATATTGGGTAAAGTTGATATTTGAGGACATGAATATAATCAGTAGAATTAGATGAATATATATAAGATCTAGTTTCATGTAAATCTGAGATCGTTTGGTTGATTACTAAATATATGAGAACAGTGATTTTTTTAACACGAATTAGATTTTCCAAATACATTCATGTTAAAAAAATCACTACTCTTAATATATTGAATCAAATTAATATTTGAGGACATAGATATTATTAAGAGAATTAGACGAACCGACCTGTTCATTCTTTCAGGGAATGCGTCCTCACCTACTCCGCTTTGGAGAAGTTATCTTTTGCCAACCGCCTCCTCCGGTTGGACATTTGCTCGGCCTCCGAAACTCCTGGATCTCGAGACGTCCGTATATCGACCTATCTCTATTTCTGTCCGTAGTCCTCGCTTGACAAAGTTTTCTGTCCGATCTTCTGTATCAGGTCTTCGTGCTCAATTCCCGACCAGGACTTTATGCCTAATTCCTCGAACCAAGTCTTCGTGCCCAACACTCGGTTAGATCTTCGGTGCCAAGCCCTTGTCTAGAAATTCGTGCTCAGTCCTCGACCAGGACTTCGTACACAACCCTCTAGGTCAAGACTTCATGCCCAGGTTTGTGGATGCAGTCTGACCTGATTGTTGTTTTGGTGTTGACACCGATTTAAGTTTAGGTGAGTAAGATAAGTTCGGCTTAAGTCCTGGTCGGGGATTTGGCACGAATCCCGGTGAGTGAAGTCGGATGATGGAAACCCCGGTGAGTGAAACCGGGTCTAGTGAGTGAAGCCGGGTGACGGAAACCCCGGTGAGTGAAGCCGGGTGACAGAAACCCCGGTGAGTGAAGCCGGGTCCTAGTGAGTGAAGCTAGGTGAAAGGAAACGCCGGTGAGTGAAGCCGGGTCTTAGCGAGGGAAGCTAGGTGAAGGAAACTCTGGTGAGTGAAGCCAGGTTCTAGCGAGGGAAGCTAGGTTTAACAAAGTCCCGGTGAGTGAAGCTGGGCACGAAGTCTGTTGGTGCAATCTTGGTTAGGTCAGGGTTGACCTAGGTTGACTAGGCTCGGGTGAGCCGATGTCTGGTAAGCTTAGTGAGCTTATGTTTGGATATTTCGATGTCTGATAATTATGTTTGAATGTCGTATGATGTCAAGTGGGTCAAGGTTGACTGGAGACTTGACTAGGTGAAGTCCAGGTGGATCGGGGAGATCGCACGCTGGCATGGGAAAAGACCTAGTGGGACTAGGCACACCTAGTGGGACTAGGTGAAGTCCAGGTGAATCGGGGAGATCATACGCTGGCATGGGAAAAGACCTAGTGGGACTAGACACACCTAGTGGGACTAGGTGAAGTCCAGGTGGATCGGGGAGATCGTACGCTGGCATGGGAAAAGACCTAGTGGGACTAGGCACACTTAGTGGGACTAGGTGAAGTCCAGATGGATCGGGGAGATCGCATGCTGGCAAGGTGGAAGTCTACTGAGAGACTAGACCTAACTCGAGGGTTAGGCAAATCTGGTTGGGAACTAGGTTAAGCCCGAGCTGAGAGCTAGGCAGTAGAAATCCAGATTGGTCAAAGGGGTTGACCAGACACCTGGTAGGGGATCCTAGGCTTGTGAAAACAAGTTAGGTTGGACTCAATCGATTGGGTAATCGATTGGGTGAATCGATCAGGTGATCGATTAGGGCAGTTTGCACGAGAGGACAGAAGGGCCCTGAATCGATTGGGCAATCGATTCAGGGTATCGGTAATCGATTGGCTAATCGATTACGGCAGTTTGCGCGAGAGGATAGAAGAGTTCTGAATCGATTAGGTAATCGATTCAGGACACTCGTAATCGATTGACAGATCGATTACGGTTCGAAAACTAGCCGTTGAACGGCTAAGTGTGATGTGATAATCGATTGGGTAATCGATCCAGAAACCCTAGGCGTCGGGTATAAGGGCTTTCGCGCAGGTTTGAGCCAAAACGCTTCTTCCTCCTTCCACACCATTTCAAGAGAAGCTTTGGGGCTTAGTGTTGGTGCACTTCCAAAGTTCTAGAGGCGATCACAAGCTTGAAGATAGCAAGGAAAGCAAAGTGTGAGCTTATTCATTGTAAATCTTGTAAGATTTCATTTATATTTTCTTTGTTTCTTGTTGTATCTTTGTGAAAGCTTGTAAGAGGTTTCTCCACCTCAAGAAGGAGACTTTCATAGTGTATGAGAGTGTGAGGAGAGTGGATCCTTGGATTAGTCACCCGACCGGGGTGGATACCAAGTAAAATCCAAGTGTTAGCGATTGCTTGAAGTCTTCCGCCGCGACAAATCATCTACAAGCGAATCAAAGCTAATCACCCCCCCTCTAGCTCGTCCTAGTGGGACTAGGTGAAGTCCAGGTGGATCGGGGAGATCGTACGCTGGCATGGGAAAAGACCTAGTGGGACTAGGCACACCTAGTGGGACTAGGTGAAGTCCAGGTGGATCAGGGAGATCGTACGCTGGCATGGGAAAAGACCTAGTGGGACTAGGCACACCTAGTGGGACTAGGTGAAGTCCAGGTGAATCGGGGAGATCGCATGCTGGCAAGGTGGAAGTCTACAGAGAGACTAGACCTAACTCGAGGGTTAGGTGAATCTGGTTGGGAGCTAGGTTAAGTCCGAGCTGGGAGCTAGGCAGTAGAAATCCAGGTTGGTCAAAAGGGTTGACCAGACACCTGGTACGGGATCCTAGGCTTGTGAAAACAAGTTAGGTTGGACTCAATCGATTGGGTGAATCGATCAGGTGATCGATTAGGGCAGTTTGCGCGAGAGGACAGAAGGGCCCTGAATCGATTCGGTAATCGATTCAGTGTATCGGTAATCGATTACGGCAGTTTGCGTGAGAGGACAGAAGAGTTCTGAATCAATTGGGTATTCGATTCAGGACACTCGTAATCGGTTGACAGATCGATTACGGTTCAAAAACTAGTCGTTGAACGGCTACGTGTGATGTGGTAATCGATTGGGTAATCGATCCAGAAACCCTAGGCGTCGGGTATAAGGGCTTTCGCGCAGGTTTGAGCCAAAACGCTTCTTCCTCCTTCCACGCCATTTCAAGAGAAGCTTTGGGGCTTAGTGTTGGTGCACTTCCAAAGTTCTAGAGGCGATCACAAGCTTGAAGATAGCAAGGAAAGCAAAGTGTGAGCTTATTCATTGTAAATCTTGTAAGATTTCATTTGTATTTGCTTTGTTTCTTGTTGTATCTTTGTGAAAGCTTGTAAGAGGTTTCTCCACCTCAAGAAGGAGACTTTCATAGTGTATGAGAGTGTGAGGAGAGTGAATCCTTGGATTAGTTACCCGACCGGGGTGGATACCAAGTAAAATCCAAGTGTTAGTGATTGCTTGAACTCTTCCACCGCGACAAATCATCTACAAACGAATCGAAGCTAATCACCCCCCTCTAGCTCGTCTACCGGTCCCAACAAAGTCTTGGTCCGGGAGACTGAGCATTGAGTGTACTGGTCGGAGAGGGCATGTGAGTTCTTTCTCCGGGACCAGAATGAGTCAGAGAAGGCAAGGAAGCCTGTTCTCTGGACTTAGGGTCGAAATGGTCGGAGCTGGATCGGTTTGGAGTCCGATCAGGGAGTTGGCACTAACTCCAGCGGTTCTGGATCGGTCTGGACTCCGATCATGGAGTTAGCACAAACTCCCTTGATAATAGATCGGTCTGGTGACTGATCCAGGGTGTCTGATCGTTATGGTGAACGATCAGAAAGAGAACAGAAACCTTCTGTGTGATTTCTAATCGTTCTGGTGAACGATCAGAAAGAGAACAGAAGGTTTAGGTATACACCCTCATCGGTCAAGCTGACCGATGAGGGCCATCCTAGATCGATCAGGGATGTCCCTGATCGGTCAGGAAGTGACCTTGATCGATCAGGATCTAACATGATCAATCAAGTGACCGATCAGGGGGTTTGAGTTGAGAGATCAGGCTATGGCCTGATTGGTCAGTGAACCGATCAGGTCGTGACTGGATTCTTGAAGCTAAACCCTGAAGAAGTTCAGGATCGGTCTGGTGACCGATCCCTGATCACTGATCGGTCAAGGTGACCGATCATGTTGTTACTGGATCGATCAGGAAGTGACCTGGTCGGTCAGAGGGGTAACTAATCGGTCCGAGTGACCGATCAGTGTCTGATAACTTTAATTTGAATCGTTGTCAGACTTACTGATCACTTCTGATTTCGCTCTGATTTCTTTCTGATACTTGCTATACACTTTGATTTGCTGTGCTAATCTTCTGATGAGTGTGCAGGTGATATAGGGATGACACAAACCAAGAAGGAGGGTCAATTGGCGACTTTCGCTTCAGTCAGGTTTGTCTGTTTCCCATTCGCAGGATTCAACAGCTTCTGGCGCGGGCTGGCAACTGTCTGGCGGGAGCTGGCGACTGACCTGAGGTTCGGCTGAAGAGGTTTTAGTGGATTGAGCCCAGAAGAGGTCAGTGGGCCAGTGATGACGGAGCTGTATTCAGTGGTTACAGACGCGCGGTGATGAGCAGAGGCTTTAGAGAAGGCTGGTGAAGAAGAGAAAAAAAATCTTTGAATCTGTTGAGAACTTTGCGAGTCGATCAGCAAACAGACACGAAGAGCTGAAGGTTCTTGCGTGAGGGTTGTGCTGGGTTGAGCTCGGTGAAGCGTTCTCTTCTTTGTGCTTTCTGTGCTTGCGTTTTGTAAGATTTCTCCAGTCTCTGTGCTTAATCATATATTCTCTTAAGATTGTTGTGGAGAGGTTTCTCCACCGAGAACGAGATTATCTGGATTTCTGGGGCTTGATCTACCGAAGATCAAGGGATCGCCCACCTTACGGGCACGCCAAGGAGTAGGGGCAAGTTATCCCCGAACCTTGTAAACCCTCTCTGTTAGCGACTGGTTTATCTCTGTCTTTCTGTTGGCATATTCTTTCTATTTGGGTTGTTTTTGTTTTTGTCTATTTGTCTTCCACTGCTAACCTCAAGTGCAGAAACAAAAGAAGCCAAGTTTTTAAGTGTCTGGCTATTCACACTCCCCTCTTTAGCCATCCATGGTCCAACAAGGTTAACTAGGACTTTCCTGCACACCTAGAAAATTCATTAGATCACCACACAAACTTAACTTTGAACCCTTTGTCATTATCAAAATCAAATTTGATCTGGTGCTTCCGCCACCCACATTTGGCATTGGAGTCTAGTGCTCTAGAATCGGGCTCGGAATCGAATGATGCCCAACATTAGAGTCTAGTTCCCAAGAGTCGGGATCAGAGTTGCATGGTGCCCGACAACTAAGTCTAGTGCTCAAGAGTCAGGTTTAGAGACAGATTGTGCTTGACATCAAAAATATGGGATCGGGAAAAGGGGGGATTGGGGTTTTGATTTAATTCAACGAGGAAGCAATGGGCAATAAAGATAATCAATAATGACAAACGTTAACCATTATGGAAGAAGGGCAATAAAGACAACCAATAATGACAAACGTTAATCGTTAGGGAAAAAGGAGATCCTGAGAGGCCGTTACTCAATGGGCAACAAATAATGATAATCAACATCCATTACAAGAGGAGAATTTGAATGCCATAATGGGTGCCATTATGCGGTAAGAAGTACAATAAACGAAGGGTGATAATCATGAGACAGGGTATGCTAATCTCATACAATCATCTCTCATTCCACTTGAATTTCTATTTTTTTAACCCTCACTTAAGTATTGGAGGAACCATACCAGGGCAAGATCAATGTCCTCTAACTGCATATTAACTTTGATAGGGACTTACACAATGGATCTAGTGATAGCCAAGGGCATTTGGCTATGGATAACCGAATTCTACCCTATCAAGTACATTATTTTTTCTCACTAACCTGCCCTAAAATACCAAAGGGCGTACCTAAATATTGGTATTTACCAAAATGCGTACCATGGTTTCATTATTACCAAATAACGCACTTATATTAGTGAACTTCCTCTTATACCCCTTCTGCCAAAGTACTGCATGTCATTTTCATTCTCTTTCTCATTCTCTTTTTCAATAACGAATTTCGAGACATTTAAAAATATTTTTTCAGACTTTTTATTTTAAAATAATATATTATGGAATCGGATAAAAAACGTACGATAAAAATCGAAAAAATATTTCAATTAAAAAAATATCTCAATTAATAATTTAATATTTTTTAAAAATATAAATAAATTATTTTTTATATTTGATTAATATAAATTAATATATTTAATAATATTATTAAATATATTAATATATAAAAAACTTTAAAAAAAGTTGAAGTTTTTTTTCTTAATTTCAAACGGCATGGGCCTGAAATAAAATATTTGGATTTCCGAAAAAATATTATTTGGATTTCCCATATTTGGATTTCCGAAAAAACATTATCAATAGTTAGGGTAGAGTTAGGAGAATGTATTTTAGGTGTCCAAACCTCAAATTATTATTTTTCCCAAAGGAATAGGTGTAGTTTAGTCCATCAGTGGGTTTTGAGCAAAACCCACTGATGGACCTCCCATATCTGGATTTCTGAAAAAACATTATCAATAGTTAGGGTAGAGTTAGGAGAATGTATTTTAGGTGTCCAAACCTCAAATTATTATTTTTCCCAAAGCAATAGGTGTAGTTTAGTCCATCAGTGGGTTTTGAGCAAAATCCACTGATGGACCTCCCATATCTGGATTTCTGAAAAAACATTATCAATGGTTAGGGTAGAGTTAGGAGAATGTATTTTAGGTGTCCAAACCTCAAATTATTATTTTTCCCAAAGGAATAGGTGTAGTTTAGTCCATCAGTGGGTTTTGAGCAAAACCCACTGATGGACCTCTCATATCTGGATTTCTGAAAAAATATCAGTGGGTTTTGAGCGAAACCCACTGATAGACCTAGAAAACTCCTATTGCAATATAATTTTTAATCATTAGAAGTTTGGACATCAAAAATAATCATTAGAAATTTTTTTATAATTAATTATTTTTATTAAATTAATTATTTATGCAGGGCCTGAAGTCAGATGACTTCAGGCCCTCCAATCAAAATCTATTAAAATATAATATATTAATATAATATATAATATTAAATTAATATAATAAATAATATTTGACTTCTTTATTTATATATATATATATATATATATATATATATATATATAATTCGTTTTTAATATAATTGTCATTTTATATTAATTAGAATTCCTCTCGTAAAGTAGTCTTTCTCAATGATTTTTATTGTGATTTCAAAAATATAAAGAGATGTTTCTTTACATTTTAGACCTACGTAAAAAATCCTATCATAACACATGATTTCAATTCGACGCAGGGCCTGAAATCATTTAATTTCAGGCCCTGAGTTATTTCTATTTCAGGCCCACGCAGGGCCTGAAATAAAATATTTCAGGCCCTCGCAGGGCCTGAAATAAAATATTTCAGGCCTAGCGTGGGCCTGAAATCAACTTCAACTTTTTTTTATTTTTTTATATATTAATATATTTAATAATATTATTAAATATATTAATTTATATTAATCAAATATAAAAAAATTATTTATTTATATTTTTAAAAATTATTAAATTATTAATTTTCTCAACGTAATAGGTGTAATTTAGTTCTTCCATCAGTGGGTTTTGGGCAAAACCCACTGATGGACCTCCCATATCTGGATTTCTGAAAAAACATTATCAATAGTTAGGGTAGAGTTAGGAGAATGTAATTTAGGTGTTCAAACCTCAAATTATTATTTTTCCCTAAGGAATAGGTGTAGTTTAGTCCATCAGTGGGTTTTGAGCAAAACCCACTGATGGACCTCTCATATCTGGATTTCTGAAAAAATATCAGTCGGTTTTGAGCGAAACTCACTGATAGACCTAGAAAACTCCTATTGCAATATAATTTTTAATCATTAGAAGTTTGGACAGCAAAAATAATCATTAAAATTTTTTTTATAATTAATTATTTTTATTAAATTAATTATTTACGCAGGGCCTGAAGTTAGATGACTTCAGGCCTAAGGAGGGCCTGAAGTCAAATGACTTCAGACCCTCCAATCAAAATCTATTAAAATATAATATATTAATATAATATATAATATTAAATTAATATAATAAATAATATTTGACTTCTTTTTATATATATATATATATATATATATATATATATATATATATAAAATTCGTTTTTAATATAATTGTCATTTTATATTAATTAGAATTTCTCTCGTAAAGCAATCTTTCTCAATGATTTTTATTGTGATTTCAAAAATATAAAGAGATGTTTCTTTACATTTTAGACCTACATAAAAAACCCTATCATAACACATGATTTCAATTCGACGCAGGGCCTGAAATCATTTAATTTCAGGCCCTGAGTTATTTCTATTTCAGGCCCACGCAGGGCCTGAAATAAAATATTTCAGGCTCTCGCAGGGCCTGAAATATTTTATTTCAGACCAATGCTGTTTGAAATTAAGAAAAAAAACTTCAACTTTTTTTAAAATTTTTTATATATTAATATATTTAATAATATTATTAAATATATTAATTTATATTAATCAAATATAAAAAATAATTTATTTATATTTTTAAAAAATATTAAATTATTAATTGAGATATTTTTTTAATTGAAATATTTTTTCGATTTTTATCATACGTTTTTTATCCGATTCCATAATATATTATTTTAAAATAAAAAGTCTGAAAAAATATTTTTAAATGTCTCGAAATTCGTTATTGAAAAAGAGAAAGAGAAAGAGAATGAAAATGACATACAGTACTTTGGCAGAAGGGGTATAAGAGGAAGTTCACTAATATAAGTGCGTTATTTGGTAATAATGAAACCATGGTACGTATTTTGATAAATACCAATATTTAAGTACGCCCTTTGGTAAATTGTCGTAGCTCATTTGATATCGTGCTCTACAATTCTATTTGGTTCAAACAATGATCCCTTGGCCAATTTAATTAGTTTGTTATTTCCAATTCTTTTGATTTGTCTAAAATATAATGTTTCTCAAATCTCATTTGATATTTGTCGGGTCATCCTTTCCTGATTCACACGTCCAATCTAGCTAGTATTTGCTTAGCTCATCTAATTTGTCTGTTTGCCCGACATGTCTTTATGAATTGTCGATTTAGGGTGCGCTTGGTTCAAACGGAGGAATGGGAATGAGAATGGGATTGATTGAGGTGGGGAATGTGAATGGGTATGATTGATTACAAAGTGTTGTTTGGTTAGGACTGTGTAAACATTACCATTACCATTGATGGTGTTGGGTTTGCCTATAAAGGAATCAATATTAATATCTCATCTCATTCATTACATATAATATTCTATTTAATTAAAAATATAAACTGTATTCTGCTAGCTGGCGCTTGGGGTTTTTCATTCCCCCCAAAATGGGGTGGAATGGATGAATACATCAAATAGCGTAATCAAAACACTGTTCCGTAATTATACCATTGAACCAAACAAACGGATTGATTTCCTTTCCCTTTGCAGAGCTCAAATACCACGTACCAAGCGCCTCCTTAATAGATCTAACTTGTTCAGTCCTTATATATATATATATATATATAAAATTCTTTTCACGTGTTAGACATGTATTGAATGTGATCGATTTGATTGCTTGCGCATTTTCATCTCCTTGAGATGTCACAAAATAAATATTTAAAATGATTTATCATGAATAATTTTGAAATAACAATTTTATTAGGATTAACATTCCATTTTTTTTATGAAATATATAAATTATCAATTTCATGAGAATTGGCAGAAATTTTTTATTTATAAGACAAACGGTTAATACAACGAGAATTGAATGCAAAGAAACATTAAAAAAAAACATTTTGGGACAAATTTTATAATGAATTAAAAAAATTCATTATAAAAAATTTTACGACGAAATTAACAACGAAAATATTTTTATTGCTAAATCATCGTCGCCAAATTTGGCATCAAAATTTCAAAAATTTATCGTAAATCTATAACGAATTCTGCGACGATTTTTTTTTTATTACAAATCTGGAACAAAAATAATTCGTTGCAGGTCTGCGACGAATTTAATTCGTTACAAATCTACAACGAATTCTGTGACAAAATTATATTCGTTGTAGATCTGCAACGAATAATATTCGTCGTAGATCTACAACGAATTCTCCAACGAATTTTTTTCTATTGTAGATTTGTAACGAATTTAAATTCGTTGTAAATATGCAACGAATTATGCAACAAAACTATATTCATTGCAAATATACAATAAATAATATTCGTCGTAGATCTACAACGAATTCCGCGACAAAACTATATTCGTTGCAAATCTACAACGAATAATATTCATTTCAGATCTGCAACAAATTTTGCGACAAAACTATATTCGTTGCAAATCTACAACTAATAATATTCGTCACAGATCTACAACGAATTCTACAATGAATATAATTTTGTCGAAAAATTCATTGCAGTTTTGCAACGAAGGAAAATTCATCGCACATTATGATATAACAGTGAATTACGATAGTTTTGCAATGAATTTTTTATTTTGCAAAATTCATTATTTTTTCAAATATCCTGTATACATAAGATAAACAATCATAAACACATTCAATTAAACACTCACAGTCCGAGCAAACACCAATAAAAATCTCCATCCAAAATATCAAATCTTCGACCATCCACATTAAAATATACAAGTGTACAATTATACCAGTCATGCAAATCTACCGTCCAAATAAAAGTCTACAAGTCTATAGTCATGCAACTCATAAACACTAACAACAGACATCCAAACGCTTTTACTGCATAAAAATACAAATAAAAGAAAGAAACAAGTTAAATATTTAATGACATATTGAATACTAAATAGCTAAAAGTGCAAACTAAATCTAATGCACATACATAAATGAATAAGGGATGCTTGGTATATATTCGGGAATAAGAATAGGAATGGATTTGATTGAGGGATTAATAGGAATGAGAATAATTGCTGTATTGGGTATGGCTTGACGGAGTTCCCTAGCGAATACTTAGTCGTCCTTGAGAGACCTCTCCATGTTTACGGATTAAAAAATAATCCGAATGGAGACCCGTCTCCCAACGACCATCTCATCATCGTATCGTTCAGTACGAATTACAACTTGGCCAATCATAAAGATCGAGCCTTGTAATTCTTCTAACCAAACGACCGCGGAAAAGACGACGAGTGGATCGCCGATTTTTGTATTTATTATCGGGGTCCATTATTTAATTATCTACCATTAATTATCAAATAATTAAACAAGACAATTAAATAAACATGCCACATAAAATGACGAGACTAAATGAAAGAGCCGAAAGAGAAATATACCACTCTTTACCTCATAGCCTTCTACCTTATGTCCCTTCCCTCCCAGACGTCGTGTGGGTGATGAGCTACTGAGAACCAAGATCACCAAGGCGCTTCAAAAAACCACTTCTCCACGCCAAGCCAAAACCCTAACCCTAGGGTTTAGCTACCGCCGGCCTTCTCCTCTTCTTGCCTTGCGCCGCCGGCCACCGTGAGCCACCCACGTCTAGCCGACCCTCAGCAGCCTCGAGAAGAGAGTGGAGAAGAAGAAGAGGGAGAAGAGAGTCCTTCTTCCTCACCCAAATCCGGCCGAAGAACCCTTCTCCTCAAACCTTGCGGCGGCACCACCGTACCCTCCTTCTCGCTGCCTACCAGCGGCCGGCGACCACTCCTTCCTCACCGGCCACCACAAAAGAGAGAAGAGAGGTCCCTCTTTGTCTAGTGATGACCACCTGCAGAGGTTGAGGGAGGAAGATGAAAGGGAGAAGAGCCTAGGAGAGAGAAGAAGGAGAGGAAAAGAGAGAGAACCTTGGGTTGATTAATTGGATTAATTTCTTGGTTTCATGATCTCATGGGGTTTATATAGGGCTAAGGTAGGGACCAAGAGGAGGAGTTGGATTTTGGTCCACTAATGGATCTAAAACCAATCCATTAATGAAGATCCATTCCACTAAAGGATCTTCATTGGACTTCCTCACCAACTACCATATTTTCATATGGGCTCCACCTATTATGAGTCATCCATTCCCCCGTGTTTAAGATATCGAATGTCTGTCGATTAATTTAAATTATTGACAATTTTAATTAATCGACTTTTGGCTCCTTGACTAGTACCACTCAACTTTATCATCATGTTGGATCAAATCCACCTGCAGGGTTTAACATGATGAATCTTATAATCTCATCAAGGGGGCATCATCATCCTGACTCACCAGGACACGGATTCCGTCAATAATCAACGGTACACTATATAATTAACATTATTTTCCAACTTCTCGGGCCTATCGATTTAACAGAATAAATCTCGCCCATTGGTAAATCAAAGAAATAAATATTAATAATACGTGTCCGTTATTATATCGGGATTCAGGGATTGTACTCCATAATAAATCCGAGATCCAATCCAATTATTAAGCCAGTACAAATTGGATGATCTCTAGTTTTGATCCTGCTCAATGCACACAAAGCACACTAGTGTAATTCTATGGTCAAGATAAACCACACCTTATTACACTACAACCACCCGATGGTTTATCCAATTCCATCTCGGCTGTGAGTCTCTTATTTATACTATGCAAGGGACTGATAACACGATCTTCCGTATGTCACCACACACCATGATATCTACATTGCACATTATTAGACTTTTATGCATATACTAATGTAAACACGCATCTAGTGTTGTGATTCTCTTTTCGAAAATATAGATGATCTTATAAAAGAGCAAGTCTTTTAGTATACACATCTAACAATCTCCCACTTATACTCAAAGACTCTACTGTTCTCTCACTACCATACATCTGACTCCCATATCCTCCACATGCCGGTCAAAAGCTCTAGTTGGAAGAGCTTTAGTGTAAGGATCCGTCAGGTTGTCCTCCGATGCAATCTTGGTGACAGCTATTTCTCCTTATTTTATGATTTTTCGTATCAAGTGGTACTTGCGCTCTATGTGTTTACTCGCCTTATGGGCTCGTGGTTCCTTAGAGTTTGCAACTGTACCACTGTTATCACAAAAGATTGTGATAGATCTGGGCAAACCAGGAATCACATCCAAGTCCATGATGAAGTTCCTGAGCTATACAACTTCCTTGGCTGCCTCTGATGCTGCCACATACTCAGCTTCATGGTAGAGTCCGCCACGTATTTTTGCTTGACACTCCTCCAAACAATGGTTCCACCTACTAAAGTAAACACAAACCCTGAGGTAGACTTACTCTTGTCCCTATCTAACTGGAAATCTGAATCCGTATAACCCACAGGGACTATCGGTAAAGCAGCATATAATCCCTAGTCCGTCTCAGGTATTTCAATATATGTTTTACCGTAGTCCAATGTCCCAGTCCAGGGTTACTCTGATATCTGCTGACCATGCCCACGACAAAGCAGATATCTGGTCTCATGCACAACATAGCATACATGAGGCTTCCTACAGCCAATGCATAAGGAACCACCTTCATTTCCTCTATCTCCTTTGATGTTTTCGGACACGTCTCCTTGGATAGAGGAACTCCATGCCTGAAAGGTAGAAAACCCTCCTTGGAGTTTTCCATGCTAAAACGAGCCCGGACAGTGTCTATCTATGAAGCTTGGGATAAGCATAACATCCTTTTCTAGTGATCCCTTTTGACCTTGATCCCAAGGATGTGTCCCGCTTCAACTTAGTCCTTCATATCAAATTGTTTCAACAACCAAACCCTTACATCTGTGAACACTTTGACATTGTTGCCAATTAATAAAATGTCGTCTACGTAGAGTACAAGAAACACCACTACATTTTCGTCACATCTCTTATATACACATGACTCATCCGAGCTTTGAATGAATCCATATGACTGGATTACCTCATCAAAGTGGATGTTCCAAGATCGCGAAGTTTGCTTCAATCCATAAATGGATCGATTAAGCTTGCATACTAGATGCTCTTTGCCCTTTACAATAAACCCTTTTGGTTGTTTTATGTAGATGGTCTCCTCAAGACTTCCGTTAAGGAAATTTGTCTTGACATCCATTTGCCATACCTCATAGTCCATATGAGCAGCACTAGATAAGAGAATCCGGATAGACTTAAGCATGACTACTGGCGAAAAGGTCTTCTTATAATCGATACCCTCTTTCTGAGTATACCCTTTCGCAACAAGCCTAGCTTTGAAGGTCTTAACCTTCCCGTCTGATCCTCACTTTCTCTTGTAGATCCACTTGCATCCAATGGCTTTTACACCATTGGGTGGTTCTACTAGCTCCCAGATGTAATTAGAATCCATAGATTCTATCTCAGAGTTCATTGCCCTTTTCCAAGAATCTGCATCCTTATCTTGGAGGGCCTCGTCATAGGTCCAGGGATCCGGTACATGTTCACCAGGGACCAAGTCCAAAGACTCTCCCAAAAACATGAACCTCTCAGGTTGTCTAGCAACCCTCCCACTGTGACAAGGTACCACCTATGTATCTTCTGTGACACGCGGTGCAATGACTTGTGCTGTATCCTCTTGTACAATTGGTCCTAAGGTCGAAACATCCCCTCTCAATTCTTCAAGAACTAGTCTACTCTTGGGCTTGTGGTTCATCACATAGTCTTCTTCTAAGAATCTGACATTCGTGCTAACGATTACCTTCTGATCCTTAGAACTATAGAACAAACCACTTTTCGTTCCTATAGGATAGCCAACGAACGGACGTACTTCCGTACGTGATTCCAACTTATCAGTATCTCCCTTCAGCACATGTGCTGGACTACCCCAAATTTGAACATGTCCTAGACTAGGCTTTCGCCCAGTCCACAGTTCTGTGGGAGTAGAAGAGACTGACTTAGATGGAACCAAGTTCATTATATACACTGCCGTTTCCAAAGCATATACCCAGAACGAATCTGGCAACTCGGAGTAGCTCATCATTGACCTAACCATCTCCATAAGAGTCATTTTCCTTTTTTCTGCTACACCATTCTGTTGGGGCGACCGGGTGCAGTCAACTGGAATTGAATCCCAGCCTCTGATAAGTAGGTCCTAAACTCTCCCATGAGGTACTCGCCACCACGATCTGATTGTAGTGTTTTGATACTTTTGTTGGTGCTTGGATGGCTATAGAGGGAGAGGGGGGGTGAATGTAGCCAGACACTCAAATCTTACTCTTCGAACTTCTTCTTCTTCCTGTGATCAGATTAGCAGCAGAAACACAAAGCATAGAAAGAAAACAGACAAGGAAAGAAAACAAATCGACGCTAACACAAAGGATTTACAAGGTTCGGGGAAAACTTGCCCCTACTCCTTGGCATGCCCGTGAGGTGGGCGATCCCTTGATCGTCGGCAAATAAAGCCCCGGTGACCTGGATAAAACAGTGCCTCCTTCTTGGTGGAGAAACCTCTCCACAAGCGTCTCAATAGGATACAAGATAAGCTCACGAGACTGAGAAGGATCCTCTCACAAGACAGTAGCAAGAAAGCTCAAGAGAGAAGCTACACAAGGAGCACAACAACAACAGTGAAACCCACAACCACACTTGCTTGTTTTCCTGTTCGTTCTGCCTCCTCCTCTGCTTCTCATCTTCCTCTTAAGCTCCAGCTTCATCGCCAGGCTCCATCAGCATCCCCTGAGCACAGCCTGAACCCCTTGACCTCCCTGAGCACTCAGTCCACTGAAGTCACCCTCCAGTTGAGCCTCCGTCAATCGCCAGCCGTACCTCAGAAGCCGTTGAAACTTGAGTAGAGAATATAACCAAACCTGCTCAATGGAAAGCCTCCCATTGACCCTCCTTGAGTGTTTGAATCCTCCTGTATCACCTGCACACTTAGCAGTCACTTAGCAAAGCATATCAAATAATATCGGCAAGGTAGCAAAGAATACGCTGAAGTAACAGACGTGATCAGAGCGTCCGACAACGTATTTGAATTAAAGCTGCCAGCTACTGATCGGTCACCGGATCGATCAGAGTGACTCCTGATCGGTCACCAGACCGATCAAGATGGGTCTAGACCGATCAGGCTCCAACCTGATCGGTCCCTACTGAGAAATCAGAAATCGCGACTTCTTCGTGATCGATCACCAGACCGATCCCAAGTCGTGGATCGATCACTGATAACCACCATTTTGTTGATTATTTTCGGCTCTAAAATCCATGTTTGATCCACATTTTATATGCTTAAGTTTGTAATTGTATAAGGTTTCATGTATTTCCTCTATTTTGGTTTTTAATTCAAATCTTTGTATATTTGGGATATTTTTGCCACTAAATTTGAATATCATTTTGTAGGCTTCAAATGATTATGAACCTAGATCAAATCGGGTCAGACTTGAGTCAGCATTGGATCCAGATCAAAGGGATCAAGCATCGGATTAGTAAGAGTCGTCCATTTCAGAGAACGGTTAGATTTGAGCCATCGGTCAACTTCTGGTCAATAAGAGTTCAAGATAGAGTTAATCATGACCATAGATCAAGATCTGAAAATTTTAGCAAAATCAGAAGTAATCTGACCATTGGATCAAGCTCAAGATGTTCTAGACCATCCATTCAAGAAAAAGGAAGATCTGGACCATCCGCCACTGATTTGGTTAATCCGAGCTGGGGACAGGTAGATCAGGACCATTGATTGGGATCTGTGGAGTTTGGTTCAGATCTGAAGAGATCTGACCGTTGGATGAAGCCAAATCGATCTCAGCCGTCCGTTGCTAATTCTCTTCTGAGCTATGAGGTCTGGCTCGACTGAATGAACCGAGGGATGAATGAACCCAAGAGCTGATTTGGCTGATCGAACCCAAATGCTGGGTCAGGCACGAGCTGGGTCAAACATAAGCTGGGAACTGGCTGAGTTAGGCTGGACCGGACAGTGGCTGGGCTGAACCAAGTGAATCCATCTCTTCAGCTTAACCGCTCATCGCGCAGAGGGCAGAGGCAGATGGGGGGTTCCCGACTCGATCATCTTCTCCACTCCATCGAGGAGGCGATCCTCACCATCTCCTCCCGAAAGCCGGCGGATCCTCCATCTTCATCGCCGTCGGCCGAACCATCACCGCACAACTAGGGCTTGGGTCCGAACCCTAGTCGACCTTCAATCCAACACTCTCTCTGTAACGCCCCAAATTTCCCTCTAGAACGATGTAATAATTGAACATGTGGCCAAGAATAAAATTATGAATTTAAAGGAGGAAATTTCGAATAAAGAAGATATTAAGCACCTTCTTGATATATGGTGAATGAGTGCGATAATTATGTTTATATGCTACATTAATATTATGCTTGACATCATACACATGAATGAATGAATAATGATATGAATATGCATGTGTATGAGCTAAATGGGTAGCATTCTCTTGTTGGGCTTTGGTTACATGGGCTTGAAGAAAATAAAAAGGAAAAGAAAGCAAAAAGAAAAGGAGGTGCCAAGGATTGAACCTTGGACCTCAAAGGAAAGCAAAGCCTTAAGAATATTCATGTAACCAATTCACCTAGCAAGGGAGTGCTATTAGAAAAGGATGGGGAATTGTAGATAAGTGGGAAAGAAGATGAAGAGACACAAGAAAATTGAAGAGACACCATTAAAGAGGTGCTTGCCTCTTTACTCATCATAAAAGGTCATGAAGAGGAGGAAATGCCTAGGCATTTCGACCAAGAAACCTCCCAATTCTCTTCCACCAAACCTTTCCTCTTCCTCCTCTCCCTCACCGAAATTCTAGAGCCCCTTGCAGCCCAAAAACTGAATCACAAACCTAGAGAAACCGAAAGAAGAAAAGAAGAGAAGAACAAGAGGATTGCTAGAGTTTAAGAGGTCTTTTCTTCTCCAAAATTTGGAGATCTTTTGGGAACATAAGCACAAGTGGTAAGACTCCCTCTCCTACAACATAATGGATTTTTATGTGTTTTTATGGTTTTTATGTTGGCTTGTGATGTTGGGTGAAAGAAAATGGAAGAAAACCTTGAGGGAAGTTTCGGCCACAAAGGGATACTCCCTTTTCTATGTCCAAAAACTTAAAGTAAGAGTTCATGAAATTGTTACTACCTTTTTGTAATGAATATATGATGGATACATGGTGTTTGAATGCCCTCCATGATGTAAAGGACTTGGAAGAATTCGGCCAAGTCATGAAATGGATAAATGTTGATGCATGAAGTAGGCTATTACTCTAATGATTGTTTCCTTGCTATATAAATGTGTTAGGCCACGAAATTTTGTGGAATCTATGCTAAGGGACCGCTGTAACATTCGGCCAAGGGACCCTAAATTATGCCTTAAAACAGATTTTTATAGACCTTCATGAAGTTATAGTTAAATCAAGTGATATGCATGTGATTGGGTGTTTTATTTCATGATGGAAATAATTTATACCTTAGGGTTAGTACCTTATCTAAGTTGTTTGAGCCTAAACTCATGCTTCATTCTATGTATTGATGTTTAGAAAAATGTTACATGTACCCATATGCATGATAATCCAAGTAGAACTCTAGATCATACACCTAGACTAGTGTTTGGTGAAGTACAAACTACTTTTGCACTTGTAAATGAATTCTTATGAAAAAATATGCTTTTATTCCCATGTTATGTGAACGATTATGCTATGAAATCCCTACTGTGAGTTTCGACAAATTTCAAGAATAAGGGTTAAGAATAGGTTCGAGTACAAAGCATGCCCCTAAACTAGTGTTTAATGAAGCCTAGACTACCTTTATGCTTATATATGACCTTAATGGTAAAATATGTTTTTGTTTACATGTTATAAGAACTTTTATACCATGTTATACATACTGTGAATTTTGGCCAATTATTAGAATAAAGGCTAAGAATAAGTCCAAGTACAATTCATGCACCTAAACTAGTGTTTAGTGAAGTCTAGACTACCAGTGTACTTGTAAATGACCTCTTATGTAATGTATGTTTTTATTTCCATGATTATATAACTCTTATGCTATGATATCCTTGCTATGAAGTTTCGGCCAGCATGTATTAAGATGAGAAAAGAAAGATTAAACTAACATATTGCCGTAATTAAGACAAGCATGTTATAAGTATGATATATTGATGAAACTAGCATGATGGTTGCTTCACTTACATGTGTTAAAAGAAAGGTCCTTCCATGTCTTGCTATTTATGCTAATGATTATGCCATGAAAGTATGCCTATGTTTATGAATGATTGAATGCCTATAGTACATGCAATATGAAAGAAAGAAAGAATGCATGATCTATATATGAAAGTATGCTTATGATTATGAATGATTGAATGTCTATAGTACATGCAATATGAAAGAAAGAAAGAAAGAAAGGAATGCATGTTCTATATGAAAGAAAGAAAGAAAAGAAAAGAATGCATATATGTATTTTACTTTAAAGAATGGCTTGTACCGGGTCTTGAAAAAGATCCACGGTTCTGGACTATCGAAGCTGTCCCTAGGCTGAAAGATAGTAAGCTTAGAATGTAGACCCCTGTAGGTCGGGATTAGCTACCTCGCATCCTACATAGGGGTATGCGCGCAAAAGAAAGAATGGGTACAAAATCGGGGACCCCAAAGAAGATGATGTATATGATTTTAAAGTACTATTTACTATGTTTTCTAAAGAGCATCCTAAATGTTTTTACAATGCATATGTTCTATGTTTATATGCCTTCATATGTTTATATGCCTTATGTATTTTTATGCTATGCATAAGATGTTATATGTCTCTCAAATGCATGTGACGTATGGATTTAGTGAGTAGGAAAGAGCTTACTAAGTTTCATACTTATAGTTTGTTTACTTATGTTGCAGATCAACATAGAAATTACTAAAGAAAGGGAAGCTGCAGGAAGGGCTAATGTGTGTGGTGTGACTTGACTGATCGATCCACTTTAGTGCTATCTATAAACTTAGTTCTTATTTCTAATAAGACATATGTTGATACTTTATGCATGATACTTGCTAGTTCTTTTGGAGTTTATTTAAGTATGGATGCTATTAGATGTTATATGATGTTATTACTTCCTTATCGTTGCACATGCTTTTAGTTATGTTTTATTTCCGCTGCAATGTTAGATTCATACGCAATGATATAAGTAAGTAATAAAAAAAAGGGGTTAAAGGTAACGCGCCGCCTAACGATAAGGGGCGGGCGTTACACTCTCGGGTTGGGGGAGAAGAGGATTAGAAGGCCGATCATCATCTCCACCTCTCCATCTCGCCGCCGACCACAAGCTAGGGCTCGGGTCTGAATCCTAGTCGACTTTCCTCCGCAGCTTTCTCTCTGGTTGAGGGAAGCGATCACCCACTCCACCGCCGGCGATCCATTTCTTTACAGCATTTCTGTTCATAGATTTCTTCCTAGCAGATTTCCTTCACAGTAATTCTGTTTCACAGCACTTCTTCCTTCATAGTTATTCTTCTTCACATGGCCGAGATCCAGCAGCTCATTTCTTCACAGCAAGATCCGGCAGCCCCTACTTCACAACTCTTCATCCAGTAGATTTCACAGATTTCTTCCAGCAAATTATTTCCAAGCAGAGCTTCAGCATCCAAATTCCGGCAACAGACCATTTCTTTCAAATTCCGGCAGCCATCTCTTCACAGCACTACTTCTTCACATTCAACAGATTGGACAGCAGTTTCTCTCCACTTCACAGCAATTCAGTTCCTTCCACTTCTTCTCAGTTCCACACAGCAAATTCAATTTCTTCACAGCAGCAGCTTCTTCACAACTGGCAGCAATTCCATTTTCTGGCAGCTCCTTCCAATTGCCATCCACATCTTAGCAGCCGACACCTAAATTTTGCTTGTTATTTGTTTCCTTGAGTTGTTATGTGTTGGAAGTGAATGTTTGTAGTTGATGGAACTTTCCCATTTCAAATGGCACACACTTAGGTCATTTTAGATACTGCTTACAAGTTGTTCGACAAAATATTTCTATAGTTAGGTTTAATTTCATGTCTCTGGTTTTGTTTAATTCCTGTTTGTCTTGTCTCTTTTAATTGCTTTATGTTCTTGTACTTCATTACATGCAATTAAGTTAGGTCAAATTAGATTTCTTTAATGCTGTAGGTTTTGCTCCATGTCTAGGTTTCATTGATGCTTTATTTCTTGAATGCTTCTTTCATATTGTCTTTTCTTTGCTGCAATTGTAGTTAGGTTAAATTAGATTTCTTTATCTGCATTGTCTTTCCTTAATTAGAACTAGATTTCATACCTGCTTTGCTATTTCTTTTTGTAGTCTTAACGTTCAAATCCAAACTCCAGTTTGATATCAAAAACCCAAAAGCAATAACATACGATCCTGAGATTTATCATGTACCAACTACATTCGTTGGGAGACGACTCGAGTTACTCTATGCTACATTAGTTAAGAGGAGTCGATACTTTAATTGTATTTGATACTCGCGGTATGACACGTGAGCCTTATCAGTCACCAGACCGATCCACCCCTTTGCAGAGTGATTTTCCAGCATCGCAGCCCAAACCCACTGATCGGTCACCAGACCGATCAGGATGTGGCCTGATCGGTCTGGGGACCGATCAGAGCACCTCCTGACCGATCAGCCTCCAGCCTGATCGGTTGTAGTGAGAAGCTCGCGACAATTGATCATTCACCAGAACGATCTGAATAGTCTCCCTGATCGATCACCAGACCGATCAGGAGACGATCAGTAGCCTAACAAAGTCACTGTATGCTCCCTGATCGGTCACTAGACCGATCAGACATCACTGGATCGGTCGCCAGACCGATCCACGAAGGAACTCCGTGCCAACTTCCCTGACCGGTCACCAGACCGATCCAGGCAAAGCCAAATCCACTCTAAGCCAAGAGAACGGGCTCTCAGTCTTCTCTGACTCATGCTCAGTCCCCCGGACTAAGACTCCATGCCCAGTTTCACTCACCGGGACTTTAACCTAGCTTCCAAAGTTAGGACCTGGCTTCCCAAGCCGGGATTTCATCCAACCTAGCTTCCACTAGGTGTGCCTAGTCCCACTAGGTCTTTTCCACTTCACTTAGTCCCACTAGGTGTGCCTAGTCCCACTAGGTCTTTTCCACCTAGTCCCACTAGGTGTGCCTAGTCCCACTAGGTCTTTTCCCATGCCAGCGTACGATCTCCTGATCGATCAGAAGACGACTGATCTGATAGGTCAGCAGTTCGATCAGATTGTATCAGATTGGTCAGCAGTTCGATCAGAAGACGACTGATCGGTCACCAGACCGATCAGGGTGAGTCCTGATTGGTCGGTGGACCGATCAGGTCTGATACAAAATGTTTTCTGAAACTGATCAGTTTCAGAAATAGGTTTATTTTAACTCTTAACCATTCCCAAACCCTAATTCAATTAGTTTGAATTTATTTGATCCTAAGAAGAGTTTCCCTTATCCAAAATAAACAACATGATTTATGTCCCTTAACTAAGTTTTATTCTCATCAAGTTTCAAGACAAAAAAAATAAAAACAGATTTGTATCAAGATTCAAGACTTTAACCCCTATCAAAGTATGATCAGTATGTGCTAAGCATGAACTTGAGTATCAAAAATAGGTTTGTATCAAAGCATGATCAGTGGGAAAACAAACAAGTCATGGAATTTGAGTTTGATATAAAGAAAGCATTAACCCTATACCTTAAGCTCATGTTCTTGTCTATCAAAGCCTTAAGAGTGATCAGTTCAAACAAAACAATGAGGAAGTTGAGACGTAATGTGTTCATCTTGTTTTTAAATGAAATTTTCATGCCATAGATTAATATTAATAATGTTGGAAATTCTAGGCCGCAAAAACCGCTTTTTGCGTTGCGGAAACCCCAGAAGTTCGGCCACGGATCCATGCGAACATAAAATAAATTACGAGTACGAGTTTAATCTACATTAGATCTACATGATAAGAATCATTACCCTTGACGCGTAGCCCTTCGCTTTCCCGCTTGTCCAAAAGGCCGCCGGATCTCGTAGAGTATCAAAGCAGACACTCCTCTATACGTATCCACGCGAACAAATGAAGATGGATCAAAACCTTAGGTGTGCTAGCACCCTATAGGTTTCGGCCAAGAGGAGAGGTCGAAGAAGCACTCCCACCAAGAATCAAGAGAGAAGAAGAAAAGCCTCACACACAAAAATGAAACAAAACATAGGTTTTGTTCCCACATGGTGGCCGGCCACTTAATGGCCATTAATGGCCATTAGGTGGCCGGCCATAATGGCTACTAAGTGCCATTAGGTGGCCTTCCATATCCCCTTTCAATTTGAATTCGAAATTCAAATGGGGGGGAAACCAAGTCATCACTTGGTCAAACAAAGGTGAGGTGGGTTTTGGTCAAGTCAAACTTGCCTTTTATGGACTTTCCATAAATAGTCAAGTCAAACTTGACTCCATTTCTTCTCCCATGTCAAGTATAACTTGAAGTGGAACCAAGTCAAGTCAAACTTGATTTGGATTTAGGTCAAGTCAAACTTGCCTTTTATGGACTTTCCATAAATAGTCAAGTCAAACTTGACTCCATTTCTTCTCCCATGTCAAGTCTAACTTGAAGTAGAACCAAGTCAAGTCAAACTTGATTTGGATTTAGGTCAAGTCAAACTTGCCTTTTATGGACTTTCCATATTTAGCCAAGTCAAACTTGACTTCAATTTTTCTCCATCTATTTGTTCTTTGCGTGTGACCCTATAGGTTCTTGTAACGTTGGCAATGCTTCTAACCTCTTAGAAACATAAGCAATGAGCGGTATCTAGCAACACATCATTGCTACCCAAGTTACAAGAATGTTGAGATCCAACATCACCTTGTGACTAATAATTGTGACTCTCACAATATATGATAATGTCCCTCTATCCTTGATATCTAGATTGACTCAATTGAGGCATAGACCGTGTCATCCTCGAGTCAATCTATATCTTGAACTCCAAGTAGACTCACACTAATCAAGTGAGCTCAATATCTCATATTGACTCACTTGGGCATGACCATGCACTTTGTGGTCTCACTCTATCAAGAATACGATATCGCTCCCGTCATATAGGAGGGATAGATCCCATCTACATCACTCACATCCCTCTCCATAATTTGTTACATACCCAGTAATCGCCTTTATAGTCCACCCATTTACGGGTGACGTTTGACGAAGCCAAAGTACGCCACTCCTTATGTAGGAATCCATGGTGACTTCAGGTCCAAGGACTAATAGTCATACTAATAGCCACATGAGAAAGTATATGACACTCATATAACGATCCATGATACTTTCTCATGGTGGGTCATTCAGTATATATTCTCCAATGCATACCCATGTGTCAACTTGATATCTCTATATCTATGACTTGTGAGATCAAGTCATCATGTTGACCTACATGCTAGCCTCTACGTATTAACATTGTCCTTGAATGTTAATACTTGACTAGGAATTATTTAGAGTAGTGTTCTCTATATCATCTCACTATCGATTGATATAGATAAGAAACTTCTACTCAAGGACATTATTATACTTAGCTAATTGGCACAAATACACGTAAGTATAATAACCATAAAACATGCCTTTATTTATACATAGGAATATGATACAAATTAGTCCATACAATCATTACATGATCGGCTCTAGGGCTCTCACCAACAATCTCCCACTAGCACTAGTGCCAATCACTGTAGTATCTAATACCCAATGATCTAGTGTGACCATCATGCTTTGTCTGTGCCAAAGCCTTGGTCAGGGGATCTGCGACATTCGCCTCTGTGGGTACTCTGCATATCTTCACATCTCCTCTATCGATGATCTCTCGAATGAGATGGAAGCGCCGTAGTATATGTTTGGTCCGCTGGTGTGAGCGAGGTTCCTTAGCCTGCGCAATAGCTCCATTATTGTCACAATAGAGCTCTATGGGATCTGCAATGCTAGGAACCACCCCAAGCTCTGCAACGAACTTGCGGATCCAAACTGCCTCCTTTGCTGCCTCTGATGCAGCAATATACTCAGCCTCTGTTGTAGAATCAGCAACTGTGTCCTGCTTCGAACTCTTCCAGCTCACAGCGCCGCCATTTAGACAAAACACGAACCCTGATTGCGATCTATAATCATCCTGGTCGGTCTGGAAGCTAGCATCACTGTAACCCTTTACAGTTAGCTCCTCATTGCCCCCATATATCAAGAAATATTCTTTAGTCCTTCTCAAGTACTTAAGAATATTCTTGACCGCTATCCAGTGACGCTCACCTGGATCTGACTGGTATCTGCTCGTCATACTTAAAGCATACGAGACATCAGGACGAGTACATAGCATGGCGTACATGATAGATCCTATGGCCGAGGCATAAGGGATCTGATCCATGCGGTCTCTCTCCTCTCTAGAAGAGGGACTTTGAGTCTTCGAAAGACTCATACCATGTGACATAGGCAGAAATCCTTTCTTGAAATTCTGCATGGCAAACCGAAGTAAGACCTTGTCAATGTATGTACTCTGACTTAGGCCAAGCAATCGCTTAGATCTATCTCTATAGATCTTGATGCCTAAAATACAGGCTGCTTCACCTAAGTCCTTCATTGAGAAACAATTCCCCAGCCAAGTCTTCACAGACTGAAGCATAGGAATATCATTCCCAATGAGTAGTATGTCATCCACATACAATATGAGGAAAACTACTATGTTTCCTTCAACCCTCTTGTAGACACAGGGTTCATCTTCATTCTTGATGAAACCAAACTGTTTGATTGCATCATCGAATCGAAGATTCCAGCTCCGAGAAGCTTGCTTTAGTCCATAAATGGACCTTTGCAGCTTGCATACTCTACCAGTATGCTTTGGATCTACAAAACCCTCAGGTTGTGTCATGTACACATCCTCGAGTAGGTTCCCATTCAGGAACGCGGTTTTGACATCCATCTGCCAGATCTCATAATCGTGATATGCTGCAATAGCAAGCATGATCCGAATGGATTTGAACATCGCTACTGGAGAAAAAGTTTCATCATAGTCAATACCATGAATTTGTTTGAAACCCTTTGCTACCAGTCTACCCTTATAGGTATGCGTAAGTCCTCCCATGTCAGTCTTTCTCTTAAAGACCCACTTACACCCAATGGGTTTTACCCCTTCAGGTGGATCAACCAAGGTCCAAACTTGGTTGGTGTACATGGAATCCATTTCGGATCTCATGGCCTCAAGCCATTTCTCAGAGTCTGGGCTCATCACAGCTTCCTGATAGGTTGTAGGCTCATTCTCAATGAGCACAACGTCATTGTCATCAGACAAGAGAAATGAATATCTCTCAGGCTGATGACGTACCCTACCAGACCTGCGAAGAGGTAGGTCTACTTGAACAGGATGTTGTTGCATAACTCCTTGTGTAACAACCTCATGATCCACAACACTTTGTGGTTCCTGTTCAACCTCCATCAAGGCCTCAGTGCTTTGGTCCATATCTTGAAGTTCTTCAAGATCGAACGTACTCCCACTAGTTTTTCTAGAAACAAAGTCCCTTTCTAGAAAAACCCTAGTCTTCGCCACAAACACTTTGTGCTGACTGGGAATGTAGAAGTAATATCCCTTCGTTTCCTTGGGATATCCTACAAAATAGCATTTATTAGATTTGGGTCCCAGTTTGTCTGAGACTTGACGTCGAACGTAAGCCTCACAACCCCAAATCCTCATAAAAGACATCTGGGGATTCTTCCCAGTCCATATCTGATATGGTGTCTTTACTACAGCCTTTGATGGAACACGGTTAAGAGTGAAGGCTGCCGTGTCTAGAGCATATCCCCAAAAGGATATAGGAAGATCTGTGTGACTCATCATGGATCGCACCATATCTAATAGGGTACGATTCCTCCTTTCGGACACACCATTCCATTGTGGTGTTCCAGGAGGAGTGAGTTGGGACAGAATCTCACACTCAGCTAGATAGTCACGGAACTCATGGCTGAGGTATTCTCCACCTCGATCTGATCGAAGTATTTTAATACTCTTGCCAAGCTAGTTTTGTACTTCATTCTTGAATTCTTTGAACTTTTCAAAGGATTCTGACTTATGTGTCATCAAGTACACATAACCATATCTACTGAAATCATCAGTTAATGTAATGAAGTACCTATAACCACCTCTGGCAGCAACATTGAAAGGGCCACATACATCGCTATGTATAAGACCTAACAAATCGGTTGCTCTTTCGCTGTGTCCACTGAATGGAGTCTTGGTCATCTTTCCAAGAAGGCAAGACTCGCATGTCTCAAATGATTCAAAATCAAATGAGTCCAGCAAACCATCTCTATGGAGCTGGGATAGGCGACTTTCATTTATATGGCCTAAGCGACAGTGCCAGATATAGGTTTGGTTCAAGTCATTAGACTTGAGCCTTTTGGTATTTATGTTATAGATAGGGTTTTCTAAGTCTAGAAGATAGAGTCCGTTCATCAGAGGTGCACTACAATAGAACATTTCATTCAAATAAACTGAACAACATTTGTTCTTTATTATAAACGAAAATCCTTTCTTGTCTAAACAAGAAACAGAAACTATGTTCTTAGTCAGAGCAGGCACATAATAACAATCATCTAACTCTAGTACAAGCCCAGAGGGCAGAGATAGCATATAAACTCCTGTAGCAACAGCAGCAACTCTTGCTCCATTGCCAACTCGTAAGTCCACCTCGCCCTTTGTCAATGTCCTGCTATTTCTCAGCGCCTGCACATTAGTACAAATGTGAGAAGCACATCCGGTATCTAATACCCATGATGTAGAAATAGGCAAATTGACTTCTATAGCATGAATACCTGAAGTAGAAGTCTGACTTCTCTTCTTCTGGAGATCTTCCATATATTTCTTGCAGTTCCGCTTCCAGTGTCCGGTCTCACCGCAGTGGAAGCAGGTAGCATCCTTGGCAACCCCTCCTTTGGGTTTCAGTGCTTTGTCCTTGCCCTTGCCCTTGGCTTGAGACTTTCCCTTGCCTTTGGGCTTGCCCTTACCTTTGTCCTTTTGCACCATCAAAATGGGCTTGGCCTTCTTAAGATTGAGCTCAGCAGTTCTCAACATGCTGAGCATCTCAGGCAGGGGCTTGTCAATTTCGTTCATGTTCCAGTTCATGACAAATTGACTATAACTTTCGGGAAGGGACTGCAAGATCAAGTCTGTGGCCAGCTCTTGGCCCAGTGGGAATCCCAATCTCTGCAGATTCTCTATGTACCCAATCATCTTGAGTACATAGGGACCTACGGGAGTCCCTTCTTGCATCTTGCACTGAAACAGTGCCTTAGAGATCTCAAATCTCTCGTGCCTTGCTTGTCCTTGATACAGTTGACGCAGATGCTCAACCATATCGAAAGCATCCATTAACTCATGTTGCTTCTGAAGCTCAGAGTTCATGGTTGCGAGCATAAGGCATGACACATCCAATGCGTCATCTTGATGCTTCTTGTCAGCATCACGGTCAGCTCGCGTGGCACTGGCAGGAGGTGCCTCGGGAATAGGCTGCTCCAGAACGTACAGTTTACGTTCTTGCTTGAGAACTATTCTCAAGTTCCTGTACCAGTCCAGGAAGTTTGCTCCGTTGAGCTTGTCCTTCT
>JAGFNQ010007906.1:0-20727 GCA_024364735.1 Boesenbergia rotunda
GTATTGTTGCCAATCAACTAAATATTATTTACGTATAGTACAAGAATACCACTACGTTTCCGTCACATCTCTTATATACACAAATCTCATTCATCTTTTGAACAAATCCATATGACTGGATTACTTTATCAAAGTGGATGTTCCAATATCGCGAAGCTTGCTTCAATCCATACATGGATCGATTAAGTTTGCACACTAGATGCTCTTTGCCCTTCGCAATGAACCCTTCTGGTTGCTTCATGTAGATGGTCTTCTCAAGACTTCCATTAAGGAAAGCTATCTTGACGTCCATCTGCCATACCTCATAGTCCATATGAGCGGCAATAGATAAGAGAATCCAGATAGACTTAAGCATGGCTACCGTCGAAAAGGCCTCCTCATAATCGATACTCTCTTTATGAGTATACCCTTTCGCAACAAGCCTAGCTTTGAAGGTCTCAACCTTCCCATATGATCCTCTCTTTCTCTTATAGATCCACTTGCATCCAATGGCTTTTACACCATTGGGTGGTTTTACTAGCTCCCAGACGTTATTAGAATCCATAGATTCTATCTCGAAATTCATTGCCCTTTGCCAAGAATATGCATCCTTATCTTGGAGGGCCTCGTCATAGGTCTAGGGATCCGGTTCATGTTCACCAGGGACCAAGTCTGAAGACTCTCCCAAAAATATGAACCTCTCAGGTTGTCTAACAACCCTCCCACTGCGACGAGGTACCACCTGTGTATCTTCTGTGACACGTGGTGCAGTGACTTGTGGTGTATCCTCTTGTACAGTTGGTACTAAGGTCGGAACGCCTTCTCTTAATTCTTCAAGCACAAGTCTACTCCTGGGCTTGTGGTTTATCACATAGTCTTCTTCTAAGAATCTGACATTTGTGCTAATGATTACCTTCTGATTCTTAGGACTATAGAACATACCACTTTTCGTCCCTCTAGGATAGCCTACGAACAGACGCACTTCTATACGAGATTCTAACTTATCAGTATCTCCCTTCAGCACGTGTGCTGGACTACCTCAAATCCAAACATGTCCTACACTAGGCTCTCGCCCAGTACATAGTTTTGTGGGAGTAGAAGGGACTGACTTAGATGGTACCATGTTCAGTATGTATACTGCCGTTTCCAGAACATATCCCCAGAACGAATTTGGCAACTCAGAGTAGCTCATCATTAACCTAATCATCACCATAAGAGTCATATTCCTTCTTTCTGCCACACCGTTCTGTTAGGGCGTACCGGGTGCAGTCAACTGGGATTGAATCCCAGCCTCTGATAAGTAGGTGTTGGGATGTATACTAAAAGCCTTGTCTTTTATATATGGACATTTACATTTTAAAAGAGAATCACATAATCACATGGTGCATATTTATATTAGTATATGCACAAAATGTCTGATACTTTGCATTGTAGATAACATGGTGTGTGGTGACACACAGAAGATTATATTATTAGTTCCTTGTAGAAGCAGCAAGGAGGCAGAGCTTTGGGCTGGCGGCACATCTTGGAGGTGGGCGGCACCAACACAAGCAAAGGAGGAAGTTTAGGGTTTTGTGGCTTTGATTCTCCCTCATCTTCCTCATCTTTCATACATCGCTTAGTAGCCAGAGCAAGCAAGGAGAAGGTCTTCTTCTTCATTGGGGCCGATGGCATCAACCCTAGAGCTTAGGGTTTTGGTGTTTGGAAGGAGGAGGAAGAAGGAAACCTTACCCTAGGGTTTTGGCCGAGCTAGGGTGGAGTAGGTATTGATAGAGCCTTGGTGAGTCTGCGTCTTGGTAGCTCGTCGCCCACACGACGCCCAAGAGGAGAGGCACATACGGTAGAAGACTGCGAGGTAAAAGGCGAGGTATACCTCTCTTTAGCTCAGTCTTTGTTTTTTTTTATTTTATGTGATCTTTGTTATCGCATGCATGTTCTTAATTAATTGTCATGGTTTGATTATTTGATAATTAATATTGGTTATTAATTAAGTCATGGACCCCGAAGGTAAACACAAAAACCGACGATCCATTCGTCGTCTTTTCCGCGGTCACTTGATTCAGAAAGTTACAAGGCCTTACTCTCAGGTTTGGCTATGTTGTGACTTGAATCAAATGATACGATGACGAGACGGTCGTTTGGGAGACGAGTCTCTATTCAGATTAAATTTTTAATCAATAGACTTAGAGAGGTCTTTCATGTTCAACCACATGGTTGCTTAGGAAACCCGCCAAGCCAAACCACATATGTTGGTGCAGAAAGCAACCAAATCGAACCTAGGTTTTGATAATGGCAAAGGATTCAAAAGTTAAGATGTTATGTTTATCTAACATGCTACTTGAGTGTGCAGATTGAAGTCCTAGCGAAGGACTGCTAGGTATTGAAACCCTAAGACCTAGCAAAGGGCTGCTGGGCACCTAGCGAAGGGCTGCTAGGAGTCGAAGACCTAGCGAAGGACTGCTAGGCACCAGGCGAAGGACTGCTTGGAACCGAAGCCCTAGCGAAGGACTGCTAGGCACCAGGCGAAGGACTGCTTGGTACTGAAGACTTGGTAAATGACAGCTAGGCACCTAGCGAAGGACTGCTGGGCAAAAGTCCAACCGGAGGAGCCGGATGACAACAGGTAAATTCTCTTGAGAGGAGTAGGTGAGGACGCGTTCCCCGTCGACGGAACAGTAGGCGTTGGTTCGACCTAAGGTTCCATTTTGGAAACCCAAAGTCAGAACCAAGACAGCTAAGGCTGTATAAACCTAATATTTATTGCTTTGTGTTGTTTTGGACTAACCTTGGATGTAGGACCGAAGGAATGTGTTTCTACAGCTCAGAACGCCCCAAAGGAGAGGGGCAAGCAGCTGGGCAGGGCGCCCCCAGTGTCCCGGGCGCCCCCAAGGTCAAGATAAAACAAGTTAAGCAAGAAAACGCTTCCGAAGCTCACTAGGGGGGCGCCCCCGTTCTCCCGGGCGCCCCGGATGCCTCGGGCGCCCCGGGCTCAAGCCAACGAAGCGGATAGAGTCAAGCCAGCGAGAAGCCACCGGACCGAGTCAACCCGGGTGCCCCCTGCATCCCGGGCGCCCCCGATCAAACCTCAGCCTGATCCTGAAGGATAACGGCTGACCGAGACTTGTCCGGATCGACTGACACGTGGGGGGGGGGGGGGCGCCCCCAACGTTTAGGGCGCCCCAAGAGGCTATAAAAGGCGCCTCGACCCCAAGGCTTCGAAGAAAAACTCATTCCAATGCCACTACGCTCTTCGACTCAAGCGCTCTGCTCCGAAAACCTTCCATCTTGAAAGTGAAGCGCCGACGATGACCCTCTGCTCAGAAGTACAATCTATAATGGGCGTCGGTAACGAAAGAGCCTAAGTTTTAATTTACTGTACTATAACTGTAATCTCTCTGTAAACTTTTTGCGCACATATAGAATTTCCCCCAGTAAACGGTCATCGACCGTGGGCCTTGGAGTAGGAGCCGACCGCGACTCCGAACCAAGTAAATCGTGGTGTTTGCGTTTGGTTTTTCGTGTTAATTTTCCGCTGTGCATACTCTCTCTAAATCCGAAACGGTTTACGATATTCACCCCCCTCTATCGTATTCTCTCGATCCAACAAGTGGTTTCAGAGCGGGGAAGCTCAAATTTGGTGCAACCACCTATTTGAGAGTTTTTTTTCGGAATTCTTTTTAATTTTTTTTTTGAATTTTTCATCGTTAATCGAGGTTGGTGCAACACCCCTCGATAAATATTTTCTTTTCCCACACTACTAATCGAAGACCAAGTCTTGGGATATTTCTTTCTTTTTCTTATTTCAGATAAATGGCCATCCAAGAAGGATTCAGCACAGCCAGACCACCGCTTTTCAGTGGGGAGGACTTCTCCTACTGGAAAAGTCGGATGGAGGTCCACCTGAAAACTCAGGTAGACATGTGGATAATCATCCTGTCTGGACTGGAGATTCCAAAGAATGCTGAAGGAGTGCCACAGTCTTACGCTGAGTGGGATACCACTCTGAAACGAAAAATTAAAGCTGATGCTAAAGCGTCCCAGACCCTTCAATGCAGCCTGACCAAGGAAGAGTTGAATCGGGTAGGACCATTCAACAGTGCCAAGGAGTTGTCGGGTAAGTTGATCGAGCTGCACGAATGAACTTCAGATACTCGAATCAGCAAGAGAGATCTCCTCCTGAACAAGCTGTACACGATCAAGATGAACGACAACGAAATAGCAGCCCAGCTCCACGCCAGAATCCAGGAGTTAATGAACGGACTATACACAATCGGTCACAAGGTAGAAAACCGTGACTTGATAAGGTACGCTCTTAATGCTTTCCCAAGAAACACATTGTGGGCATCTATGGTAGATGCATACAAGGTTTCAAGGGACCTTTCAAAAATTAAATTAAATGATCTGTTTTCAGAACTTGAGTTACATGAGCAGACTAACTGCAATCTGCCCGAGAAAGGCATCGCTTTTGTTGCAGGTAAAGCTGGAAAGACAACCAAAAAGAAGCCTCAACCTGTACCCGAGTCTGATTCAGACTCAGAAGACAGCGAGGGAAATCGACCAAAGCTAGTTCGGCTAGCCCGGGACTACTACAAAGAACTAAAGAACCATACCAACAGAAGGAAAGCCAACCGAAGAAAGGAAGAACCAGCTGAACCCTCCAATGAAAAGAACAAACCCAACGTGACCTGTTACGAGTGCAAGAAGAGGGGCCACTACAAGACTGAATGCCCCAATCTGAAGGAAACCAAGAAGACAAGAAAGAAGAAGGCACTTCAGGCAACGTGGGACGAGTCCTCCTCCTCCGAAGAAGAAGAGGTCCCACAGTCGAACCTGCTCGCACTAACCGCCTCAGAAGAAATCGAGACCGAGTCAGAGTCGGAGCCGGACGACGACAAACTTACATTCTCAGAGAACGGCGAAATAACTGTAAGTGGTTTTTCAAGAAATCAGTTAAATGAATTAATTTTCTATCTTTCTCGAGATCTGGCGAAAGCTAAACTCCGAGTCGAATCTCTCCGTCAGGAAGTAAAACTCCTGAAAGAGGGAGCTGACTCTAGATCCTTAACTGAGAATGTTCAAGAAGGAACCTCTACTCAAGTTGAAAATCTTGAGAAAGAGAACTCCTTCTTGAAAACTCAAGTCAAGGACCTTAGATCAGCCTTAGAACGGTTCACTTCTGGTTCTAAGGGTCTTGACATGATTCATGGAAAACAGAAGTCGGTTCTAAATCAATCCGGACTAGGCTATAGAACCAAATCTAGACAAAGATCCTACTATGCTGTACTGAACCAGTCCAGACCTAAAGTTCAGGCATGGGTACCCAAACTGTGTCTGAACAAACAAACTGGATCAAATCAGTATTGGATTCCCAAGGACAAGATTCACATCTTGCCTAATCACTACCGAGGCTTTAGTCCAGGGGGAGCCAAATTAAAAATAATATTTATAGTTAGATAAATTTCAATTCTTGTTTTCAAATTGCATGATTGCTTGCTTATTTAATTTCTGCAATTTACCATGCTTAGACTTAGGAATGGTTAGTTTAAGGACTGAACCAACTTAACTGAAATTTGAACAACATAGTATTGGGTGGCGGTGAGATGATAGTACGTTAGGGAAGCCAACTCTAATAAGGTCAAGTATACTCTACTTGGTCTCTTTAGACTGGTGAAACTAGCCGAAGCTACCGATCCAAGACCCAAACTAGTTAGACCAGAATTTTTCAAGAAATATTTTTGAAAATGAAATTTCATTAAAAGGCTTTGTCAAGGAAAGAGTTGATGATCCAATAAGGCTACGGCCAAAGAAGGCTGATGGACCCGAGATAGGTGTCACGAAAGTGGGTCTCAAATTTAGATATTTATAAAGCTGGAAACCCTTTTTGCAATCAAAGAAGAAAAGCGTAGTAAAGGGGCCACAGGTCGTATTTTTCCAAGGGCTAGTTCAAGTTGTTCGATTCGTGCTCGAGTTATGTGTTGTTAATATTTTTTTGGGGTTTCAAATAAATCTGGGGTTTGGTTTCAATTATGAATGAAAATGCAATGAAAAGAAAAGAATTTTAACTCAACGAACTATGAAATTCAGAAATAAACTCTAAGCAAACTCAACACAAACTAACTACAAATTTTGGAAGCTAACAAATTCAAAGAAAATTCAGAATTGGCTGAATGAAATACTAGTCGATTTCAAACATCAATGCACACTAGAAGACAGGTGGATTCCTGATGAAAAATAGTGCCAAAACAGCTTGGCACGCAAAAGGAAACCTTTGTGCCAAAGATGAAATTTTTGTGCCAAACTTATACTTGAAACTTGCTGAAACAAGGACTGCTAATTCCGGAATGCAACTAATAAACTCAACTTGGAATAGGTAAGCTACCAGTGAAGTGAAATGCAAATCTGAATGAAGAACTTCCAAGATGTCAACAAACTGATCACTTAACAGCTCATCTATTGCAGAAATGAAAATGCAGAACTTTAGAACCCGAATGTAGAAATTCAGCCGCAAACCAATACAGAACAAGCTAACTAACTTAAACTAATGCGCACTACAACTTAAACAAAGATTTGAATGAACAAATGCTCTGATACAAAACTGCAGAAGTGATCACTGTAATTTCAGAAATTAGGCTTACTTGCAAAAATTAGAAACGGTTTGCAACCTCTAAAGTTGATACTCTACTAATGAAACTAAATGTAGCAATTGAATTCAATAACTAAGTAAATGAGGCAAACTTCGAAGTGAATTCAGCAGATAAACTAAAACTAGATTGAATCAAAATTCAGGAATTGCAGAAAACAAACTGAAATGCAGGAGAAACTGTTAAGCTGAAATTGGAAGCATGAACTGATACGAAGTAATTAAACTATGAAGTAAGCTGCAATTAAAACAAATTTGTTCACTAAACAATCTTCCTAATTACCTACTTGCAGAATGAAATCTAATTACAGCAGCAACTATTCAGAAAAAGGAAATTACAGCAGTGATACGAAAACAGAAATGAAATTGCAGCTAAAATTTAAACTACTGACAGAAATAGAAACGCAATAAGAACTAAACTCCGTTGCCTTCCCTAGCTCGAGATCCTCTTGCCGTCACACAAAAGTGAGCCTCGAACCCCTCAGCTCCAGAGATTATCGGCATAATCTATCTCTGTATTGAATCCAACTCGAATCTGCTCAAGTCTTAAGAAAACTCATCCAATCTAATTCGATCTCATTAGGTTGGATCGCGATGGTGATTTGGAGATGATCAGAGTTCAGACGAAGACCCTCCAGCTAGCTCAGATAGAATGGAAGTGGCACCAAACGAGATCTAATCATCCAAATGCCAGATCTGAAGAAACCCTCATTCAGCCCTGTTTTTGAACAACTTGGAGCTGAAATCTTCACGGCAACAGACTTCCGATGATCTAAATCTTGATCCAGGAATGTAAACGAAGTGGTCACGCCCTCCACTGAAGAAAACTTGAAGAAAAATAGTAACAAATGCGAAGAAGACGAAGACAGTGCAGAAGCTCGGCGAGAACGCGACAGATCTGAAAACAAGGGAAGTCTGTTTAAGTAGTTAAACATCGAACGGCTCAGATTAATTCCACTTCATCCAATGGTTGATCTTCGTCCAATTTGACTCAAATTTTCCAGATCTTGATCAGAGGTCAGGATCATCCTCGAGGTAGCTCGGATCTGCCAGATCTCCAATGGATGGTTCAGATCACCTTGATCTTTGAATGGATGGTCTAGATCCCTCTGATCGTGATCCAACGGCCAGATGATCTCCGATTGGGCTGAAACCTTCAGATCTTGATCTGATCGCTCGATTAACCTTAATCCCAACTCGGATTGATCAGAAGTTCTCAGATGGTCTAGATCTAACCGTCTTTGCATCAGACGGTCCAAATTAGTTGACGCTTGATCACTTGATCCAATCCACTTCTGACTCAACTTTGACCCAACATGACCTAGGTCCCTGATCATTTGAAGCCTACAAAAGTAGATAAAAAATTTAGTGACAAAACAACTCAAATATATCAAAATTTGTAATTAGGTCCAAAAAGAGTATAAATCCTAAAACCTAGGGTAAATCCATAATTACACAAGTAAAATATGGGTCAAACACGGATTTAAGCATATAAAATGATCAATAAAATGACACTTATCAAAGGCCTAGTGCCTCACCAAGACCTGGAAGCCAATTTTTGAAATTCAAATTCAAATTATTCTTTGTAAAATTCGATTCTAACACAAATTTTCAGTTAATTGTAGATTCAAATATTTTTTTTAAAAAAAACCTCAAAATCAACTGTTTTTAAAATTAATTTAAATCTTTCAAAATAAATCATAATTTTTTTTCAAAATAATTCTATCTATTCAAAACCTGTCTCACAAAACCTATAAGGCTAACGTGATTGATAACCCTAGATTTGAGTGAGACAGACTAGGCTGTGAAAATCAATTTAGGCTATTCCTGATTCTAATTGGATCCAAATCAACAAAACTCTTTATGTGTAGGAACATAAAGATTTGGACCAATGGATGTTGGATAGTAGGTGCTCCAGACACATGACTGGAGATAAATTGAAATCAACCAAACTCAAGTTCAAGAACCTAGGCTCAGTAGCATTTGGCAACAATGCTACACTCAAGGTGATTGGGTCAGGTAATATTGAACTTAAATCTGACTTTGTTATTAAGAAAGTTCTTTTGGTTGAAAATTTTAAATTTAACTTGCTTTGCATAAGTCAATTGTGTGATACTGGTTATGTAGTTACCTTTACCAACTCTAACTGCCTGATTAAAAACCTGCAAGACTCAGAAATCATGCTTAAGGGCACTAGGAAAAATAATGTTTACACTATAAATTTACCCCTAGTACCTAAATGCATGTTAACTCAGTTGGAACAATCAAACCTCTGGCATAGGAGATTAGGTCACACTAATTTGAGAATAATTTCGAAAATCACCCAACTTGGCCTAATTAAAGGTATCCCTAAAATTAAAAATCATGAAAACTTAATATGTGAATCATGTAATCAAGGTAAACAAACCATGTCTAATCACAAACTAATTCAATCTGATCTAACTCAAACCATACTTGAGCTCCTACACCTTGACCTATTTGATTCACATGTAGCCAAGTCACTAAGCGGAAATCGGTACTGCTTAGTTATAGTTGATGATTACTCTAGGTTTACTTGGGTGAGGTTTCTAAAGACGAAAGATGAAACCCTAAACCTATTCAATGACTTTTGTAAGTTAATTGAAAATCAAAACGATACTAAAATCAAAAGACTTAGGAGTGGCCATGGGGGAGAATTTGTAAATCAACGACTCGAGGAATTTTGTAAGGTAAATGAGTATATACATGAATTTTCGTGCCCTAGAACCCCCCAGCAAAATGGGATAGTCGAATGGAGAAATAAAACCCTACAAGAAGCCGCTAGGGACATGCTCAATGAATTCAACTTAGCTAACCAATATTGGGCAGAAGCAATTAGTACGACTTGCTACATCCAAAATAGGGTACTAATTAACAAACGACACAATAAAACACCCTATGAATTATACTACCATAGACTTCCAAACCTACACTACCTAAGGGTCTTTGGGTGCAAAGCCCATATCCTAAACACCAAGGACTATCTAGGTAAATTTCAGTCTAAGTCAATCCCAGGCATCTTCCTAGGATATTCAACCACAAGTAGAGCCTATAGGGTTTACAACAAACAAACTAAGAAAATTGAAGAAACAACAAATTTAATATTTGATGAAGAAATCAACTCAAAATCTGATAATCCAGATCTAACATCATCAAATACTGATCAAGAAGATAATGAACAAACTGTTGAACCTTTAATTGAACCCTTAAATGAACTAACTATTGAACCAACTTCTGAGTTAATTGAACCAAATGTTGAACCAAACATCGAACCAAATATTGAACCAAATCGACCAGCCGGACCTGAGGCTGAACCAAGTTCAAGAAAAACCAAGAAACCCAGACTTAGTCACCCAACTGATCAAATTGTGGGTGATCCAACTTTAGGAGTCAGAACTAGGTCTTCCTATAGAAACCTTAGTCAGATAGCAATGATTTCAAAAATTGAACTTAAGACTATAGAGGAAGCCCTACCTGATCCTGATTGGATCATAGCTATGCAAGAAGAGTTAGCCCAATTTGAAAGGAACCAAGTCTGGGAATTAGTGCCTAAACTTGAGGGTAAATCCGTCATTGACACTAAGTGGGGTTTTAGGAATAAGTTAAATGATCAAGGAGAAATAGTCAGAAATAAAGCCCGCTTAGTAGCGAAAGGATTCAGCCAGGTAGAAGGGTTAGATTATGATGAAACTTATGCCCCGGTAGCTAGACTTGAGTCCATTAGGATGTTATTGACCTTTGCATCTCATAAAGGATTTAAACTATACCAAATGGATATAAAGTCAGCCTTTCTAAATGGATTCATTAAGGAAGAAGTCTATGTAGGACAACCCCCTGGTTTTGAGGACTTAGAAAGACCTGACCATGTTTATAAACTTACTAAAGCACTTTATGGACTAAAACAAGCACCTAGGGCCTGGTATGAACGCTTATCAACTTACCTAATTTCTAAAGAATTTAAACAAGGACAAATTGACTCAACCCAATTTATTAAAACCTTAGGAAAAGAAATCTTTATTGACCAAATCTACGTCGATGACATAATCTTTGGGTCCACCAACTCAAATTTTCTAAAAGAATTTGTTAAAATAATGGAAAATGAATTTGAAATGAGCTTAGTTGGTGAACTAAATTTCTTTCTAGGGTTACAAATTAAACAAACTAGGGATGGGAACTATGCCCATCAATCCAAATATGCTAAGGAGTTAATAAAGAAATTTAAAATGGATAACTCTAAAAGCATAAGTACCCCCATGGCCACAAATGTAAAAATAGATAGTGACCCTGATGGTAAACCAGTAGATCATAAACTTTATAGGAGTATGATTGGAAGCCTACTGTACCTTACAGCCAGCAGACTTGATATCCTTTTTACTGTAGGAATGTGTGCTAGATACCAAACCTGTGCTAAGGAAACACACTTAGCAGCCCTAAAAAGAATACTAAGATATGTTAAGGGCACCCTAAATGTAGGGATTTGGTATCCTAGGACCTCGAGCTTTGATTTGTCAGGATACTCAGATTCTGACTACGTTGGTTGTAAATTAGATAGAAAGAGCACAAGTGGAAGCTGCCAGCTGTTAGGAAATAGTCTAGTAAGTTGGTGCAGAAGAAAATAACACTGTGTAGCTCTATCCACAACTGAAGCTGAATATGTTGCCTTAGGAGAGTGTGTAACACAACTCTTATGGATGATGCATACTCTTAAGGACTTCCAGCTTAACTACACCCAAACTCAAGTCTTCATTGACAATATAAGCTCAATTAATCTAACTAAAAATCCAATCCAACACTCCAGAACCAAACACATAGAAGTCAAACACCACTTTGTAAGAGATCACGTAGCCAGGGGAGAGATAGTTCTTAAGCATGTAAATTCTAAATCTAACTTAGCTGACATATTCACCAAACCCCTACCTGAATCTGAGTTCAGCTCACTAAGAAGGCAGTTAGGATTATGCTTGGTAGAATAGGTTTACTCTACTTTTGGTTTTCTTACTGCTTTATTTGATTTAAAAAATTAGTTTCTAAAATACTTATAAAACTGCTTTACTTGATTTAAAAATCAGCTTTTAATTAGTTTGAAAATCTTCTTAGCATTTCTTTTTTTTTAACTTAGTTTTTTTGGGAAAACTATCCCCTTCAAAACTAGGGCTTTTTCGTAAATAGACTTAGCCTAGGCCCTAACCCTAGAACTGCATGCACCTATAGATCTAGAAGCCAGCATCTCACAAGCACCTTAGGATATTTTTTGGTTGATAACCTAGAATGGGTTGAGATGCTTAGGTCTTTGCCTTAATTCAAGATGCTTTAAGTCAGTGTATCTGCAGTAATTGGGGCACTAAATACCAAAAATACAGTAATCATGTTAAGTGTCAAGCTTATAAAATCTAACTTGAACAAAAACACTTAACTTGACTAACACTAGCGAAAATTACTGTCTATAACAGTTAGTAAGTAGCCAATTGGGTTAGACAGGACCCTAAAGAGATAATTGAAATTGGTCTGGTTCAGTTTTTATCTTGCATTGGTTCAGTACAACACATTAATTTTTGTTTTTTTTTCTTATGCAATTTATTTACCTTTTTGTTGTTATATTGCTTTGTTTTTGATATATGGCAAAGGGGGAGAGATAGGAAAGTGTTGGTGAGAGCCCTAGAGCCAATCATATGATGATTACTTTTTGGACTCATTGTATCATATTCTTGTATATATATTTCATATATATAAAGATATTTCTTATGGTTATTGTACTTATGTGTATTGGTGCCAAATAACTTAGTATAATAATGTTCTTGAGTAGAAGGTTCTTATCTATATCAATCGATTAGTTGAATCGATAGTGAGATGATATAGAGAACACTACTCTTAATTATTCCTAGTCAAGTATTAACATTCAAGGACAATGTTAATGCATAGAGACTAGCATGTAGGTTAACATGATGACTTGATCTCACAAGTCATGGATATGAGATATCAAGTTGACACATGGGTATACATTAGAGAATGTATACTGAATGACCCGCCATGAGAAAGTATCATGGATCGTTATATGAGTGTCATATACTTTCTCATGTGACTATTAGTATGATTATTAGTCCTTAGACCTAAAGTCACCATAGTTCCCTACATAAGGAGTTATGTACTTTGGTTTCGTCAAACGTCACCCGTAACTGGGTGGACTATAAAGGCGATTACTGGGTATGTAATAAATTATGCGGAGGAATGTGAGTGATGTAGATGGGATATATCCCTTCTATATGACGGGAGAGATATCATAGTCTTGATAGAGTGAGATCACTAAGTGCATGACCATGCCCAAATAAGGCAATATGAGATATTGAGCTTATTTGATTATAGTGAGTCTACTTGGAGTTCAAGACACATAGATTGATTGGAGGATGACACGGTCTATGCCTCATGAAAGATCAATCTAGATATCGAGGATAGAAGGACGTTGTCACATATTGTGATGGTCACAATTATTTGTCACAATGGTGATGTTGGATCTCGACATTCTTGTAACTTGGGTAGCAATGATGTGTTGCTAGATACCTCTCATTGCTTATGTCCTTAAATAGGTTTAAGGGCATTGCCAACGTTACAAGAACCTATAGGGTCACACACATAGAGCAATAGATGGAGAATAAGTCCATATGATGGACCGAGAGTAATGAAGTCAAAGTTTGACTTTGGCTAAATATGGAAAGTCCATAAAAAGCAAGTTTGACTTGACTCAAATTAGATAACTTGAGTTGGACTCGAGTTTGATCCAAGTGTTGGATGAATCTAATCATGGGAGAATAATGAAGTCAAAGTTTGACTTTGGCTAAATATGGAAAGTCCATAAAAGGCAAGTTTGACTTGACTCAAATTAGACAACTTGAGTTGGACTCGAGTTTGATCCAAGTGTTGGATGAATCTAATCATGGGAGAATAATGAAGTCAAAGTTTGACTTTGGCTAAATATGGAAAGTCCATAAAAGGCAAGTTTGACTTGACTCAAATTAGACAACTTGAGTTGGACTCGAGTTTGTCCAAGTGTTGGATGAATCTAATCATGGGAGAATAATGAAGTCAAAGTTTGACTTTGGCTAAATATGGAAAGTCCATAAGAGGCAAGTTTGACTTGACTCAAGCCACATCACCTTGACTTGACCAAGTGATGACTTGGCATCATCATCAAGGCTAAGTAACCTCCCCATTTGAATTTTGAATTCAAATAGGGAGTTACCAAAGGTGGTGGCCGGCCACTTAATGGCCAATAATGACCATTAAGTGGCCTGCCAATTAAACACACACAAAAAGGAGTTTTGTGAGGGTGTGTGATCATTCTTCTCCTCACTTGTTTGTTTTTGGTTTTTTTTCTCCCTCTCCTCTCTTGTGGCCGAGACCCCAAGCAAGTGCTAGCACACTTTTGGGCTCTCCACTCCACTCTCTTGCTTGTGTGGATACTTCTAGAGGGTTGCTACTTTGCATCCTTGAGATCCGACACCAACCGAGGAGCGAGCGGAAATTGCGGGGCACGCATCGAAGGTAGTTTTTCCCTTCTCTAATAGATCTAGGTTGTAGATCGGTTTTGAAGCATGTAAACGAGCACTCGTAAATTTTTGAAATGGTTTTCTTCGCTCGGATCCTTTCTATTGGGACTTTCGGGGTTTTCGCGATGCGAAAAAGCGGTTTTCGCGGCCCGAAAAACCCTACAGAAAGGAGAGAGAGAGCTTTAAAATTTTTCAAAATTCTAAATTTTCAAAAATTTATCCTTTCTTCAAAAAGTACTTAAGCTAAGTTTTTTTCAAAACTGTTTCCAAAGTACTTAAGCTAAGTGTTTTTCAAAACTGTTTTCAAAGTACTTAATCTATTTCTTTCTTAAAACTGTTTCAAAAGTACTTAATCTAAATTGTTTTCAAAATTGATTCTAAGTACTTGACCCAAGCACTTTTCTAAGTACTTATTTCTAAACCATGTTCATATTATGAACTTATGTAGTATGTATCATGTTCATATGGATCCTACCCATGCATACTTTATGATAGATACCATGGTCATGTAGGCTATGTGATATGTATCATGTATGTAATGCATGCTTACCTTATGTACCATGATCATGCAAGCTTAATGAACTAAAATGATGTTTATGCCCTAATGCATAATTATGTATGTATATCATGCCTTATGAATGAAGATGATGAATGAAGATGATGTTCATGCCTCTAAGGCATAATGATGTGTGCATGACATACCTTATGCATGAAGATGATGTTCATGCCTTTAAGGCATAATGATGTTATGCATTAACTATGAATGACGAAATGCTAAGTATGCTTTATACCATGCATCATGTATTAAGATCATGTTTATGTCTTTAAATATGCTATGTAAGTTTACGAATGATGTAAAAAGAAGCATGTGAAGCTATTTTACTTTATGAATGGGCTTGTACCGGACCCACATAAGGTCCAAGGGATGGGCTCCTCATGTAAGCCGCGGTGTGGGACTACCGCAGCTGTCCCCGGTTTTGGGACTACTACAGCTGCCCAACAGGGATGGGCTCCTCATGAAAGCCTCGGTGATGGACTACCGCAGCTGTCCCTAGGTTGAAGGTAACCTAGATGTTGGGACTGGGTGCATGTTGACATGGATACGGGTTAGTAATTTTTAAAATTAATTACGTACAGCGGAAGAATTAGCATAAATAATTTCTCAAATTATTTTAACCACGTATCTAGCATGTAACCTTATGATGTGTGGACTGTTGGGACCGGGTGCATGTTGACAAGGATACGGGTTCGTAAATTTTAAAATATTTACGTGCAGCGGAAGAATTAGCATAAATAATTTCTCAAATTATTTTTAACCACGTATCTAGCATGTGACCTTATGATGTGTGGACATGATCATAAATTAAAATTTTGTGAAAAAGTAAACTAATTTACTAAGTACCTCGCGTAACTCGAAGTAAGGGACGAGATCCAACCGTAGCGTCCCTTGGAAGCTCCGCCTCTATTCGCGTCCACGCCGAGTTCTCTTCGGGATGACTTCGCAAAGCCACGAGTTTTGTGCCGACGAGAACTACTAGATTCTCCAAAGGCACAACTAGAAAAACAAGAGAGAAAGATGGAAACTAACCACCAAGTAACGGAATCAAAATTCCGGGAAAGGAAAGAAGGAGTCGCGATCCGTTTCTTCTTCTTCGGCACCTTCTTGGCGGTTGAAGCTCTCGGCCACCCTTGGGATGTGCGCCGGCCCTAGGGGAGGAGAGAGAGCCGACCCTAGAGAGAGAGAGGGGGGCCAGCCCTAGAGAGAGAGAGTTAGAGAGAGAGAGGGAGCTACTAATCTCTTGATAACTCAATTGAGGAATTCAAGCCTAGCCTTGGTTCCTTTATATAGTAGCCTCTCCCTTGCCATGTCTCCCCTTTAACGGAATTAACGGAATAAATTTTCATAAGAAATTTATCTTATAAATTTTCTTATTTTATTCCGTTATGCCAAGTTTTATTATAATAATTTTATAATAAAACAAATACATCTCTCTTTTAATTATGGAATAAATTTTCATAAAATTTATTATATAAATTCATAAAATTTATTATATAAATTTTCTCATCATGGAAAAATCAATTCATAATTGATTTTATAAAATAAAAATAAACCATTTAAAGTTTTTTAATCTCCATAAAAAAATAAATTTATTATATAAATTTTTCTTTATCATGGAAAAATCAATTCATAATTGATTTTATAAAATAAACCAATCCATGGTTCATTTTAATTTCCATAAAAAGAATAAATTTATTATATAAATTTTTCTTATCATGGAAAAATCATTCATAATTGATTTTATAAAATAAACCATTTAAAGTTTATTTTAATTTCATGAAAACAAATTTATTTATCCATAATTTTATAAAACAAATCGCGCTTGATTTATTTTATAATTTAAACCAAATTAATTGGTTTCTCTCCTTGTGGTGGCCGGCCAAACCAAAGAGGGTGGGCACCCTCTTTGGCCGGCCACCCAAGCCCTCCTCGCGAATTAAACTCATTTAATTCGCCCAATAAGCCTTCAAAAGACTTAGCCATTTTAAGCTTCCGTTGCGCCTCTGATAAATTCAGATTCGACTTATTTCTCTTGATCGGAAAATCCAATTTTCAACTCGTTTTAAATCCCTCGGATTACTCGTAGTGCGTGTGACTAAATAGGCTTTCGATTTATGTTGGCCGTCTATAATCAACAATTATAGAACGATCATGAGTGGCACCTAGTAGTACATCATCCCCAATTAATCGAAAGATCAACGGTTGACCTCAGAAATTATTCTGAAACCCTTCAGCAGCTCTAATGAATCGTGCCTCATTCCCTTCACCATCTTATACCCACTTGGTTCAGGACATGGTCTGTGTGTGTCAGTCCCCACTAGGCTGACTACGTCACACCTAGCCCAAGTAGTGTCTTTCTCGTCCTTTGGATTTCTAATTACTCTCATGTATTTAAGAGACTCATACTCTAAACATGATATGCTCTGGCCAGAGGCTTTGAGTAACAATCCGACGATAGGCCTGGGTATACATCTCCTCGCAAGGAGTGGTGAATCCTTTGTAGGCTGTTCAAACATCTTCGGGCACTTCGGCTTATACCCAACCATCCTGGGTCCACACCTCCTTGGAGATGCTTGCTTAAGATGTTAAAGTATAAGTCTCCATGACCAAGATGACTTGAACACCGCAAGTCAAAGGAACATCGCACTTAAGCTGCGGTAATAACTTCACTGACATATCTATGTAGATAACCATATGAAGTTTTACAGCTAGTCACTCTAATGAACTAGTTCCCTTAACTAGCATCCATGTTTATCTTCGGACATCCCAATGTCACCAGCCAGTGAGAATCAGCTGATTAGAGAATAACCCATGCTAGTCTCAACAGAATTGATAGTGTCCGTTTTTATCAATTCATCGACTAGGGATATTTTCAATACTTCACAATTGCACATTAGAGATAATCACTAGTTGTGATCCCATCACAAATTCTCTTATGCTGTGAATTGTATTGCGGACATTCAGTAGATGAGTTTAAGATCCCAATCAAATACACAAACATGTATACTCAAATAGTGAATTTCATTTATTAAAATAAATGTTTACAATCATAAGGCGATTGCCTTAGGACACTTCTCTCATATCACTAACAAACTCCCACTTGGCCTAATGCCAATCGCTACGGTATCCAATACCACAGGCTCTAACATGACCCTCAAACTTGTTTGAGGCAAGGCCTTAGTTAAAGGATCCGCTAAATTCCTTTCAGTGGGAATTTTCTCAATTTGTATATCATTCCTACTTATAATCTCTCTGATCAGATGATAGCGGCGAAGCACGTGTTTGGATCGCTGATGAGACCTTGGTTCCTTTGCTTGTGCAATAGCTCCATTGTTGTCGCAGTAAACCGGCACTGCTTCATCAATGGTTGGAACCACACCAAGTTCGGAGACAAACTTCTTGATCCAGACTGCTTCCTTTGCTGCTTCCGAAGCTGCGATATATTCCGCTTCCGTGGTAGAATCCGCTACGGTGTCTTGTTTGGAACCTTTTCCAACTTATTGCGCCTCCATTCAAAGTAAATACGTATCCAGACTGAGATTTGGAGTCATCCTTATCTGTCTGGAAACTGGCATCTGTATACCCACGTATTACCATATCTCCTTCTCCATATATTAGGAACACATCCTTAGTTCTTCTTAAGTACTTAAGGATTGTCTTGACAGCCGCCCAATGATCCATTCCTGGATCCGACTGGTATCTGCTTGTGACGCTCAGAGCATACGATACATCGGGCCTAGTACATAACATAGCATACATGATAGATCCTATCGCGGATGCATAAGGAATCTTATTCATGCAAATCCTCTCGTCTTCTGTGCGCGGACACATAGACTTTGAAAGGTTGATCCCATGCCTGATGGGAAGGTAACCTTTCTTGGATTCCGACATGCTAAACCTTTTTAGCACTCGGTCTATATATGTAGACTGCGAAAGACCAAGCAACCGTTTTGATCTATCTCTATAGATTCTAATCCCAAGGATATAGGTTGCTTCTCCCAGGTCTTTCATGGAGAAAGTTTTGGACAACCAAATTTTAACTGTCTGTAAGACTGATATATCGTTTCCTATAAGTAATATGTCATCGACATATAATACTAGGAATACGACTGCACTCCCACTAACCTTCTTGTACACACAAGGTTCGTCAGGATTTTGTGAGAAATCAAACTCTTTGATTGTCTCATCAAAACGGATGTTCCAGCTCCTGGATGCTTGCTTCAGTCCATATATGGATCGTCGAAGCTTGCATACTTTGGTTTTATCAACCGATGTGAAACCTTCAGGTTGTCTACATGCTATACTTCCTTAATGCAGTTCCATTAGGAAAGCTGATTTTATCCATTTGGATATTCTCATAATCTATATGAGATGCATAGGTCTAGAGCATCCAATGGACTAAGTCTAGCTACGTGGCATAAGTTTCAGTCATAATCAATTCCTTGTTTCTGACGATATCCTTTTGCCACTAATCTAGCCTTAAAGGTAACAACATTACCTTCCATGTCGGTTTTCTTCTTGAAAACCCACTTGCACCCTATGGGCTTAATCCCTTCAGGTGGGTTAACCAAGTCCCATACTTGATTTTCGTACATGGAATCCATTTCCGACTTCATGGCTTCAAGCCATTTGTCCCTTTCTGAATTTTTCAGAACATCTTCATAACTGATAGGTTCGTCATCGCTTATGAGTAACACGTCGTTCGATTCACTTATGAGAAATCCGTATCTCTCTGGAATATTGCGTGTCCTATCAGACCTACGAAGAGGTGGTGTTGTTTTAGGTTCAACTGATAGCTCATCATTATGAGTTATTGGTTGTGGGTCTAGACTAGGTGTCTCTGTAATGTCTATTGGAGTTTCTTGAACTTCATCAAGTTCAATGCCACTCCCACTGTTTTCTTGTAAAAGAAATTCTTTTTCCAGAAATACAGCATGCCTTGAAACAAACACCTTTTGTTCCAAGGGATGATAGAATTGGTAACCCTTCGTTTCCTTAGGGTATCCAATAAATAGACATTTATCAGACTTAGCATCCAATTTGTCTGATACAGTCCGCTTCACATAAGCAGGACAACCCCATATCTTAAGGTGAGTTAAGTGAGGTTTCTTACTATTCCATGTCTCATATGGAGTAGTAGAGACTACCTTGGTCGGGACTCTGTTTAGCAAGTAAACAGCTGTCTTAAGTGCATAGCCCCAAAAGGATTTTGGAAGAGTTGCATGATTCATCATCGACCTAACCATGTCCATCAAGGTTCGGTTGCGCCTCTCAGATACACCATTATGCTGTGGTGTATACGGCGGAGTCCATTGGGACAATATCCCATTGTCCCTAGATAATCTTGAAACTCTTGACTTAAGTATTCACCACCCCGATCGGATCGAAGTATCTTAATACTTTTGCCAAGCTGTTTCTCTACTTCATTTCTGAACTCTTTGAATTTCTCAAAAGCTTCAGATTTGTGTTTCATCAAGAACACATACCCGAATCGTGAGTGATCATCGATAAAGGTGATGAAGTAGCTATAGCCTCCTTGTGCAAGAGTTGACATTGGTCCACATACATCAGTATGTATTAGACCAAGCAATTCTCCCACTGGATTACCTTTTCCGGAAAAGGGTAATTTGGTCATCTTGCCTTTTAAGCATGATTCGCATGTATCAAATGAATCGGGTTCAAATGATTCCAAAATTCCACATCGGTGTAATTTGGTCATGCGTTTCTTACTTACATGGCCAAGACGACAATGCCACGTGTAGGAGTCTATTCGATTATCTATTCGAGCACGTTTGTTGCTAACTTCGATATTGAAAACGTCACCGGATAAATCTAACGTGTAGATACCATTGCACAAAGTTCCATTCCCATAAAGAACGCCATTTAAAGTTATGTAACAACAATTGTTACTAAAAGTTAAATGATAACCCTTTTCATTCAAACATGAAATAGATACAATGTTCTTTATTAACGAAGGAACAAAATAACAG
>JAGFNQ010007907.1:0-129269 GCA_024364735.1 Boesenbergia rotunda
AGCACCAACAGACCTCCATTTTTCGATGGAGCCGATTTCCAATATTGGAGATCACGGATGGAATACTACCTCAAGACGGATATAGGTATGTGGTTCTCTGTAAAGGAGGGATTCACCCCTCCAAAAGATGCTGAGGGAAAAGAGTTGGACTCATCAAGATGGTCAGCTGAGCAAACCCGGAAAGGAGAAGCCGATGCAAAGGCTGTGGTCACCCTGCAGTGTGGAATGACCAAGGAGCAGTTGATCAAAGTTGGTCCTTTCACCAGTACCAAGGACCTATGGAACAAGCTCATTGAGCTTCATGAAGGCACCCGTGATTCAAGAATAGCAAAGAGGGACCTTTTCCTCAACCAACTCCAAAATCTCACTATGAAGGAGTCCGAAACGGTAAGTGAATCCATGGCCGATTCAAAGAAATACTTAACGATTTATATTCCATCGATGAGAAGGTCGAGAATCGCAACCTTATAAGGTATGTACTAAAATTCTTTCCTAGGAATGCTTTGTGGTCATCCATGGTGGATGCCTACGAGGTATCCAAGGACTTGTCCATTGTTAAGATAGATGACTTATTTTGTGAAATGGAATTACACGAAATCGCTAACAAAGGCCCCAAGGAGAAAGGGATTGCTCTTGTGGCAGAGGACGAGGCAAAGAAGAAGAAAGAAAAGAAGAAGGAGAAGGAGGTTTCATCTTCGTCATCCGAATCCGAGGAAGATGGAAGCGAGTCTTCATCATCCGAGATGACTAATTTCGTGAGAAGGATGATGAGGAAGAGCCGACGCTACAAAGGGAAAGGTAACACTGGTGAAGTTAAAGTTGATAAAACTAACGTCACATGTTATGAGTGTAGCAAAAAGGGGCATTATAAGAATGAATGTCCAAAACTAAAGAAGAAGGAGGAGAAATCAAAAAAGAAGAAGAAAGCTTTGAATGCCACATGGGATGAATCTGTAGGATCGGTGCCGTCGATAGAGGGGGGGGGTGAATATTGACCGTAAAATCTTCGCGGTAAACTTCGTAAAACTTTCGATCATTCTAGACTTAAAGCGTTAGTAGCACAGCGGAAAATAAAACAGAAAGAATAAAAGACAACACATCGCACGCGGGATTTTTTACTTGGTTCCCAACCCCCCAGGGTCAGTACTGTTGATGCAGGCAGCACCTAAGTCGAACCTGGGTTTTGATAATGGCAAAGGGTTCAAAAGTTAAGATGTTATGTTGATCTAATATGTTCACTAAGTGTACAGGAAAGAAGCCCTAGGTACACTAGGTAACGAAGTCCTGGTCGAGGACTGGGCACGAAGCCCTGGCAAGGAGCTGGGCACCGAAGACCTGGTCAGGTGCATCGGGCAAAAGTCCAACCGGAGGAGCCGGTTGGCAAAAGGTAAAATCTCCTGAGAGGAGTAGGTGAGGACGCGTTCTCCGTCGAGGGAACAGTAGGCGTTGTCTCGACCTAGGGTTCCATTTGGGAGACCCGAAGTTAGAACCAAGACAGCTAAGTTTGTATAAACCTAACATTTCTTGCCTTATTTGTTGTGGAACTGACCTTGGATGCAGGGACCAAAGGAACGTGTTTCTGCAGCTCAGATCGCCCCAAAAGAGAGGGGCAGCAGCTGGGCTAGGTGCCCGGGAGGTCCCGGGCGCCCAAGGTCAAAGCTAAACGAATAGTTGAGCAAGAATCGCTTCGGAAGCTCACTGGGCCGGGCGCCCTCAAGCTCCCGGGCGCCCTGATGGTCCCGGGCACCCTGGATGCCTCGGGCGCCCTGGGTCCAAGTCAACCAAGTAATCGAAGCGAACTCAGCCGAGAAGCCAGCAGACCAAGTCAACCGGGGCGCCCCCAGTGTCCTGTGCGCCCCCGTCAGCTCCGAGCCCGATTCTGGATGGATAAGCGCTGACCGAGCTTCGGATGAGAGTTCTCGGATCCGAAGGCACGTGTCAGGTGCCCCCAGCGTCCCAGGCGCCCCCAGGAGTGCTATAAAAGGGGCTCGACCCCTAAGGCTTCAGAATCAACTTTTCCAACGCCTCTACGCTCTTCGACTCAAGCGCTCTGCTCCGAAAACCTCCAATCTCAAGATTCATGCGCCGACGACGACCCTCTGCTCCAAAGTACGATCCACACCGGGCGTTGGTAACGAAGAGTCTAATTTTATTTACTGCACTACAACTGTAATATTTTCTATAAACATTTGCGCACATATAGAATTGCCCGCAGTAAACGGTCAAGGACCGTGGGCCTTAGAGTAGGAGCCGACCGTGACTCCGAACCAAGTAAAAGTGCTTGAGTTCTTGTGCCGTGTTTATTTAAATATCCGCTGCGCATTCTTTTTTTCCAAATTCGAAACGCTTTCACGATATTCACCCCCCTCCATCGTGTTTTCTCGATCCAACAAGTGGTATCAGAGCGGGGAAGCTCAAATTTGGTACAACCACCAATTTGAGAGTTTTTTTTCGGATTTTTCTTTGAATTTTTTAATTTCTTTTTTTTTCGATCGAACTTTTGTCGATAATCGAGGTTGGTGCAACACCACTCGATAATTTCTTTTAATATCTTATTCCCGCACTGCTAATCCAAGACCAAGTCTTGGGATAGTTTTTTTGTTATTATTTCAGTAATTACTAAATGACCATGCAAGAAGGGTTCAGTACAGCCATACCACCACTTTTCAGTGGGGAGGATTTCTCCTACTGGAAAAGTCGGATGGAAGTCCACCTGAAAACTCAGGTAGACACGTGGATAATAATCTAATCTGGACTGAAAATCCCGAAGAACGCTGAAGGAGTGCCACAATCATACACCGAATGGGATACAACACTGAAAAGAAAAATCGAGGCCGATGCTAAATCAACTCAAACACTCCAATGCGGCTTAACCAAAGAAGAGCTAAACCGGGTGGGACCATTCAATAGTGCAAAGGAACTCTAGGGTAAGCTAATTGAGCTGCACGAAGGAACCTCCGACACCCGAATCAGCAAGAGGGATCTACTACTAAACAAGCTGTACACAATCAAGATGAATGATAGCGAATCTGCAGCCCAGCTCCACGCCAGAATTCAGGAGCTGATGAACGGTCTACACACAATCGGTCACAAGGTAGAAAACCGTGACCTGATCAGGTATACCCTTAACGCTTTCCCAAGAAACACTTTGTGGGCATCTATGGTAGATGCGTACAAAGTTTTAAGGGATTTGTCTAAAATTAAATTAGATGAGTTATTTTCTGAACTTGAATTACATGAGCAGACTAACTGTACACTGGCCAAGAAAGGCATTTCTTTTATTGCAGGTAAAACTGGAAAGATAACCAAGAAGAAGCCTCAACCTGCACCCGAGTCTGATTCAGACTCAGACTCAGAAGACAGCGAAGGAGATCAACCCAAGCTGGTTCGGCTTGCCCGGAACTACTACAAGGAATTGAAGAATCAGTCCAATAAAAGAAAAGCCAGTCGAAAGAAGGAAGATCCGGCTGAACCAACAAAGAACAAATCAAGTGTGACTTGCTTCGAATGCAACAAGAAGGGGCATTTCAAATCGGAATGCCCTAATATGAAAGAAGCCAAGAAGACAAGAAGGAAGAAGGCTCTTCAAGCAACGTGGGACGAGTCTTCCTCCGAAGAAGAAGAAGAGGCCCCATAGTCGAACTTGCTCGCCTTGACTGCTTCGGAAGAAATCGAGATCGAGTCAGAATCGGAACCGGACGACGACAAACTCACATTTTCAGAGGATGGCGAAATCACTGTAAGTGGATTTTCGAGAATTCAATTAACTGAATTAATTGCTTACCTTTCTCGTGACTTGGCGAAAGCCAAAATCTGAGTCGAATCCATACGACAGGAAGTAAAATTCGTGAAAGAGGGAGCTGACTCTAGATCCTTATCTGAGAAGGTTCAAGAAGGAACCTCTACTCAAGTTGAAAAACTTGAGAAAGAGAACTCTTCCTTGAAAACTCAAGTCAAGGACCTTAGAGCAGCTTTAGAACGATTCACTTCTGGTTCCAAGGGTCTTGACATGATCCTTGGAAAACAGAAGTCGGTTCTAAATCGATCCGGGTTAGGCTATCGCACCAAGGAGAGACAAAGGTCATACTATGTTGTACTGAATCAGTCTAGATCTAAAGTTCAGGCATGGGTACCCAAACTGTGCTTGAACAACCTAAATGGATCAAATCAGTATTGGATCCCTAAGGACAAGATTCACATCTTGCCGAACCATTATCGTGACTTTAGTCTAGGGGGAGCCAAATTAAAAATAATTTTCATAGTTAAATGAATTTCTTTCTTGTTTAAATTGTATGATTGCTTGTCTATTTATTTTCTATAATTTACCATGTTTAGACTTAGGAATGGTTAGATTAAGGACTAAACCAATTAACTGAAATTTGAACAACATAGTATTGGGTGGCGGTGAGATGATAGTACGTTAGGGAAGCCTTTTCTAATAAAGTCAAGTATACACTACTTGATTTCTTTAGACTGGTGGAACTAGCCGAAGCTACCGATCCAAGACCCAAACTAGTTAGACCAGAATTTTTCAAAAAGTAATTTTAAAAATGAAATTTCATTAAAAGACTTTGTCAAGGAAAGGGTAGATGATCCAATAAGGCTACAACCAAAGAAGGCCTAGTGCCTCGCCAAGACCTGGAAGCCAATTTTTGAAATTCAAATTGAAGTTATTCTTTGTCAAAATTCGAATCTAACATAAATTTTCATTTAATCGTAGATTCAAACACTCTTTTTCAAAATAAATTCAAAACCAATTGTTTTCAAAATTAACTAAACCTTTTCAAAATAAATCATGATTTTTCATAATAATTCTGTCTACTAAAACCTGTCTCACAAAAACCGATAAGGCTAACGTGGTTTACAACTCTAGAACGGGTGAGATGGTTAGATTTAACTTAACTAAAATTTATCCGATCCCTGTACTTTTGTTTAGTACGAACATTAAAGCCTGTAATTTAGAACTGAGTTGACCTGATTATTGCTTCATTAATCTAGTTAATACTGGTCAAAACCATAGTCAAATTAGTCAAAACTATGGTCAAAATAGTCAAACCATGGTCAAAATAGTCAAACCATGGTCAAAATAGTCAAACCATGGTCAAATGGTCAAACCGGTCATCAATACATCAAAAATTGTTAACTTCTACACAGCCCGGGCGCCCGTGACCCCTCGGGCACCCCCTCTCTCTTTCTCTTCGATCAAGACTGAAAAGTATCTAGGCCAGGTGCCCGGGTCCTCACGGGCGCCCCCAAGGACACGGTCAAAACATCAAAAGCTGCATGTGGCAGTTTTGATCTGTCCCCGGGCGCCCAGGCCATCACGGGCGCCCCCATCCAGCACCTGGTCACGGCAAACAGCTGCTAAAAGCAGATACCCTCTGACCCGGGCGCCCGGGACCTCCCGGGCGCCCGACCTAACACCACTATATAAACAATCCGAAACCCTCTCCTTTTGCCACACCCAAAACACTTCTTCTCTCTAACTCTTCTCCTTCCATGGCGACTGAACGACCCTCTCGTGCCCACGACCACTCCACCTCGACCATGCCTCCTCGTACAACCACTCGGTATCATTTTTTTTTGCATTAATTTCTTTATTATTCCTATCCTTAAACGCATGCTTCGTATTACTTTAGGAAACGTCGTGCAAGTCAATCAAACCCCGGGATCGAACCTAGCCCCAACCCTAGATTCCCGACCTTGGAACTTTGCAATAAATTTGCTAGGACAACGTATAAACCTATAAAAACGAGTTACCTAAATAGGCAATTTTTCACTCAATCCTATCCATTGGCCATGAATGTTATCAATTTTTACCAACTAGACAACCTTGTATTCTGCACTGAACCCATTAATACAACCCTATATGCAGAATTCTACAACAACATAGTCAGACAGAATGACCTTATGTTTGTCACCACAGTTCAAGGGATGCCCTTGACAATAACACCCTCGTTGCTCAACAGATTTCTTAGACTACGACTTTCTCAGTCCACCTTTAGCTGTTATTCTCCTAGAGATCCTCCCTTTGATGCTCCCTACTCTCACATTGACCTAGACACTCTATACTCCTACTTCTATAGGGATGCTAGAAACCCTTTGGCTAGACGATTTCAGTCTGTTGATCTTCAGGTCCAGGACTACGCTCTTTATAAAGTCCTAGTCCGCTGCATTCTACCTTTATCGACTAGGGACGTCGCGACCATGCGACCATTCCACACCTTCCTACTGTACGCATTGATCCATCACCTAGATATCAACATTGGACTCCACATGTTCCACACGATTCTATATGCGTCTAGTGTTACCACTCAGGGGCGGGTACGCACCCCTTATTGCCACATCATCACCTCCATTCTTCATCATCACGGTCGTAATATCACCGATGGAGAGATGACCGCGATGATTGAATTTGATGAAATAGGTATTAGAAACTTTTCATTAGCGGGCATAGAGGTCTCGGGTACCGGGATTTTGTCGTGGAGACGTCAGCGAGTCGGACCCCAGATCGACTCTGATGAGGAGATAGAGGTCAATGTCGCAGATCTGGCGGCAGAGATTCGAGAGCAGATGGACGAGCCCCCACCTCCGACGATTGCCGAGAGCCTAGCTCTACTTAGGACAGAGATACACAGTCTCAGGGAGGAAGTAGAAGCTAATCACGCAGAGTATATGGATGCCCGCAGAGCCGATCGAGAGACGAGCGACGCACGGTATAATGAAATGATGGCGTTATTTTGATCCTGGCAGCCCAGCTCATCGGATCATCCCGGTCCTTCCTCCTAGTTCAGATTGACATTGTACTATTGACTAGTTGACTACCCCTACACAGTAGAGTTGACTTGTATTTGACTGTGGTGTGACTATGCTGGTCCTCGCTTTGACCAGTTGACTAGTTGCTTTTCTTGATTATCTGAGCTTTATCAGTAACTATGCTTGGTAGAATAGGTTTACTCTACTTCTGTTCTTTTAAAACTGTTTTATTACTTAGCAAGTTTCTACTTAATTTGAATTTTTTTTTTAAAAAAAACTAATTTTTCGACTTAGTTTTTTTTGAAAAAAAATCACTTAGTTTTTTTTTGAAAAAAATTACCCCTTCAAAACTAGGGCTTTTTCGCAAATGGACTTATCCTAGGCCCTAACCCTAGAACTGCATTCACCTATAGATCTAGAAGTCAGCATCTCACAAGCACCTTAAGGTACTTTTGAGTGATAACCTAGAATGGGTTGAGATGCTTAGGTCTTTACCTTAATTCAAGATACTTTAAGGCAGTGCATCTGCAGTAATTGGGGTACTAAATACAAATTAAACAGTAATTAGGTTAAGTGTAACACCCCAAATTTTCCGCTCTAGCATGGTAATAATGGAACATGTGGCCAAGAATAATATTATGAATTTAGGGGGAAAAGTTGTGAATAAAGAAATGTTAGGCATTATCTTGACACGTAATGGATGTGTGATAATTATGCTTAGGTATTATATTTAATGTTATGCTTAAGTATCCTACACATGTATGAATGAATAATGATATGCATTTGGATGTGTATGAATTAAATAAGTAGAATTCTCTAGGTGGGCTTTGGTTATGTGAGCTTGGAAAAAATAATAAAAGGAAGAGAAAGCAAAAAGAAGAGGAGGTGCCAAGGATTGAACCTTGGACCTCAAAGAAAAGCCAAGCCTTAAGAATGCATATGTAACCAATTCACCTAGCAGGGGAGTGCTATTAGGAGGAGATGGGAAATCATAGATGAATAGAAGATAAGTGAAGAGACACATGAAAATGAAGAGGCACCATTGAAAGAGGTGGTTACCTTTTCACTCCCTATAAAAGAGCATGGGGAGAGAAATGCCCAAGGCATTTTCGGCCACAAGCCCTCCCCTCTCTTCTCACCAAGCCTTCCCTCTTCTTCCTCTCCCTCACCTAGACCTAGGGTCTCCTTGCAGCCCAAACCGAGCCCCACAAATCGGAAGAAGAAAAGGAGAAGAACAAGAGGAGTACCAAGCCTAAGAGCCCCTTTTCTTCTCCAAAGTCTAGAACACCTTTTTGAATTTTTAGCGCAAGAGGTAAGACTCCCTCCCCTGCAACATAATAGCCTTGAAAGTGTATTTATGATCCCTTATGGTTGCTTGTGATGTTGTGTGGAAAAAATGGAAGAAAGGTCATGTTGAGTGTTTCGGTCAAGGGAGGTTTTCTCCTTCTTTGTTGTGTTTAAGTTTAGATGATGATTCTACATGCTTATTGTTATCTTCTTATAGTAGATGAATGATGAATACATGATGTTTGAATGCCTTTCATGATGTAAAGGACCTAGAACCTCTCGACCAAGTGGTGGAGATGGGTAGATGCATGTGTATGGACTAGGGCTTGATCTTATGTGAATTTCCCCTTGCTTATGTAATGTTTTAAGTCAAGAAAGTTGTGGAATCTATGCCTTATTAACTCTATGAATTTCGGTCAACAACTAGATTGAGGGCTAAAATAGATCCAAACTACAAATCATGTACCTAAACTAATGTTTAGTGAAGTCTAGACTACCCTTGTACTTGTAAATGATCTCTTATACATCTGTTCCCATGTTACATGAATTTTTATGCTATAATACCCTAGATATGAATTTCGGCCAGCAACTAGATTGAGGGCTAACATAGGTCCAAACTACAAACATGTGCCTAAACTAAGGTTTAGTGAAGTTTAGACTACCCTTGTACTTGTAAATGATCTCTTGTGTGAAGTGTGCGCTTATTTCAATATTTTATGAATTTTATGCTATAAAACCCTACCTATGTTGTTCGGCCAGCATGTATTATGATAGGAAAAGAAAGCTAAAACCAATGTGTTGCCTTGATTAAAACAAATATGTTACATGAATGATGTGTTGATAAGGGTAGCATGATGTTTGCTTCACTTGCATGTGTTTAAAGAAAGGTCCTACATTGTCATGCTATTTATGTGAATGATTGTGCCATGAAAGTGTGCCTATACTCATGAATGATTGAATGTCTAGAGTACATTCATTATAAAAGAAAGAAAAAGGAAAGGATGCATGTATGTATTTTACTTTAAAGTATGGCTTGTACCGGATCTTGAAAAAGATCCACGGTTCTGGACTACCGAAGCTGTCCCTAGGTTGAAAGAAAGTAGGCCTAGTAACCCTAGTAGATCGAGACTAGCTACCTCGCATCTATTTAGGGATGCGCGCAAAGAAAGAATGTGTACATGCCGGGGACCCCAATAAAGATGATGCATGCTTATGTTAAAGTATTACTTATTATATTTTCTAAAGAGCATCCTGAATGTTTTTTTTGCAATGCATATGTTTTATGTTTGTATGCATTCATGTACCTTATGTGCCTTATGAGTTTATGCTATACAGGAGACGTTAGATGCCTTTCAAATATACGTGACATGTGGATTTAGTGAGTAGGAAAGAGCTTACTAAGTTTCGTACTTATAGTTGATTGCTTATGTTGCAGATCAACATAGAAATTTCTAAAGGAAGGGAAGCTGCAGGAAGGGCTCGTGTGTGTGGTGGTGACTTGGCTAATCGATCCATTTTAGTGCCATTATAGACATAGCACTTATCTTTATAAGAAAACATGTTTTACTACCTTATACTTGATACTTGTTAGCTCTTTTGGAGTTTATTTAAGGCATGGATGATACTAGATACTATATGATCTTTATTCCCCCTTCTTGTTGCATGTGTTATAGTTATGTTTTATTTCCGCTGCAATGCTTTAGATTCATATGCAATAATATGCGTAAGTTAAGTAGGGATAGGTAACGCGCCGCCTTAACGGTAAGAGGCGGGCGTTACAGTATTGGTATCAGAGCAGTTTTCCATCTCACTACAAACACCTCAAGCCTGCGTCCTGCCACTTCCAAGTAAGATCTTACTGTTGGATCGAGAGAAATGATAGAGGGGGGGGGGGTGAATATCGTTAAACGCTTTTCGGATAAATAATAGAGCATGTACGCAGCGGAATCAAAACAATCGCAAACACAGGTAGTTTTACTTGGTTCGGAGCCTAGGTCGACTCCTACTCCAAGGCCCACGGTCGTTGATCGTTTTCTGCGGGCAATTCTGTAAGTGCGCAAACCAGTTTACAAGATTGAATTTACAAGTATAGCAAAGTAAACTTTAAAAAGAAAACTCTTCTTTTACCAACGTCCGATATAGGTTGTCTTTTTCGGAGCAGCGGGACGTCGTCGGCTCTTGAGTCTTGAGTCGGGAGGTTTCCTGAGCAGAGCGCGAGAGCAGAAGAGAGTGTATGCGTTGGAAAGAATGATTGTTTAAGCATTGGGGTCGAGGGCCCTTTTTATAGCACCTGGGGGCGCCCGGAACGTCGAGGGCGCCCCCCCACATGTCAGCCGATCCGTTTCCGTCTCGGTCAGCTCTGATCCCTTAAAACTCGGGATCAAGCTTTGACGGGGGCGCCCGGAACGCTGGGGGCGCCCGGATTGACTGGGTCAAACCTCATCCGTTTGGCTTCTCACTGGCTTGCTTCGTTGGCTTCACCTGGGGGCCCCCGGGAGCACGGGGGCACCCCGCCCATAAGCTGCCGAAGCTCACCTTGCTTTACTTTGTTTTGTGTTCACCTTGGGGGCGCCCGGGACACTCCGGGCGCCCTGGTCAGCTGCTGCCTCACTCCTTTGAGGTTCTCTAAGCTGCAGACACTCGTTCCATCGGTCCTGCATCCAGGGTTAGTCCAAAACTACATAAAGCAATAAGATGTTAGTTTATACAGCCTTAGCTGTCTTGGTTCTGACTTTGGGCCTCCGAAATGAAGCCCTAGGTCGAACCGACGCCTACTGTTCCCTCAACGGGGAACGCGTCCTCACCTACTCCTCTCGGGAGAATGTACCTGATGCCAACCGACTCCTCCGGTTGGACTTTTGCCTAGCGGTCCTTCGCTATGTCTCGGATACCAAGCTGTCCTTCGCCTGGTGCCTGGCAGTCCTTCGCCAGGTCTTCAGTACCAAGCTGTCCTTCGCCTGGGGCCTAGCAGTCCTTCGCTAGGTCTTTGTATCTTGGCATTCCTTCACCAAGTGCCTAGCATTCCTTTGCTTGGGCTTTGTATCCTGGCATTCCCTCGCCAGGTGCGTAGCTGTCCTTCGCTAGGTCTTTGTATCCTGGCATTCCCTCGCCAGGTACCTAGCTGTCCTTCGCTAGGTCTTTGTATCCTGGCATTCCTTCGCCAGGTGCCTAGTAGTCCTTCGCTCGGGCTTTGCCTACACACTTGGGTAACATGTTAGACACACAATATACCTTAACTTTTGAACCCTGTTGCCATTATCAAAATACAGGTTTGACTTGGGTGCATTCTGCACCAACAATCTCCCCCTTTTTGATTTATGGCATCCCTGGTTCAAAAAGTTAAATTAATAATAATAAAACAAATGGATTTTTGTTCCCTCCCCCTGGAAGGAATCCCCCCTAGATATTTTAAAACTTCGTGGGGGTTTTTGAAAATTAAGTTCTAAGTCTAAAGATGGATTAATTTTTACTTAGAACAATTTTCAACAGAAACTATATTTTTCAAAATAATTTATACTTGTAGGAAAATTTAAGTTTTTGATAAATTTGAAAAACTTAAGTTTAGGAATACTTAGAAAAATTTTGCAAACTTAAGTTTTGAAATACTTAGAGAAATTTTGCAATCTTAAGTTTTGAAATAAAATTTTGCAAACTTAAGTTTTGAAATAAAATTTTGCAAACATAAGTTTTGAAATAAAATTTTGCAAACTTAAGTTTTTGAATACTTAGAAAAATTTTGCAAACATAGGTTTTGAAATACTTAGAAAAAAATTTTGCAAACTTAAGTTTTTGAATACTTAGAAAAATTTTGCAAGCTTAAGTTTTGAAATACTTAGAAAAAAAATTTTGCAAACTTAAGTTTTTGAATAAAGGATATAGTTTGAAATTTTGAAAAAAAAAATTTATATAAAAAATTTTAGAAAATTTTAAACTCTCCTTTCCTATCTCTCCCCCTTTGCCAAATATCAAAAACAAATAAATATTGTAGAAACAGGATAATTAAATTGCATAAAAGCTAAATAATAAATTGCATAAAAGCGAAATTATTTTGCTGTACTGACCCAATTTAGGATATGAACTAAACCAAATCAGTTTCTTTTAGGGTCCTGTCTAACCCAATTAGCTACTTACTAACTGCTATTAAACAGTAGTTTTTGCTGGGGTTAGTCAAGTTAAGTGTTTTGTTCAAGTTAGATTTTTTAAACTTGACACTTAACTTGATTACTATGTAGTTTGTATTTAGTGCCCCAATTACTGCAGATGCACTGACTTAAAGCATCTTGAATTAAGGCAAAGACCTAAGCATCTCAACCCATTCTAGGTTATCAATCAAGAGAACCCTAAGTTGCTTGTGAGATGCTGGCTTCTAAATCTATAGGTGTATGCAGTTCTAGGGTTAGGGCCTAGGCTAAGTCTATTTGCGAAAAAGCCCTAGTTTTGAAGGGGGTATTTTTTGAAAATAAAACTAAGTCAAAAAATATTTAAAAATTTTCAAAACTAAGTAAAATTTGATTTTGAAAATTTTTTTTAAAAATTGATTTTTGAAAAACATTTGAAAATTTTACAGGCTGAAGTAGTAGAAAAACCAAAAAGCAAAGTAGACCTATTCTACCAAGCATAGTAAAGATCAAATACTCAAGTCAAATTAGTAGTCAAAATAAGTTGACTGGTCAAGCAGAGGTCCAGTATAGTCAAACATGAGTCAAGTTTTAGTTACTTAGTACAACGCTGATATAGTCTAACTATGAAGAAGGGCCAAGGTGGTCAGATGAGCCAGGCTGCCATGCTCTCAGTAGTGATAGTATCTCACTGTATCGTGCATCGTCCACCTCTCGATCAGCTCTACGAGCGTCCATCTGCTCGAGGTGGTAAGCCTCAACCTCCTCTCGGAGGTTGTGGATCTCCGTCTGCATCTGAGTGAAGCGCTGGTCGATGGTCAGTGGAGGCAGCTCGTCTATGTGTGCTCGAGCCTCTGCTGCCAGATCTGCAACGTCAACGTCTACCTCCTCGTCTGAGTCGATCTGCGCTCCAGCTCGATGTCGTCTCCAAGTCAAAACCCTGGTGACCGACACGTCTATGCCGGCTAACGAGAAGTTCCTAAATCGTATTTCATCAAAATCGATCATCTCGGATATTTCACCTACGGTAATGTCACGACCGTGGTGATGAAGGATGGAGGTGATGATATGGGAGAAGGGTGTGCGCACCCGACCCTGAGTCGTGACACTGGAGGCATGTAAAATGGCGTGGAACATGTGAAGGCCAATATCAATGTCAAGATGATGGATCAGGGCATACAGAAGGAAAGTATGAAAAGGTCGCATGGTCGCGACATCCCTAGTGGATAATGGTAAGATGCATCGGACCAGAACTCTGTACAGGGCGTAGTCCTGGACCTGAAGGCCAACGGACTGGAATCGTCTGTCTGCAGGGAGTCCAGCTTCCCTATAGAAATAGGAGTGGAGAGTGTCTAGAGTAATGTGAGAGTAGGGAGGATCAAATGGAGGATTCCTAGGTGGATAGCAACAAAAGGTGGACTGGGAGGGTCGTAGTCCAAGGAATCGATTTGGCAAGGTAGGGGTGATAGACAAGGGTATCCCTTGAACAGTAGTGTTAAACATGAGATCATTTTGTCGAACTATGCTATTATAAAATTCTGCACATAAGGATTTGTTAATGGAATGAGTGCAGAACACTAGATTATCTAGTTGATAAAAGTTTATGACGTTCATGGCTAAGGGACAAGATTGGGTAAAGAAATGTCTATTAAGATAGCTAGTTTTGATAGGTTTATAAGTTGTTCTAGCAAACCTATTACATAGTTCTAGAGTCGGGAAACTAGGGTCGGGACTCGGTTCGGCACCAGGGTTCGCTTGGTTTGCTTGGCGTTTTCTTATTTAAGAAACATGCATTTATATGGAAGGAATTTTAAAAAAATAATTCTAAATGCATAAAATAAATCATACCGGGGAGGCATGGTTGAGATTGAGGAAGCACAAGTATCACTTGATCTTCTTGGAAGGAAGGAAGTGAGGAAGGAGGATGGTTTTTGGTGTGGGAAGAGGAGGGGGTTCGGATGCCCTTTTATAGGCAGATCATTGGGGGCGCCCGGGACAATAGTCACTGCCTTTGGCAGTGACTAGGTCTGGCTGGGGGCGCCCGGAGTGTAACGACCCGGAAAATTCTCTTAATATTTTATTAAAATATTAAGCATGTCTAGATAATTTTCCGAAGGACCTAGAGGTAATAATACAAACTTTGGCCTAGAAAATCCATGTTTTCCCATTTAAATTGGGAAAAAGGGCACTAATGGGCCTTATATGGGCTTGCTAATACCATAATTATCGGTGGATTTTAGGTGGAAATTAGTATAAAGATAAATAGGATTTAATTGGACATATTAGCATGATTATGGGTAAGTATTAGTTTAATTTTCCTATTTAATTTGAGGAATTAGGTACTAATGGACCTTAAATGGGCTCCGAAAATGGGTATTAATTGGGTAAAATTCATATAAATATAAAAGAATTTTATTTAGGAATATTGGCAAAATTATGGGTCATTTTTGGAGAATTTTCGAAATAAAAGGGGAATTTTTGAAAATAAGAAAAAGGATTAAATAAAATAAAAATAAAGGTGCATGGGCCAAGGATTGAACCTTGGACAACCAAGGAATGCTTTAACCAACTCACCTAGCAAGGAATTCTTGTGAGAAAAGGAAGTGAATGGTGGTTAAATGGTAGAGGAAGATGAAGGGCCATAGAAAACTCTTCATTCACCACCTTAATGGTTGATTAATAAGGGGGTTTGGGAGTTTCATTCTTCATGCCATCAAGTGCATTTGCTCCTCTCTTCCTTCTCCATTCTTGCCGAGCACTCAAGGAGGACTTCTCCCTTGAGAAAACTTCACAAAAAGTCTCATCCTCCAAGATCTAAGGTCTTCTCAAGTTTCCAAGGGCTAGGTGTGGTCAAGTCTTCTTCCTTCTTTCCATCCAAGGTCTAAAAATCAAGAAATCTAAGGTAAGACTCCCTCACCTGTGGTATAATAGTTACCAACGTTTTCCATGATTTTTGGCTGGATATATGGGTGAGTTTCGGATTTAATGTTGAAAGGAAACAAAATCCAGGTTTCTATGGTTCAAAGGTTTCGGCCAGCATGTTTTAAAGGTCCATAATTATGCTAAAAATCATGATAATATTATTTGAGGTTCCCTTATGATATTTAGAAGTTAATTGAAATTTTTGGGGATTTTTGGCATGATATATGGGTTAGTTTCGGATTTAATGTTGAAGGGAAACAAAATCCAAGTTTCTATGGTTCAAAGGTTTCGGCCAGCATGTTTTAAAGGTCCATAATTATTCTAAAAATCATGATAATATTATTTGATGTTCCCTTATGATGTTTAGAAGTTAATTGAAATTTTTGGGGATTTTTGGCATGATATATAGGTTAGTTTCGGATTTAATGTTGAAGGGAAACAAAATCCAGGTTTCTATGGTTCAAAGGTTTCGGCCAGCATGTTTTAAAGGTCCATAACTATGCTAAAAATCATGATAATATTATTTGATGTTCCCTTATGATGTTTAGAAGTTAATTGAAATTTTTGGGGATTTTTGGCATGATATATGGGTTAGTTTCGGATTTAATGTTGAAGGGAAACAAAATCCAGGTTTCTATGGTTCAAAGGTTTCGGACAGCATGTTTTAAAGGTCCATAATTATGCTAAAAATCATGATAATATTATTTGATGTTCCCTTATGATGTTTAGAAGTAAATTTAAATTTTTGGGGATTTTTGGCATGATATATGGGTTAGTTTCGGATTTAATGTTGAAGGGAAACAAAATCAAGGTTTCTATGTTCAAAGGTTTCGGCCAGCATGTTTTAAAGGTCCATAATTATGCTAAAAATCATGATAATATTATTTGATGTTCTCTTATGATGTTTAGAAGTTAACTGTAATTTTTGGGAATTTTTAGAGTACCCTAGGACACCCTAGGGTCTCGGCCAACATGAAGGAAGCAAAACCCAGAACTTTAAGTTCAAGGGTTTCGGCCAGCATGTTTTAAAGGTCTAAAAATATGTTAAAAATCATGATAATGTTATTTAATGTTTCCTGATGATGTTTAGAAGTTAAGTATAATTTTTGGGAATTTTTGGAGTACCCTAGAGACCCTATGCGTTTCGGCCAACAACAAGGAAAGGAAACCAAGAACCCTAGGTTTGTGGGTTTCGGCCACCATGATTTTGGGGTCTATAATTATGCCAAAAATCTTGATGATGTTGATTAATGTTCCCTTATGATGTGTAGTAAGTAAATATAATTTTTGGGAATTTTTGGGGTACCCTAGAGTACCCTAGGGTATAGGTATTTAGGAGGTATGCTTAAGTAAGGTGAAGGAATACCATGTTAACTAAACCTATAGCTTATATGTCATGAAATATACGTTAGGTCATAGAATATTTAGACATATGCCATGATTTAGGAATGATATGTATGTATGACATGATGTATGAATGATATGTATGTATGCCATGTCTTATGAATGATATGAATGTATGCCATGCTTGTGTGTGTATGCCATATGAATGATGTGTACCTATGCCATGTCTAAGAATGGAAACGATGAATGAAGGCTAAGTATGATGAATGAATGAATATGCTATGCATGATGATGCCTTTAAGGCATAATGATGATGAAAGAATGATGAACGAATGAATATGCTATGAATGATGATGAATGAAGAAGCATATGAAAGCATTTATTTTATTTTATGGGCTTGTACCGAACCTAAGTAAGGTCCACGGTTCTGGACTACCGATGATGCTGTCCACGGTTCAGGACTACCGATGATGAAGTCCTTACGATTCGGGACTACCGATGAAGCTGTCCTTACCCTAGTAGGTCGAGATTAGCTACCTCGTATTTACTTAGGGATGCGCGCATATGATGAATGAATATGGTACAAGCCAGGGCCCAATGCATGTTATGATTATGTTCAAGTATTAAAAGCATGTTTTCAAGATTAAGCATCCTTATATATATATATATATATGCACAGTTGCTATATGCATCCATTTATGCTATGCATTATGTTATGAAAAGTATGTTTACGAAAAGTATGTTATGAAGATATGTTCATGCCATGATTTTATTTATGTTTATGCCATGATTTTATTTATGTGTATGCCATGATTCTATTTATGTTTATGCCATGATTTTATTTATGTTTATGCCATGATTTTGTTTATGTTTATGCCATGATATTATTTAAGCTTATGCCATGATATTATTTAGGTTTATGCCATGATGTTATTTATGTTTATGCCATGATTTGATGCTAGTTTAGAATGCCATACTTTAATTATGTTTATGATAGTTTAGGATGCCATGATTTTATCTATGTTTATGTTAGTTTAGGATGCCATGATTTTATGCTAGTTTAGAATGCCATGCTTTACTTATGTTTATGATAGTTTAGGATGCCATGACTTTATCTATGTTTATGTTAGTTTAGGATGCCATGATTTTATGCTAGTTTAGGATGCCATGGTTTAATTATGTTTATGTTATGTTAGAATGCCATTATTTTGTTCATGCTCATGCTAGTATGGGATGCTATGATTGTAATTAGATTTATGCCATGATTTTATTTATGTCTATATCAAGTATTATGCCATGCTATGATTGTTTACGATGTTTATGTTATGTCAATAATTATGCCATACCCGAATGTTTATGGTTATGTTTATGCCATGCTATGAATGGGGTGAAGCTATGCCCATGACATGTCAAATGAATGCTAAGTGATGCTAAGGATGATGTTTTAAGTAAAGCGCTAAGAGTGCTAATGTTTCATATGTTTATGATTAAGTGACGGACGGTTTTAGTGAGTAGGAAAGAGTCTTACTAAGCCTGTGTGCTTATAGTTTTATTATCTTATACCGCTGATCACGCAAAGGAACAGTAAGGAAGTAGCAGGAGGGCTTTGCAGAATGTGTGTGATAGTGACTTGGCCAAGAGACCATATGTTCGCTTGCCTTATGATAGAACCTTACCTTTACTACTAAGTACTTGAATATGACTATGACTCTATGATATGATGCTAAAGTATGACAGAATGCTAAAGTATAACATGATGCTAAGTATGACAGGATGCTAAGTATGTTATGATGCTAGGAATGATAGAAAGTGCATGTAGGTGTAAGTTTAAAGTTTTCCGCTGCGTTATGATGTCTACATGCCCTAAGTATGTTAACGTAACACCGCTTTATGGTGGTCAAAGAAAAAAAAAAGTGGGTGTTACACGGAGTGGCCCGGGCGCCCCGGTCAGGCTGAATTTACTGCTTTGACTGTCATCGGGGCGCCCGCGTGGTTCCGGGCGCCCTGGTCAAGGGTCAGAGGCATCTTTTTGCCTTGAGAGAAGGTAAAGGCATGGGGGGGGGGGAGCCCGAGGAGTCACGGGCGCTCGGAGTGGTAGTAAGTGTTAGATTTGATGTTTTGTCATCGTTTGACCATGGCTTAATTGGTTTGACTATGGTTTGAAATGATTTGACTGCTTTGACTATGGTTTGATCATGTTGACCATGGTTTGACTATGTTGACCATGGTTTGACTACAGGATTAAACCACAATATAGGTATTAAAGGACTTTTAATTGAGTTTAATTCTACTGTCTCACTGAATCTAGGGTTTTCAATCACGTTAGCCTTATAGGTTTTGTGAGACTGGTTTTGATAAAAGAATTTTTTGAAAAACATGATTTATTTTGAAAATCTTAATTAATTTTGAAAACAGTTGAATTTATTTTGAAAATAATGTTTAAGTCTACAAGTAACTGAAAATTTGTGTTAGATTTAAATTTTAAAATGACTAATTTGAATTTGAATTTCAGAGATTGGCTTCCAGGTCTTAGCGAGACACTAGGCCTTCTTTGTCCGTAGCCTTATTGGATCATCAACCCTTTCCTTGACAAAGCCTTTCAATGAAATTTTATTTTCAAGATTATTCTTTGAAAAATTCTGGTCTAACTAGTTTGGGTATTGGATCGGTAGCTTCGGCTAGTTTCACCAGTCTAACGAGACCAAGTATACTTGACCTTATTAGAATTGGTTTCCCTAACGTACTATCATCTCACCTCCTCCCAATACTATGTTGTCAATTTTCAGTTAAGTTGGTTTGATCCTTAAACTAACCATTCCTAAGTCTAAGTATGATAAATTGCAGAAGTTAACAAAACAAGCAAATTGCAAGCAAGAATTGAATTTTATCTAATAATGACTATTGTTTTCAGTTTGGCTCCCCCTGGACTATAGCCACGATAATGGTTTGGCAAGATGTGAATCTTGTCCTTGGGGATCCAATATTGGTTTGATCCAGTTTGTTTGTTCAGGCATAGTTTTGGTACCCATGCCTGAACTTTGGGTCTGGACTGGTTCAGTACAGCAAAGTAGGATCTTTGTCGAGACTTGGTTCTATAACCTAGTCCGGATCGATTTAGAACCGATTTCTGTTTTCCAAGAATCATGTCAAGATTCTTGGAACCAGAAGTAAATCGTTCTAATGCTGATCTAAGATCCTTAACCTGAATTTTCAGGAAGAAATTCTCTTTGTCAAGTTTTTCAACTTGAGTAGAGGTTCCTTCTTGAACCTTCTCAGTTAAGGGTTTAGGGTCAGCTCCCTCTTTCAGGAGTTTTACTTCCTGTCGGAGGGATTCGATTCGGAGTTTGGCTTTCGCCAAATCTCGAAAAGATAAGATATTAACTCGTTTAATTGACTTCTAGTAAATCCACTTACCTTGATTTCGCCGTCCTCTGAGAATGTCAATCTGCCGTCGTCCTTTTCTGATTCTGACTCGGTCTGGACTTCTTCTGAGGCGGTTAGTGCGAGTAGGTTCGATTGTGGGACCTCTTCTTCTTCTTCGGAGGAGGATTCGTCCCACGTTGCTTGAAGTGCCTTCTTCTTCCTTCTATTCTTTTTGGTTTCCTTTAGGTTTGGACACTCCATCTTGTAGTGACCTTTCTTCTTGCACTCGTAGCAGGTCACATTGGGCTTGTTCTTTTCGTTTGCGGGTTCAGCTGGTTCATCCTTTCTTCTACTGGCTCTTCGTTTGTTGGTTTGGTTCTTTAATTCTTTGTAGTAGTTTCTTGCCAGTCGAACCAGCTTAGGTCTACCTCCTTCTTCGTCTTCTGAGTCTGAGTCTGAGTTAGACTCGGGTTCAGGTTGAGGCTTTTTCTTTGTTGTCCTTCCAGTTGTACCTGCAACAAAGGCAATACCTTTCTCGGCCAAATTGCAGTTAGTCTGTTCATGTAATTCGAACTCAGAGAATAATTCATTTAATTTAACTTTTGAATGGTCCCTTGAAACCTTGTATGCATCTACCATAGATGCCCACAATGTGTTTTTAGGGAAAGCATTTAAAGCGTACCTTATTAGGTCATGGTTATCTACCTTGTGACCGATGGTGTGCAGTCCGTTCATCAGTTCCTGGATTCGGGCGTGAAGCTGAGCTGCTGTTTCGTTGTCGGTCATTTTAATTGTATACAGCTTGTTCAGGAGGAGATCCCTCTTGCTGATCCGTGTGTCTGATGTTCCTTCATGCAGCTCGATCAGTTTTCCCCACATCTCCTTGGCACTGTTGAAAGGACCCACCCGGTTCAGCTCCTCTTTTGTTAAGCCGCATTGGAGGGTTTGGGACGCCTTTGCATCCACTTCAATTCTCCGTTTCAGAGCGGTGTCCCACTCTGTGTAGCTTTGAGGTACTACTTCAGCATTTCTCGGAATCTCCAATCCAGATTGGATGATTATCCACATGTCCACCTGAGTTTTCAGGTGGACCTCCATTCTGCTCTTCCATTAGGAGAAGTCTTCTCCACTGAAGAGAGGTAGTCTTGCGGTGCTGAAGCCTTCTTGCATGACCATTTTATCTGAAACGTAAACTAGACAAAGAATATCCCAAGACTTGGTCTTGGATTACTAGTGCGGAATAAAGAAAAAGTATTTGTCGAGTGGTGTTGTATCAACCTCGATCAACGAGAAGAAATTCGAACAAAAAAAATATTAGAAGAAATTCGAAAAAAAGAAAAAAAATCCGAAAAATTTTCAAACTGGTGGTTGCACCAAATTTGAACTTCCCAGCTCTGATACCACTTGTTGGATCGAGAGAAACGATAGAGGGGGGGTGAATATCGTTAAACGCTTTTCGGATAAATAATAGAGTAAGTACGCAGCGGAATCAAAACAATCGCGAACACAGGTAGTTTTACTTGGTTCGGAGCCTAGGTCGACTCCTACTCCAAGGCCCACGGTCGTTGACCGTTTTCTGCGGGCAATTCTATAAGTGCGCAAATCAGTTTACAAGATTGAATTTACATGTATAGCAAAGTAAACTTTAAAAAGAAAACTCTTCTTTTACCGACGTCCGATGTAGGTTGTCTTTTTCGGAGCAGCGGGACATCGTCGGCTCTTGAGTCTTGAGTCGGGAGGTTTCCGGAGCAGAGCGCGAGAGCAGAAGAGAGTGTATGAGTTGGAAAGAATGATTGTTCAAGCCTTGGGGTCGAGGGCCCTTTTTATAGCACCTGGGGGCGCCCGGAACGTCGAGGGCGCCCCCCACGTGTCAGCCGATCCGCTTCCATCTCGGTCAGCTCTGATCCCTTAAAACTCGGGATCAAGCTTTGACGGGGGCGCCCGGAATGTTGGGGGCGCCCGGATTGACTGGGTCAAACCTCATCCGTTTGGCTTCTCGCTGGCTTGCTTCGTTGGCTTCACCTGGGGGCGCCCGGGAGCACGGGGGTGCCCGGGAGCATGGGGGGCGCCCGGGAGCACGGGGGCGCCCCACCCATAAGCCGCTGAAGCTCACCTTGCTTTACTTTGTTTTGTGTTCACCTTGGGGGCGCCCGGGACACTCCGGGCGCCCAGGTCAGCTGCTGCCTCACTCATTTGAGGCTCTCTGAGCTGCAGACACTCGTTCCTTCGGTCCTGCATCCAGGGTTAGTCCAAAACAACATAAAGCAATAAGATGTTAGTTTATACAACCTTAGCTCTCTTGGTTCTGACTTTGGGCCTCCGAAATGGAGCCCTAGGTCGAACCGACGCCTACTGTTCCCTCAACGGGGAACGCGTCCTCACCTACTCCTCTCGGGAGAATGTACTTGATGCCATCCGGCTCCTCCGGTTGGACTTTTGCCTAGCGGTCCTTCGCTAGGTCTCGGATACCAAGTTGTCATTCGCCCAGTGCTTGGCAGTCCTTCGCCGGGTCTTCAGTACCAAGCTGTCCTTCGCCTGGGGCCTAGCAGTCCTTCGCTAGGTCTTTGTATCCTGGCATTCCTTCGCCAGGTGCCTAGCATTCCATTGCTAGGGCTTTGTATCCTGGCATTCCCTCGCCAGGTGCCTAGCTGTCCTTTGCTAGGTCTTTGTATCCTGGCATTCCTTCGCCAGGTACCTAGCTGTCCTTCGCTAGGTCTTTGTATCCTGGCATTCCTTCGCCAGGTGCCTAGCAGTCCTTCGCTAGGGCTTTTCCTGCACACTTGGGTAACATGTTAGACACACAATATACCTTAACTTTTGAACCCTGTTGCCATTATCAAAATACAGGTTTGACTTGGGTGCATTCTGCACCAACACTTACCTTACATAATTTAAGTATGTTTGCTTATGTTTACTTATGATAGGAATGTTCCTAGACTAACCATATAAGTAGATGTGATACCCTATATGGTTCTAGAACAATAAAGAATGTTTATGACTAAGTATGCGAATACAAAATTATGGAACCTTGTTTTTACCTGGGACTGGAAACTTAGGGTAGTACCTTACCGTACCTTATAATGAAAAAGATACAAATGCATGTATATACATGAAAATGATGAAAATGATAAATGATCTTATACTAGCTTATTGTTGTAAAATGTTTAAACAGCAGAGCAAGAAGACTACAAAAATTTAAAATATAAGAACATCTGGAAAGAGATATTAGTAGAATGAAAATATTTTTCTTGTACGTGATATACATAAGTGATAGATAATAGGAGAAGATGACAGTGTTGGAAGATTAGCATTAGAATTAAGAATAGAAATAATATTATTATAATGAGTATAAATCTATAAACGTTTATGCCGGACTAAACTAACTGATTTGATCACTATGTTGAACCCAAACTTAAATAGGCTTAAGGGAAGCAACAACAGTAAGACATACAAATCGATCATACCAGTACCATAAGAAATTGTAACTGCTAAAGTATAGGGAACTCTATTGCGACTTGATAGTACTCAACATGCAAGACTTTGATGTCATACTGGGTATGGATTTTCTAAGCAAATACAGTGCTTCCATCGAGTGCCGTAGACGTAAAGTGGTCTTCCAGCCCGAGGCAGAACCCATGTTCGAATTTATTGGAGAGCCAAGGAAAAGAACCGGAAAATTCTTATCGGCTCTCAAGGCGCAGAAGATGTTGGACAAGGTATACACTAGTTTTCTAGCACATGTGGTCAGTACGGGTCAGGCAACGGACCAGAAGCTAGAAGATGTCAGAGTTGTATGCCATTATCCAGAAGTATTCCCAGATGAGTTACCGGGGTTAGCCCCTGACAGAGAGGTTGAATTTGAGATCGAACTGGTTCCTGGTACGAATCCGATCTCCAAGGCACCCTACCGTATGGCGCCTGCTGAATTGAAAGAACTGCAAGGACAACTACAGGAGCTACTCGACAAGAGACTTATTCGCCCTAGTCACTCTCCATGGGGAGCTCCGGTATTATTTGTCAAGAAGAAGGATGACACTATGCGCCTGTGTATAGACTATAGAGCGCTAAATAATGTGACAATCAAGAACAGGTATCCCCTCTCGAGGATAGATGATCTGTTCGATCAACTAAGAGGAGCCACCGTCTTTTCAAAGGTTGATCTCAGGTCTGGCTACCATCAAGTGAAAGTAAAGCCAGACGATATCCCGAAGACGGCTTTCCAGACCAGATATGGACATTATGAGTTCGTCGTAGACCCTTGGAGTTCGACGTCGGAGATTTGGTATTCCTCCGAGTAGTTCCTACGAAAGGAGTAATGCGATTAGGGAAGAAAGGAAAGCTTAGTCCGCGATATGTGGGACCATACAAGATCCTGAACAGAGTGGGCAAAGTAGGTTACGAGCTCGAGCTACCTCAGGAGATGTCTGCTATCCACAACGTGTTCCACGTGTCGATGCTCAAGAAGTGCATTCCCAGTATGGACAGAGTGATTGAGCCGCACGTCGTACGGATCCAGGAGGACTTGAGTTGTGAAAGCAAACCCATACGGATCTTGGATCGAGACGTCAAGAGACTAAGGAATAAGGAAGTGCCCTTAGTCAAAGTCTTGTGGCAAAGTTAACAATCTGAAGAAGTTACCTAGGAACGTGAGGATGATATGAAACGAAAATATCCCGAGTTTTTTAAGTTCGAGGACGAACTTTTCAGAAGGGAGGGTGGATTGTAACGCCCTAAATTTTCCGCTCTAGCATGGTAATAATGGAACATGTGGCCAAGAATAATATTATGAATTTAGGGGGAAAAGTTGTGAATAAAGAAATGTTAGACATTATCTTGACACGTACTGGATGTGTGCTAATTATGATTAGGTATTATATTTAATGTTATGCTTAAGTATCCTACACATGTATGAATGAATAATGATATGCATATGCATGTGCAAGAATTAAATAAGTAGCATTCTCTAGGTGGGCTTTGGTTATGCGGGTATGGAAAAAATAATAAAAAGAAGAGAAAGCAAAAAGAAGAGGTGCCAAGGATTGAACCTTGGACCTCAAAGAAAAGTCAAGCCTTAAGAATGCATATGTAACCAATTCACCCAGCAGGGGAGTGCTATTAGGAGGAGATGGGAAATCGTAGATGAATAGAAGATAAGTGAAGAGACACATGAAAATGAAGAGGCACCATTAAAAGAGGTGGTTACCTTTTCACTCCCTATAAAAGAGCATGGGGAGAGAAATGCCCAAGGCATTTTCGGCCACAAGCCCTTCCCTCTCTTCTCACCAAGCCTTCCCTCTTCTTCCTCTCCCTCACCGAGACCTAGGAGTCTCCTTGCAGCCCAAAACTGAGCCCCACAAATCGGAAGAAGAAAAGGAGAAGAACAAGAGGAGTACCAAGCCTAAGAGCCCCCTTTCTTCTCCAAAGTCTAGAATACCTTTTTGAATTTTTAGCGCAAGAGGTAAGACTCCCTCACTTGCAACATAATATCCTTGAAAGTGTATTTATGATCCCTTATGGTTGCTTGTGATGTTGTGTGGAAAAAATGGAAGAAAGGCCATGTTGGGTGCTTCGGTCAAGGGAGGTTTTCTCCTTCTTTGTTGTGTTTAAGTATAGATGATGATTCTACATGCTTATTGTTATCTTCTTATAGTAGATGAATGATGAATACATGATGTTTGAATGCCTTTCATGATGTAAAGGACCTAGAACCTCTCGACCAAGTGGTGGAGATGGGTAGATGCATGTGTATGGACTAGGGCTTGATCTTATGTGAATTTCCCCTTGCTTATGTAATGTTTTAGGTCAAGAAAGTTGTGGAATCTATGCCTTATTAACTCTATGAATTTCGGCCAACAACTAGATTGAGGGCTAAAATAGGTCCAAACTACAAATCATGTACCTAAACTAATGTTTGGTGAAGTCTAGACTACCCTTGTACTTGTAAATGATCTCTTATGCATTTGTTCCCATGTTACACGAATTTTTATGCTATAATACCCTAGATATGAATTTCGGCCAGCAACTAGATTGAGGGCTAAAATAGGTCCAAACTACAAACATGTGCCTAAACTAAGGTTTAGTGAAGTTTAGACTACCCTTGTACTTGTAAATGATCTCTTGTGTGAAGTGTGCGCTTATTTCAATGTTATATGAATTTTATGCTATAAAATCCTACCTATGATGTTCGGCCAACATGTATTAAGATAGGAAAAGAAAGCTAAATCCAATGTGTTTCCTTGATTAAGACAAATATGTTACATGAATGATGTGTTGATAAGGGTAGCATGATGTTTGCTTCACTTGCATGTGTTTAAAGAAAGGTCCTACATTGTCATGCTATTTATGTGAATGATTGTGCCATGAAAGTGTGCCTATACTCATGAATGATTGAATGTCTAGAGTACATTCATTATAAAAGAAAGAAAAAGGAAAGGATGCATGTATGTATTTTACTTTAAAGTATGGCTTGTACCGGATCTTGAAAAAGATCCACGGTTCTGGACTACCGAAGCTGTCCCTAGGTTGAAAGAAAGTAGGCCTAGTAACCCTAGTAGATCGAGACTAGCTACCTCGCATCTATTTAGGAAAGCGCGCAAAGAAAGAATGGGTACAAGCCGGGGACCCCAATAAAGATGATGCATGCTTATGTTAAAGTATTACTTATTATATTTTCTAAAGAGCATCCTGAATGTTTTTTTTGCAATGCATATGTTTTATGTTTGTATGCATTCATGTACCTTATGTGCCTTATGAGTTTATGCTATACATGAGATGTTAGATGCCTTTCAAATATACGTGACATGTGGATTTAGTGAGTAGGAAAGAGCTTACTAAGTTTCGTACTTATAGTTGATTGCTTTTGTTGCTGATCAACATAGAAATTTCTAAAGGAAGGGAAGCTGCAGGAAGAGCTCATGTGTGTGGTGGTGACTTGGCTGATCGATCCATTTTAGTGCCATTATAGACTTAGCACTTATCTTTATAAGAAAACATGTTTTACTACCTTATACTTGATACTTGATAGCTCTTTTGGAGTTTATTTAAGGCATGGATGCTACTAGATACTATATGATCTTTATACCCCCTTCTTGTTGCATGTGTTATAGTTATGTTTTATTTCCGCTGCAATGCTTTAGATTCATATGCAATAATATGCGTAAGTTAAGTAGGAAAAGGTAACCCGTCGCCTTAACGATAAGGGGCGGGAGTTACATTAAGTGTCAAGCTTAAAAAATCTAACTTGAACAGAACACTTAACTTGACTAACCCTAGCAAAAACTACTATTTATAACAGTTAGTAAGTAGCTAAGTGGGTTAGACAGGACCCGAAAGAGATAATTCAAATTGATTTGGTCCAGGTTATACCTTGAATTGGTTCAGTACAACACATTACTTCTTTTGCTATATTCTTTTGCAATTGTTTTGCTATAGTGTTTTTCTATATTGTATTTTGATATATGGGAAAGGGGGAGACATTGGAAAAGAGATTGGAAAGAAGATAAGGTTTAAATTTTTTTTCAAAATTCAAAACCTTATTTCAAAATTGCTTCTAAGTACTTGACATAAGCTGCTTTTCAAAATTATTTCTAAGTACTTGATTTAAGTCAATTTTCAAAGTTACTTAAGCTATTTTCAAAATTGCTTCTAAGTACATGACTTAGGCTGTTTTTCAAAATTGCTTCTAAGTACTTGACTTAAGCTGCTTTTCAAAATTATTTCTAAGTACTTGACTTATGTCAATTTTCAAAATTACTTAAGCTATTTTCAAAAGTTCTCTAAGTACTAATCTTAAATTTCACTAATAGAAAAATTTCAATGTTTAATTTCAAAATATTCTTGGAAACTTTCTAAAAGTGCGAAAGAAATTTTAGTTTTTCTAAGTATTAAAAACTTCAGAAGAAGTTTAGAAAATTTTCTAAAGTACGAAAACTAAGTATTGACTTGAAAATTTTCTAATTATAAAATCTCTTTTGGAAAATGTTTTCTAACTTATATTTTTGGAAAAGATTCTATATGTTGAAAAATAAATTCCCTTTTAGACTTAGAAACTTTTTCAAACCCCGCGAACCGTTGAAAAATCTAGGGGGAGATTCCTTCCAGGGGGAGGAAACTAAGTTGACATGTTACCTGCTCTTTGGTTAAAACTTAACTTTTTGAATCGGGTTGCCATAAATAAAAAAGGGGGAGATTGTTGGTGTAGGCAGCACCTAAGTCGAACCTGGGTTTTGATAATGACAAAGGGTTCAAAAGTTAAGATGTTATGTTAATCTAACATGTTCACTAAGTGTCCAGGAAAGAAGCCCTAGGTACACTAGGCAACGAAGTCCTGGTCGAGGACTGGGCACAAAGCCCTGGCAAGGAGCTAGGCACCGAAGACCTACTCGGAAGGTGGGCACGAAGTCCTGGTCGAGGACTGGGCACGAAGCCTTGGCAAGGAGCTGGGCACCGAAGACCTGCTCGGAAGGTGGGCACGAAGACCTGGTCAGATGCATCGGGCAAAAGTCCAACTGGAGGAGCCGGTTGGCAAAAGGTAAAACCTCCTGAGAGGAGTAGGTGAGGACGCGTTCCCCGTCGAGGGAACAGTAGGCGTCGGCTCGACCTAGGGTTCCATTTGGGAGACCCGAAGTCAGAACCAGGACAGCTAAGGTTATATAAACCTAACATTTCTTGCCTTGTTTATTGTGGAACTAACCTTGGATGCAGGGACCAAAAGAACGTGTTTCTGCAGCTCAAAACACCCTAAAGGAGAGGGGCAGCAGCTGGGCTAGGCGCCCGGGAGGTCCCGAGCGCCCAAGGTCAAAGCCAAACGAGAAGTTGAGCAAGAATCACTTCGGAAGCTCACTGGGCCGGGCGCCCTCAAGCTCCCAGGCGTCATGATGGTCCCGAGCACCCTGGATGCCTCGGGCACCCTCGGTCCAAGCCAACCAAGTAATCGAAGCGAACACAGCCGAGAAGCCAGCAGACCAAGTCAACCAGGGCGCCCCCAGTGTCCCGGGCGCCCCCATCAGCTCCGAGCCCGATTCAGGAAGGACAAGCGCTGACTGAGCTTCGGATGAGAGTTCTCGGATCCGAACGCACGTGTCAGGCACCCCCAGCATCCCGGGCGCCCCCAGGAGTGCTATAAAAGGGGCTCGACCCCTAAGGCTTTAGAATCAACTTTTCCAACGCCTCTACGCTCTTCGGCTAAAGTGCTCTGCTCCGAAAACCTCCAATCTCGAGATTCAAGCGCCGCCAACAACCCTCTGCTCCGAAGTACGATCCACACCGGGCATCGATAACGAAGAGTCTAATTTTATTTACTGCACTATAACTGTAACATTTTCTGTAAACATTTGCGCACTTATAGAATTGCCCACAGTAAACGGTCAAGGACCGTGGGCCTTGGAGTAGGAGCCGACCGCGACTCCGAACCAAGTAAAAGTGCTTGAGTTCTTGTGCCGTGTTTATTTAAATATCCGTTGCGTATTCTCTTTTTCCAAATCCGAAACGCTTTCACGATATTCACCCCCCCCCTCTATTGTGTTTTCTCGATCCAACAAGTACATCCAAGACCTAAGCACGGGAACGCCCGCCCACTATTGGTCTCCTTTTCGGACTTTCCGGAGGCGGAGAAACCCATCTTACAGTGTAGTAATTACAATCAAAATATAGGAAATTAAATGCAGAATAATTAAAGCAAACCAAAATGAGATGGTCGAAGACTCGGCCGATCTGGACCTCCGAAGTACCGTGCACTTCCTCCTGGAGTCTCCCGGTCGTAGAGCCTCGTCGTTAGCACGTTGTTGTTGCTTGGAAAGCTTAGAATCATGTCTGGAAGTTGTGTCTGAAGCTGAGGGGTCGAAGCCCCTTTTATAGGCTTCATACGGGCACCTGTGTTGATAGGGGCACCCTATTGGGCTTGGTCAAACCTTATCCTCGCGCCGAACTCGTCGCAGCTGATAAAACCTTTGACCTGGGCGCCTACATGAACCCGGGTGCCTGTATCATCCCGGGCACCTGAATGGAAGCTTGTTCTGCCTTCTTCGACTAAAGCAGCTTTTGTTCTTTGACTCAGGCACCCCTATTGATGGGGGCGCCTGGCTTCCAGGCTTTCAGCCGCGGTGTGTGTTGTTCGTTTGCTTTGTCTTCCATTTTAGGTACCTGCAAGATATACAAATACAAAGCAAATATACACACAATCTTAAACTTAACGACTTGGTTTTGACTTCGGATTTCCACGAAACCCTAGGTCGAACCGACGCAAGTTCTCACCCCCGAGAATGCGCCTTTCACTACCCCATTCAGGAGACGGTTGCCACCCAGTCCTTCGGGTGGACTTTTGCTTAGCCTTCGATACTCTCGGATCTCGAAATATCCGAACCCTGACCCGTCTCTACTTCTGTCCTTAGTCATCGCTCAGCTAAGTTGCTCAGTCCCTCGGACCAAGACTTCGTGCCCAACCCTAAGTCCAGGACTTCGGTGCCCAACCCTCGTCAGGTCTAGTGCCCAATTCCTCGAACCAGGTCTTCGTGCCCAACCCTCGGTCAGGTCTTAGGTGCCCAGCCCTCGGCCAGGACTTAGTGCACAATCCATGATCAGGACTTGTTCCCAATTCTTCGAACCAGGACTTATTGCCTAGGTTTACTAGGACTTTCTTTTACTTTGGTACTCCTCCTTTGCTCACTCTTCCCTTTTTCAATGTATCACTGACTTAAGTATATTGTCAAACATTGAAACACTTAGAGGAGGGCATCACTGATGCAACTTGCACCAACAATGTCCCCCTTTTTGATGTTTGACAATATCTTATGTTAGATTGGTTGAAAGGGCAAAACCTTAAAAAAATAATCTAAGTTTTGAAAATATATTTTGATCTTTTGGGAGAAAAAGAAAAAAACTTCTATCTTAGGCTTACTTTCCCCTTTTTGAAACACATTTTGCTTTTCCTTTTTGATCTTTTGGTAAGAGAGCAAAAATTTTCTAACTTAAGCGCACATCTCCTCCTTTGTCATACATCAAAAATCACCAATAATATTTGCACCAAAAATGAAAATATTTGGTTCTTTTTGAAACTTCTTAGTATAAATTTTTGAAAGCATAGTAAAACTAAGTACTTAAATTTCTAGAAAAAATCCACTTTGTAAAATATTTTGAAAGATATTTTGTATTTGTAGGAAAATGTTTGATCTGAAAAAATTTTCTTTCGCAAAGTTTTAGAAAAGATTTTTCGAGAGATTACAAGCAAAAAAAATGTTGTGAACATACTCTTGAAAAAAAATTTTTTTGCTGAACACATTTTCAAAAAAATGTTTTTTTGAAACATGCTCGTATTTGTAGAAATATCTATACCTTTGAAAAATATTTTGATCATTTTCAAAAATGCAAGTACTTTTAAGATATATTGAGTTTTTGAAAACAATGCAAGTACTTTCGAAAATATTATGTATTTTTGGAAAATATGAGTACTGTAAGTTCTGTAAAAAGTATAGGTTCTTTTGAAAGAAAATTACTTGATTTATATTTTGAAAGTACTTTGAAAAATATTGTTTTGAAAACATAATATTTTACTTGACTTGGTTTCCTTTCCAGTTTGACACAATCTTAGGAAACCTTGTTAACTATAAGGACATTTTCTTATGTGTCCTGGAAAATTTTCCAAACTCAAGAAATATTATTTCAAATTGATTCTATATGTTTAAAAATTTTGAAAACCCAAGTAGTAGTATTTTGAAAGACAGACTATTTATATTTTCAACAAGATTTTGAAAATGTAGTGCACGAAAACATATTATTTTGACATGTTTAATAATTCTTTCAGTTTAACCTCCCCCTGAACTTGACCCAGTCCTAGAAGCTTGTTGACCACAAGTACTCTTCCTCTGAGTCTTTAGGATTTGGTTTAGACCAATTGAATTATTTAGTAATTTCAAAAATGAATACCAAAAAAATTTTGAAAAATACTTGTCAAAGAATTTTCTTTTGGCTTAGACTCCCCTTAAATTCGACACATCCTTGGAGTCCTCGCAGATCATTAAGTAGACCTCCTCTGTGTCTTTAGGGTTTATTAAAATCAAAGAAGCAGGTAATTTTTGAAAAGATAATCTTTTAATGCATAAGCCTTTTTCGAAAACTCAAATGATAGTAACTGAAAGCACAGTTTTCGAGAAAAACATTTCAAAATAATGAAAACACTCCCCCTGTACCCAACACCGTTTGCCTCTATCTAAGTGCTTAAGGAACTTTAGTGTTGTCCTAAGAGGCTTGTGTCTAATTGTGTGAGTCAAACAATTTTCAAAAGGATATAATTTTTTGAAAACATATAATATATTGGCAATCAGACAAGCATGAAATCCATAAAAACATTATTTTGTTAAAGCACTATTTTGAAAAAAATATTTTTAGAAAAATATTTTAATAATTTTGAAAAATATTTTTCAATTCATTAGTTCTTAACATCTCACCCATTCTAGATGTCTCAATACAGCAAGCATGGTTGCCTTATGGGTGCATTGTGAGATGCTTAATTCATTTTTCTTAATTCATTTTTGAATCTAAGATTTAATTGAAACTTGTGTTAGATTCAAATTTATCAAATAGTAAAGTAAATTTGATTTTCGGTAATCGGCTTCCAGGTCTTGGCGAGGCACAATGCTTTCTTTGGCCGTAGCTTTATTGGAACATCAACCCTTTCCTTGACAAATCCTTTTATCAAAAATTCATTTTCAAATTACTTCTTGAAAAATTTTGGTCTAACTAGCTTAGGTTTTAGATCGGTAGCTTCGACTAGTTCCACCAGACTAAACAGACCAAGTAGAATATACTTGACTTTATTAGAAGGGCTTCCTTAACGTACTATCATCTCACCTCCGCCTAATACTAGGTTGTTCAAGTTTCAACTATTCATTTTCCTATAGCCGTTCTAAATTATGAATTAAATTAAACATGAATGACATGTCATAAATTGAAAAAATAACAGATGCATGACATGACAGTTATGCATGAGTCAAATAGTACAAATCATTTTATTTAAGTTTCTAATAATGTATCAAATTCCCGATTTGATACATGCCATGTGAACCCGCGAATATGCCAACCCACTTTGACAAATTTAATTTTATTAACTTAATTGTTACGGTTTGGGTAAGATTTTATTTAGTTTGAGTTTAAGTAATTTAAGAATTAATTGAATTACTTAAGAATTAATTAGGATTTAATTAATTTGAATACGAATTAATTAGGATTTAATTGAATTAAGTTGAATTAATTTGATTAATTAAGATTTAATTAAATTAAGTTGAATTAATTTGAATTAATTAAGATTTAATTGAATTAAGTTGAATTAATTAGATTTAATTGAATTAAGTTAAATTAATTTGAATTAATTAAAGATTAAATTGAATTAAGTTGAATTAACTTGAATTTGAATTAATTGAAGATTAAATTGAATTAAGTTGAATTAATTTGAATTTGAATTATTTAATGATTAAATTTAATTAAGTTGAATTAACTTGAATTAATTAAGATTTAATTGAATTGAGTTGAATTAATTTGAATTTGAATTAATTAAAGATTAAATTGAATTAAGTTGAGTTAATTTGAAATTAATTAAAGATTAAATTGAATTAAGTTGAATTAACTTGAATTAATTAAGATTTAATTGAGTTAAGTTGAATTAATTTGAATTTGAATTAATTAAACATTAAATTGAATTAAGTAGAATTAATTTGAATTAATTAATGATTAAATTGAATTAATTATGAATTAATTAAGATTTAATTAAGTTGAATTAATTTGAAGTAATTAAAGATTAAATTTAATTAATTACGAATTAATTAAGATTTAATTGAATTAAGTTGAATTAATTTGAATTAATTAAAGATTAAATTGAATTAATTATGAATTAATTTGAATAATTAAGGTTGAAATGATTAACTAATAGTTGTGGGTTTAAGTTCATAATCTTCATTATCTCGAAAATTTCTGACTCATCCACTACTTCTTCCTTATTTATCTTTTCAAGTTTTTCCAATAATTCAGGTTTATTTGAATCTTTGTGATTTCTATTGACTATGGCCTTGATTTTAGAAAATTTTATCTCCACCTTATCCTCAAAATCACATCCTTCAATATCCTCAAGGTAGGTGGGGTAATTTGGGCGACTAGTTAAAGTTTTATAATAATCTTCTACATTATTTGTAATTAAACTATTATGTAAAAGAATTTCATCTTCAATATCCTCAAAATTATCCTCAGAAATATCTTCAATATTTTCAAGAATCTCAAAATTAATTTCTGGATTATCTTTAAGATTTTCAGAATTAATTTTCTGATTTTCCTTAAGATTTTCAGATTTGAAATTAGAATTATCCTTAAGATTATCTGAAATAACAGAGTTAATATCAGAATTAACTTCAATCTTATCAGTGTTAATATTATCAGAATTAATTTTAATATTGTCAGAATTAATTTCAGAAATCATTAAATTGACATTAAGAATTAAACAATTGATTTCTGATATTTTAGCGTTATTTACATTCTCTAACTGGGCATGCAAGATATTAACTTGACTATTTACAGAATTTAATTTTTCTGAAAAATTATCTAACTTATTTACATAAGAAAGTGCAGGAATTTTAAAATTTTTGGGAACATAAATTTTACGTACCTTTGCCGGACATTTGTTCTTGTAGTGTCCGTATTTTCCGCACTTGAAACATTTGATGTGGTCCTTGTTCCTTCGGACTTCTGGCGCTGGTGCCTCCTTTACCATCGGTGAGGAATGATTCTTACGAGTAGGTCACTGATTTTTATAGTGCCCTCTCTCTCTGCACATGAAGCATATAATATGGAATTTAAACTTTTCATTAAAAATAAATTGTACCTGATTCACCCCTGGGCTCCCCCTCAACTCCTGGCATCGTTGCTCCGTCGGCGGTTAGTCCGGTGAAGAGCGGTCTGGCTCTGATACCACTTATAGGATCGGTGTCGTCGATAGAGGGGGAGGGGTGAATATCGACCATAAAATCTTCGCGGTAAACTTTGTAAAACTTTCGATCATTCTAGAGTCAAAGCGTTAATAGCACAACGAAAAATAAAACAGAAAGAATAAAAGACAACACAGTGCACGCGAGATTTTTTACTTGGTTCCCAACCCCCCAGGGTCAGTACATCCAAGGCCTAAGCACGGGAATGCCCATCCACTATTGGTCTCCTTTCCGGACTTTCCGGAGGCGGAGAAACCCGCCTTACAGTGCAGTAATTACAATCAAAATATAAGAAATTAAATGCAGAATAATTAAAGCATACCAAAATGAGATGGTCGAAGACTCGGCCGATCTGAACCTTCGATGTGCCGCGCACTTCCTTCTGGAGCCTCCCGGTCGTAGAGCCTCGTTGTTAGCGCGTTGTCGTTGCTTGGAAAGCTTAGAATTGTGTTTGGAAGTTGTGTCTGAAGCTGAGGGGTCGAATCCCCTTTTATAGGCTTCATACAGGCGCCTGTGTTGATGTTGCGCCCTATAGGGCTTGGTCAAACCTTATCCCCGCGCTGAACTCGTCGCAACTGACCTGGGCGCCTACATGAACCCGGGCGCCTGTATCATCCCGGGCGCCAGAATGGAATCCTGTTCTACATTCTTCGACTAAAGCAACATTTGTTCTTTGACTCAGGCGCCCCTATTGATGGGGCCGCCTGATTCCATTGGGGCACCCCCATTGATGGGGGCGCCTGGCTTCCAGGCTTTCGGCGCGGTGTGTGTTGTTCGCTTGCTTTGTCTTCCATTTTAGGTACCTGCAAGATATACAAATACCAAGCAAATATACACACAATCTTAAACTTAAGGGCTTGGTTCTGACTTCGAATTTCCACGAAACCCTAGGTCGAACCGACGCAAGTTCTCACCCCCGAGAACGCGCCTTTCACCTACTCCATTCAGGAGATGGTTGCCACCCAGTCCTTCGGGTGGACTTTTGCTTAGCCTCCGATACTCTCGGATCTCGAGACGTCCCAACCCTGACCCGTCTCTACTTCTATCCTTAGTCATCGCTCAGCTAAGTTGCTCAGTCCCTCGGGCCAAGACTTCGTGCCCAAACCCTAAGTCCAGGACTTCGGTGCCCAACCCTCGGGCAGGTATTAGTGGCCAATTCCTCGAACCAGGTCTTCGTGCCCAACCCTCGGTCAGGTCTTAGGTGCCCAACCCTCGGCCAGGACTTAGTGCCCAATCCATGATCAGGACTTAGTGCCCAATTCTTCGAACCAGGACTTATTGCCTAGGTTTACTAGGACTTTTTTTTTTTACATTGGTACTCCTCCTTTGCTCACCCTTCCCTTGTTCAATGTATCACTGACTTAAGCATATTGTCAAACATTGAATCACTTAGAGGAGGATATCACTGATGCAACTTGCACCAACAGAATCTTCTTCCAGCTCATCCGAAGAAGAAAAGGAGGAGAAGAGCACTCGCCATGTAGCTCTCATGGCCATTGAAGATGTGGAGAGCAGTGACGAATCAAGGGATTCTTCAACCGCGGCTTCATCATCTTCGGATGATGAAGAGGTAATTTCTCTTGACTTGGATAAATGCTGTAGAACAATTGCATGCTTAACTAATTTGTTAAAGAAGTCTAAGGAAAAAGTGAAGTCTTTAAAAGTAGAAGTAGAGCAATTAAAATCCTCTAAGGATGAGGATATTGATGATGTGCATGTGGAAGTCCTAGAGGATGAGAACAAAGTCTTGAAGAGTGAAGTGGAGAAACTCAAGAGTCTTCTTGAGAAATTCTCAACTAGCTCCAAGACTTTAGACATGATCCTAAACGATGAAAGAGGGGTTTACAACAAGGACGGTATAGGTTACCGACCTAAAGAACCAACCTTTGTTTCATTGATGTCAAGAACCCATGTTAGATCATCTAAGGTTTCTAGAGTTCAAAAGAAAGTGATGAAGGCATGGGTGCCTAAATCATGCATTGTAGGTGCATTAGGTCCCAAGGTTTGGGTACCTAAATCTTCTATTTTTCGTATTGTGTAGACATTGATTAAGGGGGAGCATCTATCAACTTGGTTTGTTGATAGTGGGTACTCCAAACACATGACCGGGGATAGATCATTGTTCACTACCCTACAAAGCAAAAGTAGAGGTAATGTATCATTTGGTAATAATGGTAGCCTTAAGGTTGTAGGGATAGGAGACATTCAAATATCCGAATGTCTTAGAATAAAAAATGTCCTTCTAATCAAGGGGATGACTTTCAATCTCCTAAGTGTCAGTCAATTGTGTGATGCGGGTTACACAATTGAATTTCAACCAAGTCAATGTCTAATTAGACAAAATGACACACTTGACATGGTACTAGTAGGCACAAGAATAGATAATATTTATCAAGTTTCTTTTAAAAGTGCTATTAATGCTTTTATTAAGTGTTTCATGTCCAAAGAAGAAGAGTCTTCACTTTGGCACCGGAGGTTGACACATGTGAACATGAAGAATATCCAAAATTGGCCAACAAAGGACTTGTCCGTGGCTTACCAAGCATCAAATACGAAAAGGAGAAACTATGTGATGCATGTCAAATGGGTATGCAAATGAAAGCATCTCACAAAGGTAAAAGCGTTGTAAGTACCTCTACTGCCTTAGAATTACTACATATGAATTTGTTTGATTGTAGTACTATAATCTCATTGAATGGTAGTAGGTATTGCTTTGTGATCATTGATGACTATACTAGATATACTTGAACTTATTTTCTAAAACATAAGGATCAAACTCTAGATATTTTTATTTTTTTTTGTAGAAGAATTGAAAATGAAAAATATACAACAATTAAAAGAATTAGGAGTGATCATGAAGGTGAATTTTAAAATCATAGGTTTTAAGAATTTTGTCAAGTAAAAGGGTATAGACATGAGTTCTCTACTCCTAGAACACCACAACAAAATGGTATTGTAAAGAGGAAGAATCGAGTCTTACAAGAGGCTGCACGAAGTATGCTTAATGAGTACTCCTTACCGAGCTACTTATGGGCTGAAGATGTAAACACAGCTTGCTATGTGCAAAATCGAGTCCTCATTCATAGATTTTTAGGGAAGACTCCTCACGAACTTTGGTTTGGAAAACCACCTACAGTTAAACATCTTCGGGTGTTTGGGTGTAAGGTGTTCATTCTAAACACCAAGGATTATCTTGGGAAGTTCACAGCGAAAGCTGATGAAGGGATACTGGTCGGGTATTCCCTTGTCAGCAAAGCTTACCGAGTGTACAACAAGAAATCTAGATTAGTTGAAGAATCTTCTGATATCATTTTTGAGGAGATCTCAAAAGCAATTGATCAATCAGAAGATGTAGAGGGAGTTCAATTCGAACTTAGGAGACTAGGTTTGGATGAGAGTCCAAGTGTTGGAAATGTTGCGAATGAATCTGATAATGGTGAGCCTAGACAACATGTAGCTCAGCCGGACTCTGAGTCTGAGCCTGTGTCTAGTGACACCATCTAGGAAGCACCTCCAACACCAAGGCAAATTATGCTAGCATCTAGTCATCCCCAAGACCAAATTGTTGGAGATATCCATCATAGGGTTAGAACTAGATCATTCTTTAGTAATGAGACTAATGAGGTTGCCTTAATTTCTGAAATTGAACCTAGGATAGTTGACGAGACATTGCATGATCCCGATTGGATTATCGCTATGCAAGACGAGTTAGGTAAATTTGAGAGAAGCCAAGTTTGGGACTTAGTTCCTAGACCTAAGAAGACCACAATTATTGGAACCAAATGGGTCTTCAAGAACAAATTGAACCATAAGGAAGAAATCGTAAGAAACAAGGCACGCTTGGTAGCCAAGGGCTATAGTCAAGTAGAAGGCCTTGATTACGATGAGACCTATGCTCCCGTGGCACAATTAGAATCCATTCGGTTGATGCTTGTATTTGCAGCACATAGAGGTTTCAAACTCTATCAAATGGATGTTAAATCGACCTTCTTAAATGGTTTCATTAGAGAAGAGGTCTATGTTGAACAACCACTGGGGTTTGAAAATTCCAAATTTCTAAACCACGTGTTTAAGCTCAAGAAGGCTTTTTATGGCCTAAAATAAGCACCTCGGGTTGGTATGAGCGGTTGTCGACATTCCTAATTGAAAAAGGCTTCGTGAGAGGACAAATAGACCGTACACTATTTCTACGAAGAAATGATGACAACATATTTGTAGCCCAAGTATATGTCGATGATATAATTTGTGGCTCCAACAACAAGGGTTATTTGAATGAGTTTATTGGACACATGGAGAGTAAGTTTGAGATGAGTCTAGTGGGAGAATTGACTTTCTTCCTTGGACTTGAGATCAAACAAACTCGAGACGGAATCTATTTGCATTAATCTAAATACACTCAAGAGATGCTCAAAAAATTCAACATGAGTGACTCTAAAGAGGTAACCACTCCCATGGCGACAAACACAAGGTTAGACAATGATGAGAGTGGGAAGCCCGTTGATCTAACCCAATATCGAAGTATGATAGGTAGTTTGCTATACCTCACAGCTAGTCACCCTGATATTCTTTTTGCTATGGGTATGTGCGCTAGATACCAAGTATGTGTCAAGGAATCTCATTTAATCGCTATAAAGAGAATTTTGAGATACCTTAAGGGCAAAATTGGAGTCGGTCTTTGGTACCCCCGTACATAGTCATTTGACTTAATTGGCTATACCAATTCTGATTATGTCGGGTGCAAGTTGGATTGGAAGAGCACAAGTGGGGGTTGCCAATTTTTAGGATCATCTTTAGCAAGTTGGTCAAGTCGGAAGCAACATTGTGTTACTCTCTCCACGACAGAGGCAGAGTATATCGCCATGGGAGAGAGTGTATCATAATTGTTATGGATGATACACACACTAGAGGACTATGAATTATCCTACAAGGGTGTGCAAGTGTTGTGTGACAACATAAGCACAATAAACCTTACAAAGAATCCAGTCCACCATTCAAGGACCAAACACATTGAAGTGCGTCACCACTTCATTAGGGATCATGTTGCTAGAGGAGATATTGTACTCTCGCATGTGGAGTCAAAATCAAATCTAGCTGACATTTTCACTAAACCACTCCCTGAAAATGAATTTAGTTTCCTAAGGAGGGAGTTGGGAATGTGCCATGCTCAATAGGATTGTACAAACCCTTCATGATCATCTAAAATTGTTGGGCAACTTGGGGACATCTCACAAACACTATAAGGTTTAACAAAATATTTTTGATTGCTAGAAATAGGGTGAGATGTTAGGATCAACCTAATTACTCAAAATGTTCATGCATCCCTTGAGCAATTAGGTTGAAGAGACAAAAATCATTAATTTGACCAAGTATGGGGAAAACTAATGCATAATACATGTGTATTTGGTTCCAAGAACATACTTGGACATTCCAATCAAGGAAACTTGATTGGAGTTTTATTGTTGATACAAACTTGATTTCAATTGGTTGGATATTCTGATTGAATTTGACTTTATTTGGTTGGAGCATTGTTTTTACAACAGAAAGGTTGTAAATTCATAAGGAATCAATTCTGGTTGGATTTGAGGTTGAGAGGGATGTTTTGAAACTAGAGTTTCTGAAATGCATCAGAGTTTCAAAATCCCATCTGAAATCTGATCGGTCTATGGACCGATCAGATATCTCCTCATAATACTTTTGTGTCGATCAGACCTCATAATAGACCAAACCTAATCGGTTCACCGATTGATCAGGCTGTTCCTGATCGGTCAAATAGACCGATCAGAACTGATTCTGTAAGACCGATCAGATGGATCACAGAATCTTCGGTCCAGAAAGATTGTAAGGCTGATCAGAAGGATCACAGAAAGATTCTGTGCTCTGGGGTCTTCGCAGACCGATCAGGAAGGTTCTGTAAGAAATCCACAGAAAGCCTCTGTATCGGGCCTGATCAGTCCAACGACCGATTAGGCTATTCCTGATCGGTCAGGCTGACCGATCAGGGCTGCTTTGATCGGTCCACTGAACGATCAGGAAGCCCACAGAAGCCTTCTGTCCGGTTCAGTATGGATCGATCTGCAGACCGATCAGAACCCACTTTGACCGATCAGGATCTAACCTGATCGGTCTGGGTACTCTGGATCAAACGGTAGATCCGATAGGGAGCATTAATTTCGGTTGGTGATCGGTCCGCCAACCCATTAAATCACTCTTCCTCTCCTTTCTTCAACCCTAGGCGCCGAAACCCCCCCCCCCCCCCCCCCACACATCTTCTTCTTCTTCCTGCGCAATCTGTGAGCTTCCTCTCTGTGAGTTTTCGACGATTTGCTTCCTCTGTGAGTTGCGGTTTCTTTGAGTAAGCTCTCTGAAGTTCTCCCTAGCAAGCCGCAATATGTGAGTATCTGATTCTGCTTACTTTGAGCTGCATCCTACTCTCTTGCACAACCTACTTCCCAACCAATCAAATCTAATGGCACCCAAGTAAGCTTCTTTATCATTCTTGTGGTTTTCCTTTTCTCTTTGTTCATAAGTTATGATTTTTGCACTAATCAGTTTGTTTTAACTTGTGCTGTGCCCTTAAACTTACCCATGTTGGTTATGTCATGTTTGCCATGACCTTATTTTCACTTGATCAAATCATGTTTGTACTCTAACCCTCACTGATCGAACCGACCCTCACTTGATCATTTCTTTTGTGTTGTGAACTTCATTTGATCAATTCCCCTATTCCCACCTTTAGAAAATCTTCGAAGGGGAAGGCACCTGCCGAGGGAACCTCAAGGTCCAAAGCCCCCTCTTCATCATCTAGACCCTCCCAATCCGGTAGACCCCAACCTTCTAGCAGTCTTAGATTTCTCTGTGCCTTCTTCGAACAAAAGTTTCTCAATTCTACCTTTAAACTCCTCCCTGTCTAATGGTGGATAAATCTTTTGTATATGAACACTGTCCCTCGGTAAGACAGGTCATCGAGTACTATAATCTGGAATCATTTCTTTTCCTTGAACGCGATGTCAACGTTGACTTAGTATCAGAATTTTATAATAATCTTTTTCCCACTGTTGGCACTCATGCGTATACTACCCGAGTGGCCAGGACAAACTTAGATTTTACTTACTCTAATTTCACAGAGTATCTGGGCTTTCGTCGATCGCCTAATATCTATCCCCTTTTCCCTACCATTCCAGCTCCTTTACCAGTTCCATTCTTGGGAGTCACCCCGGATTCCATTTACGAGTACTTTTTTGGACATCCCAGGCCAGATAGCCTTGATGAGCTAGCCCCTGATTTCCCCACTTTTGCTGCTCTTAGACTCTCCCCGGCTGATTATATTCTTTTCAAGATTATCACCAGCTGTCTTCTGCCGATCACCTCGAAACCCTTATCAGAGATCCACTCTTTTCACTATCTGATGCTCTATGGGATGAATCGTCATTTGGATTTTGACATCATGGAGAGTATCTTCGAGTCCATTGTCTACTATAGGGAACCCGGGCGTCGCACCGTTTATATGTCTTTTGGTCATGTTATTACTAACTGGCTTCAGTCAGTCGGTATTGATGTGACTTTGGGCAGGACTGTGCTGATGGTTCGGCAAGACTACAGACTTGGGAGATGCGCATTTGCCAAGTCTGGCATCATTGCCGGACCTCAGGGCCTGAGGTGGAAGGATGGGAGGGGTCTGGGGGAGCTACCACGGGCAGCACACATTCAGGTACCAGCAGCTCCAGCTGGACATCATGATGCGCCTGCTGCAGTAGAGGATGAGTACGAGCCGGACCCAGATCTCAGATGGCAGATCACCCAGCTTGAGCAGACGTTCGACCACAGATTTCATATGCTGGAGCTCGGGCAGCAGGTGTTTCAGTCTGAGGTTAGGTCCAAGATTTCTAGGATACGTGATGATCAGAGGGTGATGCATGCCGAGCAGCAGGCGATGTATGCTGAGTGACACGATTGGATGGCGGGACATCGGCCATAGCTGACATTTCCTGAATTTTCGCCATCCAACAGCACTACTCCAGGGAGTTTTCTGCCTATCGATGAAATTGCATTCGACCCGATGCAGTCTGATGATCCCCCTACTCAGGAGTGATTATTTTTGTTGTACTCTGATTCCATGACTATAGGTGTATGATATTTTGATGGATTCTGTGTATGACTACTATTCTATGATTTTGCTGTTCACGTTTATTTTCATATGATGCATATGACTATCTTATCTTGCTGTATTTATTTCATATGCTTTTCATATACTTCTCAATTTATTATCTCTTGTTTGTTTTGGGGGAGACCCTTGTTTAAGGGGGAGGTGTTTAAACTTAATAACCAGTCTACACCTTTTTTGGTGTTTGACAAAGGGGGAGAGTTGGGTTAGTTAAGTTTAGGGTTATTACGAGTATAACTATTGTAGGGGGAGGACTCTGATTCCCTTGCATTAGTGAAATTTGACTTCAATTGACTTCTAATACCTAAACTTAGAATCGGGTTGTCAAACAACAAAAAGGGGGAGATTGTTGATGCAGTCTGACCTGATTGTTGTTTTGGTGTTGACACCGATTTAAGTTTAGGTGAGTGAGATGAGTTCGGCTTAAGTCCTGGTCGGGGACTGGGCACGAATTCCGATGAGTGAAGGCGGGTGACACAATCCCGGTGAGTGAAGCCAGGTTGCGGGAATCTCGGTGAGTGAAGCCGGGTGAAGGAAATCCGGTGAGTGAAGTCGGGTCTGGTGAGTGAAGCCGGGTGATGGAAACCCGGTGAGTGAAGCGAGTCCTGGTGAGTGAAGCCGGGTTACGGAAACCCCGGTGAGTGAAGCCGGGTCCAGGTGAGTGAAGTGGGTCCTGGTGAGTGAAGCCGGGTGATGGAAACCCCGGTGAGTGAAGCCGAGTCCTGGTGAGTGAAGCCGGGTGATGTAAACCTCGGTGAGTGAAGCCGGGTTACGGAAACCCCGGTGAGTGAAGCCGGTGATGGAAACCCCGGTGAGTGAAGCCGGGTCCTAGCGAGGGAAGCTAGGTGAAGAAAACCCTGGTGAGTGAAGCCAGGTCCTAGCGAGGGGAGCTAGGTTGAACAAAGTCCCGGCGAGTGAAGCTGGGCATGAAGTCTTGGTCCGGGGGACTAAGCGTGAGTCAGCCAAGTGTCTGGATCGGTCTGGAGTCCGATCAGAAGTTGGCACGATTTCCCTTGTTAATAGATCGGTCTGGTGACCGATCCAGGGCGTATGATCGTTCTGGTGAACGATCAGAAAGAGAACAGAATGTTTCTGTTTGGCTTCTGATCGTTCTGGTGAACGATCAGAGAGAGATCAGAATGTTTTTGTTTGGCTTTTGATCGTTCTGGTGAACTATCAGAGGGAGATCAGTAGGGTTCTGGAGAAAACCTTGATCGGTCAAGGTGACCGATCAGGGTCCTCCTGGACCGATCAGGATAGGTCCTGATCGGTCCAGAGGTGACCTGATCGGTCACTGTGACCGATCAGGGCACAACCTGATCGGTCAAGTGACCGATCAAGTCAAGGAACTGTGGGTTATGGCTTGAAATCCCAGTAAGCTGGTGGATCGGTCTGGTGACCGATCCCCGATCTCTGATCGGTCAAGGTGATCGATCAGAGCTTCCCTGGATCGATCAGGCAGGAGCCTGATTGATCAGGGCCTTCACTGATCGGTCTGGTGACCGATCAGTGTCTGATAACTTTAATTTGAATCGTTGTCAGACGTCTGATTTCACTCTGATCGCTTCTGTTACTCTGCTAATTTCCTTTTGATTTGTTGTGCTAAGCCTCTGATAAGTGTGCAGGTAATGCAGGGATGACACAAACCAAGAAGGAGGGTCAATTGGCGACTTTCGCTTTGGTCAGGTTTGTTTGTTTTCCATTCGTAGGATTCAACGGCTTCTGGCGCGGGCTGGCAACTGTCTGGCGAAGCTGGCGACTGACCTGGGGCTCGGCTGAAGAGGTTTCAGTGGACTGAGCCAGTAGAGGTCAGTGGGTTGGTGACGGAGCTTGTTGCAGACGCGCCTGGTGAGCTGCATACGCGCATGGGATGATCTGGCGTTGAGCAGAGGTTTAAGAGATGGCTAGCGAAGGAGAGACAACCACTCTAACACTCTGAAACTTTGCATCTTGAGAACTTTGAGCCAGTGAAGAGGTTTGCGAGTCGATCAGCAAGCAGACACGAAGAGCTGAGGATTCTTGCATGAGAGTTGTGCTGGGTTGAGCTCGGTGAAGTGTTCCCTTCTGTGCGCTCTTTGTTCTCACACTCTGTAAGCCTTGTCTTTGTCTCTGTGCATTATTTGATATCATTCTGAGACTATCTGTGGAGAGGTTTCTCCACCGAGAAGGAGGTTGTGATATCCGAATTTTCAGGGCTTGATCTAGCGACGATCAAGGGATCACCCACCTCACGGGCACGCCAAGGAGTAGGGGCAAGTTATCCCCGAACCTTGTACATCTTTGAGTTAGCGTTTGTTCTTTTGTTTTCTGTTTGTGTTCTTGTTTCTGTCTATTTGTCTTCCGCTGCTAACCCTAATCGCAGAAACGCAAAAGAACCAAAAGATTGTGTGTCTGGCTATTCACACCCCCCCCTCTCTAGCCATCCAAGGTCCAACAAGGATTTCATTTTTAATTCAAAGTCAAAACCAAGACAGCTCCGGCTGTTGTTCACATAATTATTATCTGTGTTATACTGTTTTTGGACTAACCCTGGTTGTAGGAGTGAAAGGAGTTTACTGCTGCATCCCAGGTGCCTGAAAGGGTTGAGGCGCCTGAGATACCAAGCGCTTGATAGGTAACAGGCGCCTGTGTTGAGGCGTTTCCAGCGGGTGAGTTCAGCTGAGCTGGCAGGTTGCCATGTCAGCAACTCAAGCGCTCGTGAGCCATCATGCGCCTCAAGTGTCCCAGGCGCCCAAGACCGAAGGATAGAGGTTTGGCCGAGTCTGCGGATAAACACGCTCCCGATTCGCAACACATGGCAGGTGCCCCATAAGCCTCAAGCGCCCGAGAACAGCATATATAAGGGGCTTCACCCCTTTGCCTTCCACAACAATTTTTAGATCAACTCAGAATAGCTTTCTTGCAACTCAAGCACTCCAATGCTCTCCGAATCTTTTCCATGCTCGAGTTTTCTACGCCGCCAACGATCAAGATCGATGACACGCCGCCCAAGATGCTCTGCAACATTTCTGGTGTCGTTGGTATAATTTAAATTCGTTGTTCAATTCTGTACTCGAAATATATTTTTGTAACTTTTATTCGACTTATAGAATTGCCCAACGAAAACGGTCAAGGACCGTGGGCCTTGGAGTAGGAGCCATTAAAGACTCCGAACCAAGTAAAAAGAAACGTGTTAACATTGTCTTCCACTGTGTTTTTCTGTTTTTTCGAAAAATTTCAATAATCACTATGCACTCCCGTCTATCGATTACAACGATCCCACAAGTGGTATCAGAGCGGGTTGCTCAACCTTGGTGATACCACCAACTGAGTAGTTTTTTCGAAATATTTTTTTCGTTCATTTTAAAAAAAAATTTCTCATTCTTCGAGGTTGGTGCAACACCACTCGAATTATTTTTTTTGTTTATTCTTTTTATACCGCACTGCTAATCCAAGACAAAGTCTTGGAACAAGTTTATTGTTTTTGTATTTTTCGGAATATTTAATGGCCATGCAAGAAGGCTACAACACCACACATCCCCCTCTGTTCTCGGAGAAGAATTCTCCTATTGGAAGAGCATAATGGGGGTCCACCTGAAAACTCGGGTGGAAATGTGGATCATCATCCAGTCTGGACTGGAGATCCCGAAAAGCTCTCAAGGTGAAATTCAAGGATACTCTGAGTGGGACGCTTCACTCAAGAAGAAGATAGAAGTGGATGCCAAAGCCACTCCGACCCTCCAGTGTGGATTGACGAAGGAAGAACTCAACCGCGTCGGCCCGTTCAGCAGCGCTAAAGAACTATGGAATAAATTGATCGAGTTGCACGATGGCACATCGGACACGAGGATCAGTAAGCGAGATCTTCTCAACAAGCTGTATACGATCAAAATGCAAGAAGGTGAAACAGCTACACAGCTTCACGCGAGGATACAAGAACTGACGAACGGTTTGTACAATAGGTCACAAGATAGAAAACCGTCACCTCATCAGGTATACTCTAAACTCGTTCCCAAGAAATTCATTGTGGGCATCAATGGTAGATGCTTACAGCGTTTCTAGGAACCTTTCAAATATTAAATTAGATGAACTTTTTTTTCTGAATTAGAACTCCACGAACAGAGTAATGCTTTATAGGTAGAGAAAGGGTTAACTCTTTTTGCAGGAAAAGTCCCTGCAAAGCAAAAGAAGAAAAAGATGCAACCGATACCCGAGTCAGATTCTGACTCAGAGTCTGACAACGACGGAATCAATTATCCGAAGTTGGTCCGGATGGCCCGGAGCCACTATAAAATGATAAAGGGCCAAATAAAGAAGAAGAAGGCGAACCAGCAAAAGGATGATCCAGCTGAACCTTCTACCAGCCAAAAAGCCAAAAGTGAAGTAACCTGTTACGGGTACAACAAGAAGGGTTATTACAAATCGGAGTGTCCTAACTTGAAGGAAAACAAGAAGAACCAGAGGAAGAAGGTGCATAAAGCTACGTGGGATGAATCATCTTCAAAAGAAGAAGAAGAAGAAGTATCACACGCCAACCTCCTCGCACTGGCAACTTTGGAAAATCTCGACACCGAATCAGAATCGGAACCGGAAGAAAACGTCGGAACCGAAAGGCTCTTAATTTTAGAAGATGGTCAAATAACGGTAAGGTTATCCCGAATCTCAACTTTATGATTTAATTTCTTATCTGTCACGTAAGTTGGCTAAAGCCAATGTTCGAGTCGAATCCCTCCGACAGGAAGTCAAAATCTTGAAAGAGGGAGTCAACTCTAGCTCCTTGACTGAACCAATTCAGGAAGGAACCTCCACTCAAGTCCAAAAACATGAGGAGGAGAATTCCTCCTTGAAATCTCAGGTAAAGGAACTTAGAGTTGTATTAGAACGATTCACTTTGGGTTCTAAGAGTCTTGACATGATTCTTGGAAAACAAAAATCTAATCTATCCGGACTTGGTTATCGAACCAACTCACGGTTCAGATCTTACTACTCTACGTTGAACCCAAGTAGAACCCGAGTCCAAGCATGGGCCCCAAAATTATGCTTGACAAATCAAGCTAGACCAAACCAGTATTGGATTCCCAAGGACAAGATTCACATCTTGCCTAGCCCATACCGAGGCTTTAGTCCAGGGGAAACCAATATAAAAACCATTTTTATAGTTAATTAAAGTATTTTTTTGTTTGATGTTTGTTTATTTTGTTTCTGCAAAATATTATGCTTAGACTTAGGAATGGTTAGATAAGGATCTGACTTAATTGAAACTTGCACAACCTAGTATTAGGGTGGGACGAGATAATAGTACGTTAGGGAAACTTGTCTAAAAGGTCATGTAGGGTAAGGCGTACCAAAAGTCATGTAGGGTAAGGCGTACCCTATTTGGTCCTATTAGTCAGGCGGAACTACCTGAAGTTACCTCGCCAAATCCTCAACTAGTTATACCAGGGTTTCTCATAAGGTAGTTTGAGAATAAAATTTCTTTAAAAGGTTTTGTCTAGGAAAGGGTTGATGATACAATAAGGCTACGACCAAAGAAGGTCTCTGTGCCTCGCCAAGACCTGGAAGCCAATTATCGAAATTTATTTTTAACTTACTAATTGTTAAACCTAAATCTAACACAAATTTCAATCAAATCATAGTGATAACATAACATCAAAGATAAAAATAATACATCTCACAAAACAGGTAAGGGTACCTTTTTTATCACTTAGAAATGGATGAGATGCATATGACCTAATAATTTAGTCCTATCCCATCAACTCAATTAATTACTCTTAATATATCTTTAATTAAACTTAATTAAGATTAAATAAATTCAAATTAGTAAATCAAAACTAATATTTTCAAAAATACAATTTAACATTTTTCAAAAATCAAAGTTAATATTTTCAAAAATACAATTTAATATTTTTCAAAAATCAACCTTAATATTTTTCAAAATTTAAACTTAATGTTTTCAAAAATTCAACTTAATATCTTTTCAAAATTTAAACATAATGTTTTAAAAAATTTAACTTAATATTTTTTCAAAAATTTAACTTAATGTTTTCAAAAATTTAATTTAATATTTTTCAAAATTTAACTTAATATTTTTAAAAATTCAATTTAACACTTTTTAAATTTTAACTTAATTCAATTTAATATTTTTCAAGATCTAACTTAATTTTGCAAATCAAACTAAGTTTTTTTTTAACTTAACCAACCTTTTAAAATGTACACAAAAATTGAACTTAGATGTTGATTGAAGAAAATAACTCGGTCAAAGAATGGTTAACCGGGCGCCCAAGACCCTCTCGGGTGCCTAATGCTTTCCCAGCGTATGAGGCAATCAAAGGCTGCCACGCCTGAGCCAAGCCTGAACTCAGGCGCCCGAGTAAGACCTCGAGTGCCTCATCTCTGCCATGGGCGCCTGGGAAGGGCTATATAAGCCCTCACCCATAGCACCCTCTCCACACCAAACTCACAACCTCTATCACTATCTCCTCACATCTAAGAGCTCTCCAAGCATCCCAAGTCTTTCTCTCTTCTTTCTCTCCCACGATGTCTCCTCGGTATGTTTTTTTAGCTTGTTTTTTGTTTAATTTATTGTTATTAATCAATTTCAATTATTATAATAGCAAACGTCATCCTGTCAAGACCGACCCTGGTACCGAGCCTAGCCCTGACCTTAGGTTTCCTACATTAGCCCTTTTCAATAAGTTTGCTACCACTACGTACAAACCCTTAAAAACCAGCTATCTGAATAGGGAATTCATTACCCAGTCCTGTCCCACAGCTATTGATGTCATTACTTTCTACCAACTAGAACGATTAATATACTGTAATCATTCTATAAACACGACTTTGTGTGCCGAATTTTATAACAACTTGGTCAAAGTCGATGATTTCTGCTACACCACTACTATTCAAACCCTTCCACTTACCATTTCACCTTCTTTATTTACTAGATTTCTTGGACTATGGCCTTCTCAGTCCACATTCTGTTGTTATCCTCCTATGGATCTTCCCTTTCCTGCTCCTTACTCCCACATTATTCTCGACCTTCTCTACTCTTATTTTTTCAGAGGTGAGAGATATTTGACGGTTTAGAATTTTCGATCTATCGATCTGCGCATCCAGGACTACACACTTTATCGAGTCCTGGTCCACTGCATTCTTCCCCTGACTTCATGGGATGTAGCGGTTATGCGACCTTTTCACTCATTCTTACATTACGCGATGATCCACCACTTGGACATAGACATCGGTCTACATATGTTCAGGACGATCATCTATGCCTCTAGCATCTCTACTCACTCTAGAGTGCGGACCCCCTACTGTCATATTCTCACCGCACTCTTCCATCATTCCAGTCATGATATTTCTGTCGGAGAGATCATCACGATGACCGAGTTTGACGAAATAGGAATTAGGAACTTTTCCCTAGCCGCTGTAGATATCTCGGCCACCGGGGCCATATCTTGGAGACGATGAGGTGCTCCACCACAGGTTGACTCGAACGACGAGGTTGATGTCGATATCGCAGATATAGCCGCCGAGATCGAGGAGCAGATGAGGGAGTCCCCACCACCACCACCACCTCCGATGACTACGGACCAGTGCCTCACACGGATAGAGATGGAGGTTCATAGTCTTCGAGAGGAGATGGAGATGTTGGGACCGGGTGCATGCCGACGCGGACACGTATTGTAATTGTTACATAATTACATGCAGCGGAAACAAAAGCATGAATAATTTTCTAAATTATTCTAACACATATCCTAAGCATGCAATGTGTTCACATAATCGTAATATAAAATTTTTACAGAAAAGGAAATTGCTCTATGAATTACCTTGCGTAACTTGGAAGAAGGGACGAGATCCAACCGTTAGCGTCCCTTGAAAGCTCCGCCTCTATTCGTATTCACGCCGAGTATCGTCGGGATGACTTCGCTAAGCCACGAGTTTCGTGTTCACGAGAACTACTAGATTCTCCGTGAACATGACGAAAATCGAGAGAGTAATCAAATCGAAAGACTCACCACCAAGGTTGGCCGAAGAGGAAGATCGTTGCAAGGAAGAACTTCGTCACCTTGATGCTTCTTCTTGTGCTCACAGCAAGAAGAAAGAAGGAAGGCCTATGGCCGGCCAAGAGAGAGGGAGAGAAGAAGAGGAGAGAGCCCAAGCAATTCTTAGTTCGATCCTCTTCCATGGCACCCCTTGGGTCCTTTATATAGAGAGAGGTTTCTTAATACCCAAGCAAACCTCTCCTTGATTATGGAATAATTTCTCAATCAATCCATAATCAAGACTCTCATGATCAAGCTTCTTCTTCTTGATTATGGAATAATTTCTCAATCAATCCATAATCAAGACTCTCTTTCTTTTGGCATGATTATATAAAATTTATAAAACAAACCAATCATTGGTTCATTATATAAAAATTTATAAAACAAACCAACCATTGGTTCATTATAAAAATTTATATATATAAAATTTATATAATCTTTTATAAAATAAACCAATCTTTGGTCTATTTTATAAAACAAACCAAAATAGCCTTATCCTCTTATGGTGGTGGCCGGCCATGACAAGAAGAGAGGAGGCCCCCTTCTTGGCCAGCCCATTTAACCCCAATTGGATCAAATCCCTTAATGAATTAAACTTATTTAATTCACCCCATTAAGTCTTTAAAAGACTTAGCCATTCTATGCTTCCGATGCGTCTGAAATAAATTCAGTTTTGACTATTGTTTGGACTTACCAAAATTAGTCTATCTCGATTGGAGAATCCAATTCTCAACTCGTTTTAAATCCTTCGAATTACTCGTTATGCATGTGACCAAATAGGCTTTCAATTTATGTTGATCGTCCATAATTAACTAATTAATTATAAAACATTATGAGTGACACCTAGTAGTACATCATAATCCCCAATTAATTGAAAGATCAACGGTTGATCTCAGAAATGATTCTGAAACCCTTCAGCAGCTATAATGAATCATGCCCCATTCCCTTCACCATTTTATACCCTCTTGGTTCAGGACATGGTCTATGTGTGTCAGTCCCCACTAGGCTGACTACGTCACACCTAGCCCGAGTAACGTTTTCTCGTCCTACGGATTCTAATTACTCTCATGTATTTAAGAGATTCATACTCTGAACATATCATGCTCTGGCCAGAGGCTTCGAGTAACAATTCGACGATAGACCTCGGGTATATATCTCCTCGCAAGGAGTGGTGAATCCTTTGTAGGCTGTTCAAACATCTTCGGGCACTTCGGGTTATACCCAATCATCCTGGGTCCACACCTCCTTGGAGATGCTTGCTTAAGATGTCAAAGTATAAGTCTCCATGACCAAGATGACTTGAACACCGCAAGTCAAAGGAACATCGCACTTAAGCTGCATTAAGAACTTCACTGACATATCTATATGTAGACTACCAAATGAAGTTTTACAGCCAGTCACTCCAATGAACTAGTTCCCTTAACTAGCATTCATGTTTATCTCCGGACATCTCCATGTCACCAGCCAGTGAGAATCAGCTGATTAGAGAATAACCCATGCTAGTCTCAATAGAATTGATAGTGTCCGTATTATCAATTCATCGACTAGGGACAATTTCAATACTTCACAATTGCACATATAGAGATAATCACTAGTTGTGAATTCATCACCAATTCTCTCATGCTATGAATTGTATTGCGGACATTCAGTAAATGAGCTTATGATCTTAATCAAATAATCATGTATACTCAAATAGTGAATATTCATTTATTAAAAAAAATGATTACAATCATAAGGCGATTGCCTTAGGACACTTCTCTCATGTCACTAACAGGAGACCCATCACGTCGAGCAGATGGATGCCCTTCAAGCCCAACATGATGATAGGCTCGCAGCAAACCAGGCCCGACATGAGGAGATGATGTCTATGTTTCGTTCATGGTATTCAGGCCCTTCGTGACATCCGGGCTCTTCTTCTTAGTTTGATGTTGTACTAGGGATTTGTTTTCAGACCTTCCTTATTTGTAAAAGTTAACTTGATCATCCACTTTAGATTTATGCACTCTGAGTTGATTATCTCTAGGGATGTGTTTAGTAGAATAGGACTGTTTTTTTAAATCACTATTTTATTATCTTAAAAATTGGTTTAAAAATCATATTGATTTAAAAATGTTTTTAACTTAGTTTTTTATAAAAAATTACCCCTTTAAAAACTAGGGTTTTCTACGCAATGGACTTAGCTTAGGACTTAACCCTAGCATTGCATGCTCCTATAGATCTAGAAGTTAGCATCTCACAAGCACATTAGGGTACTTTGATTGATAACCTAGATTGTGTTGAGATGCTTAGGCCTATGCCTTAACTCAAGATGCATTAAGTCGGTGCATGAGTAGTTGGGGCAATAAATACAAGTGAACAACAATCAAGTTAAGAATTCAAGCTTAGAAGGTCTAACTTGATCAGACTACTTAACTTGACTAACCCAGTGAAAGCTGCTGTTATATAACGGTTAGTAAGTAGCTAACTGAGTTAGACAGAGACCGAAAGAAGTTAATTTGATCCATTTTTTATGAATAGTTTTTTTATGCTTGGATTCACTAGTATGTTAACTGGGTTTAAAATTTACTTGGATCAAACTTAATTCATTTCTATTACTTGTTGTCGATCAATTTATTTTTACAATGCAAGTAGGCTGTGATTCACAACTATTTTTTTTCATGTCAAACATAGTTTTTTTTTGATATATGGTAAAGGGGAAGAGAAGAAAAAGTCATGTTAAAATTATTTTTTCAAATTTTTTTTCTCGAAAAAGTAAAGTTAATTGTTTTTTCTCTAAATATTTTTTTTAGAAAAAGTAAAGTTAGTTTTTCTTTTTTCCTTCAAAATTATTTCGGAAAAGTGAAGCCGATAAAAGTAAAATTTAAAAGAAAACTGTGTTTCTGAAAAGCTTTTTCGAGAAAATATTTCCTAAATTAAAATCTTTTCAAAAAATTCAATTTGAGAAAAATTTATGTTAGAGAGCTTTCAAGATTTTTTTCTCAAACATTTCTTTAACTCAGGAGTTTTTAAAAATTTGAAATTATTTTCAAAAAATATATATTTTCAAAATCTTCAAGAGGAGAATTTCAATCAAAAGGAGCTTTATGCAATATGTCAAATTTTTGCACAGTTTTTTAAAAAATTATTGAAAATATTCTAAGGAAAAAGGGGGAGAGTACTAATCGAGGGGGAAAGTAGAAAATTATTTTTCTTTCTAGTAAATAACTATGATGTATCTTTTCATGTTTGTTTTTAACTTAACTTTTGAACTGTGTTGTCATAAGTCAAAAAGGGGGAGATTGTTGGTGCCGGAAGCATCAGATCGAACCTGATTTTGATAATGGCAAAGGGTTCAATGTTAAGTCTATATTGTGATCTAATGGATTTACCAAGTGTGTAGGAATGTCCTAGGAAAGTTTTCCTAGGCACGAAGTCTTGACCTTGCTCTTGTGTGGAAGTGGAGGTCTTTTCTTGCTCTTGTGGGGATGAAGGTCTCTCCTCCCCCTCAACTCTTGAGATTGGTACTTCTTTTTCTGCTTCTGATGAGATGGATCTTTTTCCACTTGATTTCTCTACATCACTCGATGATTCATCTTCTCTTTGGTCTTCTTGGACATTTGAGCTTATTTCATTGGGCTCTTCTTGTGTTGGGTTCTTATGTACCTCTTCCAACTTTGTCCATAATTCATAGACATTTTTATACTTCCCTACATCACTCAAGATATTAGTAGGCAAAATATTAACCAAGATATTGATTACCTTTTCATTTGCCCTTGCTTGTTCTTGCTGCTCCTTCGTCCAATACCTAGGTCGGAGCTTCTTTCCATGCTTGTCCTTAGGGGTCTCGAATGGCTCTTCTAACACCATTATGCACTCCCAATCCATGCCTAGCCACATTTTCATTCTATCTTTCCAATAATCAAAATCTTCATGCTCGTATGGTGGTGGTGAGTTTATATCTTCGCCAAGTTTGTCCTCCATAGTTCTTCTTCCTCTAGTGTGTGCTCTCTTGGCGGTTAGTCCAATCGAGAGCGGTCCTTCGCTCTGATACCAACTGATGGATCGATCTGGCGTGCTAGAGGGGGGTGAATAACACTTTTTCGGTTGAATCTCTTCACCTACGTTGTTAGTTGCGCAGCGGAAATACAAGTAACATAAACTAATAATAGAAAGTAATGCTAACAACCTGATTTACTTGGTATCCACCCCGGACGGGTGACTAATCCAAGAATTCATCGGTGGATCAACCCCCGGATAACCACCGGCTAGATATGTCGCTCCTTGTGGGTGGAGAAACCTCGCCACAACACGTCGGACGCTATCTGATCACAAAAGACTACTAACTCACTTTACCCAAGCGAGTTTCGTCAAAGAAGATAGTAAGAAATGAGCCCCTTTAAATAGGGCTCGAATCTGAAATAGTCGCTACCAGTCGACTGCCAAAATGGCAGTCACCTGGTTCCACTCAGATTCGACCGTTACAATACAACGTTCGAATCTGCCAGCCTGTTCTAGCCTATACCAGTCGACTGCCAATGGGTCAGTCGACTGGGACACACCTAAGCCTAGGGTTTCACTCCTAAGTACAAATCTCTCAGCACTCAAACCCTCCCGGCTTAGCCCTTGAGTACAAACACTCATACTCAGACCCTCACAACCCAGTTGACTCTTCACCAGCTGTCTTGCCTTCGCGTCCTCTTCATCTTCGGCCCTCGGCCCTCGTCCCTCGGATGCGCATGCAAACCTCCAGCTTGCCTCCATGCCACCCTTCATGTACGCCTCGAAGTCCATGTCCCTCGGCTCACCATCCCTGCTATCCAACAGTCCCTCAGATGCGCACGCAAGCGTCCAGCTTGCCTCCATGACATCCTTCACCTGAAGACATCAACCAAGTCCATGTGTACCTGTACACCTACACGCTTATGTACACATATTTGTCCAGCACAAATCCTAACTTAACCATATTACTCACACATCAAAATATCATGATCCTCCAGATCATCTCAGGGCTGATTGCCCCAACAGGGAGGTGCTCCTTGGAGGATAGAGTCGACGGGCCTGAGATGACCCTCGGGTCGGGAACCCCCTCCTCTGAGCTAGATGCTGCTTGAGGCCCGTGGCCTTGGGAGGCGGTGACCTTTATTTGTATCGATGAGAACCCTTGGTCACCATTTTCTTCGCCATCGAGGTCTTCTGGGTGGAGCGAGGTGCACCGCGAAACACCTCCTTACCTCACCAGGTATCTGGAGCGTCGGTTGGGGCGGTCGGGTCAGCGGGGTGTTCGGAGGTGGAGGAGGGCGCCTTCCGGACGCGCTTAGATAGCGGTACCCCGTCCTCCTCCCCGGTGGCGAGTGTAAGCTCCAAGGAAGTGACATTCCTCAACCTCTTCAGGGGGATGGCTTATGGACAAGTCTTTTCCACCCCCCTTCGTGATTGCTTGGGGCGCCGCTTGGTCGGCTGGAGGCGCCAGCGCAGTCTCCCCATCCCCTGTCTTGACGGGGGAGGAAGGGGAATCCCCTTCAAGCTTGGTGAGTAGCTCACTGCAACTGCACCTGGATCCTTGGGTGGCTCTGGGGCTCCTAGTCCTCTGACCTTTCTATCGCCTCCTAGGAGCCCTCGGTCGGGTCGACCACTGGGGCGGAGGGAGATTGAGCAGGAACTAAGGCCTGCTCGTTAGCTTGCTCCCATTTCAGGAGTCGATTAATAGCTCGGGAAAGCATTATGTCATCTACAAAATAAAGGCAAAAGGGTATCAATTAGAATTAACAAAGATATTTGCAGAATAGAAAACTTACGGAGGCTGAAGCTAAGGCTCGTGACTTTAGGGTTGAGGTCAGCCATGTAAAGAAGCTCCTCGCATTGTACCATCTTGAGGCTGTGGAACTCCATCCCGGCCAGTATACCCCTAGCCCTCTGGTACCCTGTGTCCTGCTGGAAGTCGCTGAGGTCCGGGATGGGCGGCAGGCTCTCACTCCAGTGACTAGGGCTGAAGGGGCGCTGAGGAAGTCGAATAAAGAAAAAGCGTTCCTTCCATCCCTTGTGGGAGGAATGAAGATTCCCTAAGAACTTATAGCCGGTGCGAGCGGTAAAACTAAAAGCCCCCCTGGGCTAAAGTAGGGATGAAGAAGAAATGCAAGAATCGGGGGGTCAAAGGGATATCAAAAAGTTTAAAAAGGGTAAACGCCCCCACCCATCTGAGCAAAGGCGTTTGGAGCCAGTTGGTGAAGGGGAATGTCAAAGTATGTAGCAATACTCATGAAGAAGGGGGGAATAGGGAAACGAAGCCCTAACTCTACGTGCCCTAAGAAAAAAGTGAAGAACCCTAGGGGAGGTTCTACGGGTGATTGACCTAATACAGTGACTTCCACCTCCAAGTCCACCGGGATACCATATTTCTGGCGGGCGGCTTAAAGGGTCTCTAACCTTACCCTGAGGAGATAGTCTCATACCACTCTGGGTGATAAGTCTGTTCACCTGATTGATCTTCGCCCCCGCCTTGAGTCTTCTTCTTCTTCCCTACTAGACCTATGATGGTGAATAAAGGGAGAGGATGACAGGAGAAGACCTACACTGGGAAGGCAGGCAGTGGCAAGATGATCAGAGGGCGAACAAGGACGTTGATAGCAGGTAAGGCAAGAAGGCGGAAGGGCATTGTTGCATCCATTTTATAAAGGGAAGCCGCCCTCGTATGAGCAATGGGAGTGCGGCACGTCAACGACGCTGGTTACACATCTCGAGGTGCTACCCCTCTTTTCGGTCGTCACTTCGTATGACCCTGCGTCGCATGGCAGTGGGAGATCGCCACACAAAGAATGACGGAGTATGTGGCGATGACACATTCACTGGGTCACCTTGTCGCCATTAAAAAAATCTCAGGCACTTTTAATGGGTCATAGACAGCTATCATTGTGTTGCCTTGAAACTCACAAGTATTTTGGACTAAGTCAAGAAATTGCCTGGGGTCCAGGAATGAATGTTTCGATTCCTCGAACCCGACAAGTCACAAGTAAGGGAGTAATGGGTGTATGGACCCACCACGACATAGCTTCTTCGTTACACCACTAACCTAATCAGTCCGTCACACTTTCTTCGATTAGACTTGAAGGGAGGGACTTGCGATGGGGTTGAGCATCCCATGGTTGACACGTGGACTAAAGAATTTATGTGGTAAGATACACCGAGTTTGAACAACTCTCTCTCTCTCTGACTCCCGAGACCCCCTCGGGAAGGTAAGCTCCTGAGACCATCTCGGGTAGGCCTACTCTTGAAATCACCCCGGGAAGACAGACGCTCGAGGTCACTTCGGGAGGACAGGTCCCCGAGATCATCTCGGGAAGACAGATGACCGAGACCCTCCCGGGCCAATGGGCCCCGAGATCACCTCGAGGTAGCGGAGCCCAAGGATCATCCTATACGATCACCCAACCTCAAGTAACCGTTCTTTAGGTCTATTTATCGATTTTGTTTGAAATAAGTCAAAATAGACGGATGAACCTAGAAAGCTCAAAATAATATGGAATTACGTTTTATATATCTATCTAATTTTTTTAATTATATTCATATTTTCAAAAATCAATTTGACTTAATATATTAAATATAATAATTTTTTAATGAATTAGATATTTCGGACATATTCATGGTAATAATCTATAGCTCTCAATATAGTATGCAAAGTCGAACATGGGGTGGTCAAGGTGGGGCCGACGCAAAAGGCTCCACCTCTGACGAGGCCCACATTTTTATTATTTATTTATATATTTTTTTAAACGGGTAACAGATGGTATTTGTTGAAAAACAAATTAAATTAAAAACGTGGGGCTCATTTTTTTTTTAATTTTTATATATTTTTAAAGTAAATGCTAATAAATAATATGGATGTTTAAAAAATATATAATTATAAATTCTTAAATATTGTAGATTTTTCGGTAAAATGTAAAAAAAATACACAAGCAATCGAGCGAACCTTTTTCTTCCTCAATCATTTGTCTTTTCCTATTTCTATCCCCTAAATCCTAAAATTTTTAAATATAAATTTAGTTGTTCCTAGGATGTTGCATAAACAATGGAGACATAATTTTTTTGATGTAACCGCTAAGGATCGAATCTCACAGTCGGGAATTCACCACACCATGCTCCTCTCTCCATACTTATTAGGCCGGCTCTGGGGTTGCTGAGGTGATGGATCCATCCTAAACATAAATTTAGTTTATGTGTTCTGAAATTATTTTTATTATTTTTTATATGAATATCTTTCAAATTTTAGGGTTGGCCCTGATAGTATATCAAATTAATGTTTGAGGACATGAATATAATTAGAAAAACAGACGAATATATAGAACCTGATTCTATATTATTTCGAGCTCTCTAGGTTCATCATTTATTTTTACCAATATTAAGGAAAATCGATAGATAGATCTAGAGAGTTCAGAATGACTTAAATCTGGTTTTATGCTCTCAAATATCAATTTGAGAATATATTGAGTACAATAATTTTTTAATATGAATTAGATTTTTCAGATACATTCATGTTTCAAAAATTATTGCTCATAATATATTGTGTCGAATTGATATTTGAAGACACATATATAATCAAGAGTAGGTGTGAATAAAAATTTGATTAAATCGAACAAACTGATCGAATTTTAAAATTAAGTTCGATTTATTCAGAAATTCAATTATTTTCCTAAAATAATCAATTAATTCGGTTTTAAAATTTATTATTCGATTAAATCGAATAAACCAAATAAATCAAAATTTTTGACTAAATTAAAGATTTATACCGTATGTTTTAGATGGAAATTAAATTTTATTAAAAAAAACAAATTGTTAGACCCTATTTTTAAAAAAAATCGATTAATTCATTAATTCAATTTTTCATCAAATTAATCCATAATTACTACTTGGTTCAATTTATTTTTTTACATTTGATCAATTAGATTTGTTAAAAAAAATCGATTGGTTAGATTAAATTAGTTCAGTTCGATTTGATTTTTAATGAATACTCATCTATAAACAGGACAATTAGATGGATACATAGCATCTGGTTCTATGTCATTCCAGCTCTCTAGGTCTATCAACTGATTTTGACCGAAATCAACTGATGGAATTAGAGAACTCGACATGACATGAACTAAGTCTTATATGTTCATCTAGTTCTCTTGATTATATCTATGCTCTTAAATATTAATTTGGCATAATATATTGAGAGCAGTGATTTTTTGAACACGAATTGAATTTTTAACCATTAAAAAAAATTAATCGATTGTTTGAACTAGACAAACATATATAATTCATATCATTTCGAGCTCTCTATGTTATGCCTCCAGAAGAGGAGTCGCTGGTTCAATATACAATCGGACAACATCTCTCCTGTACGACGAACAATTTGGAACATTTATACAAACACTCACACAATATATATGGCCTCTGGCCTCAAATAATGATATAACGTCAATCCCAGCCGGAGCATATAAAAGAAATGCATCAACAACACTAAAATCCCATAGGACATACCTGATCTGCTATCCAGGCTGGCATGCATCAAAACACATAATATAAAGTCCAACAAAAGACTCTAAATACAATCCACGCATCAAATACAACGCAAATACAAGGCTACGACGAAAAAGCAAATATAGTGTATGAAATATGCTATAATAGAAAACATAAACGGCGCAGAAAATTTGAAGTCGGAGTCATCGGGATCTGGAACTGGCAACTGGGCTCCCCTGACGACTAATCAACCTAAAAACAATAACAGGGTAATGGGGGGGGAGGGTATAAAGAAACAACATGATACAGTTTCAAGGAGATATCAGAATATGTATAACTGAAATACTGAATGAATGTACATACCAAAAATAGTCTATCCTAATCATAAAAAGCTTGTATTATACGAGCAGGTGCAGGGTCATCGAACCAAACATATAATATCTCCTGTATGTGCATATCAAACATATGCGGCAAACAAATGCAACAAACACGATCAAATGCACAATGCATCATATACACATAATGCAATGATATGTGTCACCCTTGACGCCAGTCAAGCCAGTGAGACATGTCATATGTGTCATCCGAGTGGGTATGGTTGTGACATTTGTACGCACTCTGCCATCACTGCTCCTGAGTGTCCGAGTGGACAGGATGCTGGCGGAGGACAACCCTCCTACCCCAAGTTATATGAGGGAGCATCGCTCTCATCTCTACTATCACTAGAAAGAGGAAGGATTCCTGCCTGCTACCTTGCTCTAGAACCACTACCCATGTGCGACCAAGCGAAGTAGCGCATAGCAACTGCACACACCTATCGATATCTATTAACCCATGAGTGGCTGTGGGTACAAATCATGTAATAGGCAACGGGCTCATACCACAAGGGAGGCGATGATCGCCAGCATTCAACAGTGCAGGGATGGTGCATGACTCTAACATATGCAACACCCACCAGGTCATCATACATAACTCAACCTAATATGCACAGGTCGAACACATGTATCATAACCTAACTATCATACATATATGTACACATGTAAATATAACTAAAAATCAATCCATGCAGATATAAAGTGACATGTCACTATATCTACGTACACATGCATATATGAATACTATACAGAATCAAATATGAAATATATAGACTGTATAGACTGGAATTAGATCATCTCAAAGATCAGATGATGGGGATGAACATCCCCAGGCTGACACATGGAGCGAAGAAGCTATGTGTCGAGATCCACTGATTTTGAATGATTATCTCGGACTCCCGAGACCTCCTCGGAAGACAGGCCCCCGAAGCCCCTATCGGGGAGGAGATTCCCGAGACCATCTCGGCAGGGCAGACTCCCAAGACTACCTCAGGAGGGTAAATCCCTGAGACCAACTCGAGATTGTATACGCCCGAGGCCTCCCTGGGAAGATAGGCTCTTGAGGCCCTTCCGGGAGAGGAAATCTCCCGAGACCCTCTTGGGATAGCAGAGCCCCAAAAGGTCATAGACCTGATGTAGCGACACGACACCTCTAGCACCATCAGGCGGCACTCTAGGTCATGCCCTATGGTCTTCCCACACCCAGTGGTGGGTTTTTGCCTTTTCCAAATTCGAACCCTAGACCTCCAGGATAAGTACTAAAGTTCCTTGAATCTGGTAGCCAAGTGCTCACTTGGCTACCAGATTCAAGGAACTTTATTACTTGTCCTGGAGGTCTAGGGTTCGAATCTGGGGAAGACAAAAATCCACTGTCGAGAGTGGGAAGACCGTAGGGCACGACCTAGAGAGCCGCCTGATGGGGCTAGAGGGGTCGTGTCGCTACACCCGATAGCCCGACTCCACTACCCGTTACCATTTCCTATTCAGGAAAGGTGGCCGATGATTATTGTCCTTTATATGTGACAATTAAGGCTCAATAATCATGGGAGTCGTTGCCCAAGAGCTATCAAGTAACCGACGAGCGCGGAACATGGAGGAGAACATGGATATACGTGCGACCAAGCCTACAGGTATATAAGGTACTCCAACCCCCAGGTAAAGAAGTTTTTTAAGCTCTCTAGACTCATAACTCCTCCTTGATTCTTTATCCTGCAATCATCTGGAGTGCTGACTTGAGCGTTGGAGTGGGCTCCGCTAGAAAACCTTTGGCATGTTCCCATTAACGCTCATGTTAATCTTGCAGGGTAGGATCTCTTTTCCCTTGGTTATCATCCTCGTGGGCTGGACTTTGATGATTGGTTGTCCACGTCGATTCCTTAAGGCATCAGATCGGGAGAAACATTGAAGTCTATGTAGATGATATCTTGGTCAAGACTGACAACGGGAAGGATATGATAGCCGACCTCGAAGAGACCTTCGCCACCCTGAGAGCCAATCGACTGAAGTTGAACCCGGCCAAGTGTCTATTCGGAGTAAAGAGTGGTCGATTCCTAGGTTACATGGTGACAGAGAGGGAGATCAAAGCCAATTCAGATAAGGTGAAGGTCATCCTTGATATGCCCTCTCCGTACAACTTCAAGGAGGTGTAGATGTTGAACAACCAGATTACTGCTTTATCCAGGATCATCTCCAAGTCTGCTGACAGGACCCTGCCCTTCTTCAAAATTCTGAGGAAGACAGTCAAATTCGACTGGGATGACCAATGCGAGAAGGTGTTTTGCAGATCTGATGGCCTACCTGGCCAAACTCCCCGTCCTCTATAAGCCAGTGGAAGGGTAGACATTGTTCGTCTACCTGTCAGCGACCGAGCAAGCGGGGGGCTCTGCGCTTATTAGAGAAGAAGGCACGGTGCAGTACTCGGTCTACTTCTTCGAACACCTCTTGAAGGATGCAGAGACGCGCTACACCATGGTGGAGAAGTTGGCCTACGCCTTGGTCTTAAAGGCCTGGAGGCTCAGGCCATATTTTTTAGCACACCTCATTGTGATCCTCACCAACAGCCCGTTGGGACGAGTTATCACCAATCCAGAAGTCTCAAGTCAGCTAATTAAATGGACAGCAGAGTTGATTGAGTACGGGATTGAGTACTAGCCCCGTACTGCCATAAAGGCACAGACCCTTTCGGATTTCATGCTTGAATTCGTCCCTGAGCCTGAAGTCGAAGGAGTATGGAAGATCTATGTCGACGGGTCTTCCAACAGTAAGCACAACAGAGTTGGAGTGCTAATGATTTCCCCCCGGAGGGATACGTTGCACTTGTCCATTCGACTCCACTTCAGAGCCACCAATAATGAAGCTGAATACGAGGCAATCCTAGCAGGATTACAAGCAGCCAAGCATGTGGGAGACGCTCGGGTCATTGTGCATTCAGACTCTCAGCTAGTGGAGCATCAAATCAAGGGTGACTTCGAAATAAAGTGCGAGAGCTTACAGAAATATGCATCCATTTACGAACAGCTAAAATCCTCGTTCATAGAGGTAACTCTACAGAAGATTTCCAGAGCAGACAATGTCAAAGCAGATGAACTAGCCAAGCTGGCTAGCTCCATCTCTGCATAGCAGCTGGACGAGCCCAGTATCATCGAAGCGACTGTGGCTCAGATTGAGGAGGAGGCAGAAGGAAATACCATAGCTAATTGGAGAGATCCATACGTGGAGTTCTTATGCAATGGGAATGTCCCGACCGGGGGTCAAGGAAGCCGACTATTCCGCCACTGAGCTTCCAGATTCACACTGGTCAGGATCAGCTGTACAAGAGAGCCTTTGCCCGACCACTCCTCAAGTGTGTCGGGCCAGACGAAGCCGACTATGTCACGCAAGAAGTGCATGAAGGCATTTGTGGAAGCCACATCGGAGGAAGGTTTCTGTCTAGGAAGATTATCCTGTCAGGGTACTTTTGGCCAACATTGCAGGCTGATACACTCAAGTTTGTAGTAGGATGCGAGGCCTGCCAGAGACATTAGCATGTGACTCATCGACCTACTGAACCACTTTGAGTCTCCACAGTGTCTTGCCTATTAGATTAGTGGGGATGGACATTGTGGGCCCATTTTCGATCGGACCTCAACAAAAGAAGTTCTTGCTGGTTCTAGTGGACTATTTTTTCAAATGGGTGGAGGCTGAGTCTCTGGCACACATCACGGAGGTCGCGGTAATGAAGATTCTATGGAAGGATATCATCTACAAATACGACATCCCTCACAAACTGGTGTCAGATAATGGAAGACAATTTGCAGGGCACAAACTCAAAGAATGGTGCGAGGGGCTAAGCGTTCGTCAAACCTTCACGTCGGTCGCATACCCTTAGGGTAATGGTCAAGCCAAGGTAGTTAACTGGGAAATCCTCAGAGGACTAAGGATAAAGCTTGAGCACGTCGGAGGTAGCTGGGTCAAGGAGCTCCCCAGTATTTTGTGGTCCTACCGTACCACTCCAAGAGAGGGAATAGGTCAGAGTCCTTTCCAGCTGGTCTATGGAGCTGAGGCCGTGATCCCTGTGGAAGTAGGCGAGGAGTCCGTCCGACGGCAGCATTATAATAAGGAGGGCAATGATCAAGAGCAGTTGATCAACCTAGATCTCGTGTCAAAGGTCCATGATAAAGCAACCGCCCGGCTTGAAGCGTACCAATAGCGTATGCAATAAGCCCACAATAGCCGAGTGATCGCTCGTAGCTTTGAAGTCGGCGACAAAGTCTGGAAGAGGATCATGCTTGTAGGGGATCCCGAAAAGCTGGAGCCATGGTGGGGTGGACCCTATGTCGTCGCTAGAAAACTCACAGGAGGTAGTTACTACTTGGAGGATGACAAAGGCAAAAGGCTAGAGAGACCATGACATGCCAATCATCTCCGATCTTATCATACTCTGTGAGATTTTGAGATGTCCAAATGTATTTATGTTCTTGTTGGCGCTGCTTTGCAGTTTCATTAATCAAAGAAGCAAACGAGATGTCTCTTAAAGAACCTCGAGTACCTGCCTACGAAAACCCTACTACCTCATGGTGATGCGGATGCTCGGGATGAGTAGGCTTGGTTCGGGTGTGGCGGATGCCCGAACAAGAGCTCTTAAAATCCTACTACCTCGTGGTGCTGTGGATGCCTGAGGTAAGTAGGCTTGGTCCGGGTGCTACGGATGCCCGACCAAGAGCTGTTAAAAACCTACTACCTCGTGCTGCTGCGAATGCCCGAGGTGAGTAGGCTTGGTCTGGGTGCTGCGGATGCCCAACCTAGAGCTGTTAAAATCCTACTACCTCATGGTGCTACAGATGCCCGAGGTGAGTAGGCTTGGTCCAAGTGTTGCAGATGCTCGACCAAGAGCTGTTAAAACCCTACTATCTCGTGGTGTTGTGAATGCCCGACCAAGAGCTGTTAAAACCCTACTACCTCATAGTGTTGCGGATGCCCGAGGTGAGTAGGCTTGGTCCGGGTGCTACGGATACCCGACCAAGAGCTGTTAAAACCCTACTACCTCGTGATGCTGTGGATGCCCGAGGGGAAAGGCTTGGTCCGGATACTGCGGATGCCCAACTAAGAGCTGTTAAAACCCTACTACCTCGTAGTGTTACAGATACACGATGTGAGTAGGCTTGGTCCGGGTGCTGCGGATGCCCGAGGTGAGTAGGCTTAGTCCGGGCGTTGCAGATGCCCGACCAACAACGGTTAAAACCCTACTACCTCGTGGTGCTGTGGATGCCCGAGGTGAGTAGGCTTGGTCCGGGTGCTGCGGATGCCCGACCAAGAGCAATTAAAACTCTACTACCTCGTGGTATTGCGGATGCCCGAGATGAGTAGGCTTGGTCCGGGTGTTGCGGATGCCCGACCAAGAGCTGTTAAAACCCTACTATCTCGTGGTGCTGCGGATGCCCAAGATGAGTAGGCTTGGTTAGGGTGCTGTAAATGCCCGATCGGCAACCAACCCCTATGCCTACCGGATATAAAGCAACGTCATCAAACACTGGAGGTAAATCTGATACATAATCATTGCTAGAAGAGCTTACATGAATAAGTTTCCTTTCTACTTCTGAGTGAGATACGTTGGCAATTACACCCCAAGAAACACATAATACAAATATAGATAAGGGATACAATCATCAGATCCTGCAGAGGAGGACACTCCTTTGTTTGGGCTCTCCTTTATTGTCAGGTTATCTCCTTGTGGCCGCCCAGTTCTAGGGTTCTTAAGCTGAGGGTCTTCCTCGCTATGCTTGTGACCCCTGGGTCCTAGATGGGGGCTATGATCTCTTGATCCTTAGCTAGAAATAAAATGACCCTACCTCTGAAGGTGTCTGAGGGTGTAAGGGGGTAGTTCATCATAAAAGATCGCAGAGTAAAAAAGGAAACATAAAGGACTCCAAGCACACAAAAGGAAGAAACAAAAAGGATTCATTAAGAATTCTTGATTACATCTGGTAGCTACATTCTAAAGCAACAAAGTAACATACAAAGAAATGCAATTGCTATAGCTCCTCCCTCTAGGACGACGCTTGTCTCAGCCCGTTCCTCCCGGCCTGGCCTGCACGTCTTCATCTGGAGCCTCCCTCGTTGTCACTTATTCCTCAGGGTGTTAGGGAAGAACACTTGTTCTTCATGCTTGTTCGCCCACCACCTTGCTCCTCGGGCTGAAGGCTTGTTCCTCAACTTCATTGCCCCTCGGGCTGAAGGCTTGTTCTTCAACTTCCTTGCTCCTCAGGTCGTTGACAGACATCCCATTGTTGGTGCTGAAGCACCAGATCGAACCTAGTTTTGATAATGGCAAAGAGTTCAAAGTTACGTGTGTGTTGTTATCTAATGGATTTATCAAGTGTACAGGAAAGTCCTAGTTCACCTAGGCACGAAGTCTTGACCTGCAGGGTTGAGCAAGAAGTCCTGGTCGAGGACTGGGCAAGAAGACCTGGCTGAGGGTTGGGCAAGAAGTCTTGGTCGAGGACTGGGAAACGAAGTCCTAATCCGGAAGATTGGGCAGAAGTCTTAGCCGAGTGAGAGTTGCGGACAAAAGTAGAGGCGGGTCGAGGAACAGATGTCTCGAGATCCGAAGTCTCGGAGGCCGAGCAAAAGTCCAACCGGAGGAGGCGGTTGGCAAAAGGTAACTTCTCCTGAGAGGAGTAGATGAGGACGCGTTCCCCGGAAGAGGGAACAGTAGGCGTCGGTTTGACCTAAGGTTTCACTTTGAAATCTAAAGTCAGAACCAAGACAGCTTCGGCTGTGATCTATTTCAATTATTTATAATATATATTATTTTTGGACTAACCATGGTTGCAGGAGTGAAGAGGTCTTTACCACTATATCTCAGGCGCCTGAGAGGAGTCAGGCGTCCGGGAAGCCAAGCGCCTAATTGGTATCAGGCGCCCAAATGGTTATTTCCAGCGGGGGAGCTGGCAGGTTGCCACGTTAGTAGCTCAGGCACCCGTGAGCCATCAGGCGCCCCAGGGAACACAGGTGCCCAAGAACAGAAGATAGGAGTTTGGCCGAGTCTGCGTATAGGGACGTGCCGGATCCGCGACACGTGTCGGGCGCCCCACAAGGCTCAGGCGCCCGAGAACCCTATATAAAAGGGGCTTCACTCCTTGCTTTCTAGCATCAATTCATTCCAATGCAAAGAAGCTTTCTCGTAACTCAAGCACGCCAACGCTCTTCAGAATTCTTCTGTGCGCGAGTTCGTCTGTGCCATAAACGATCAAGATGGTCGACTCGCCGTCCAAGATAGTTACAATCCTTTCGGTGTCGTCGGTATTATTTATTTCATTGTTCAAAATTCTATACTCAAATATCTGTAAAACTTTTGCGACTTATAGAATTGCCCAACGAAAATGGTCAAGGACCATGAGCTTTGGAGTAGGAGCTGTCAAAGACTCCGAACCAAGTAAAAAAGAAAACTTGTTAGCTTTGTGATTTTTGTTTCTTCCGCTGTGTTATGACTTTTTCCGAAAAATTCTACGTAATCGCTATTCACCCCTCCCCCCCCCCCTTTACCGATTACAACGATCCCACACCCATAAGGAGCAAAAAGTACCCATAAGAAGATTGAGAAAAAGTGATGCAAATACTTTCCATTTCAAATAGATAATTACACCGAGAGTTCAAAATAGGAAAGCATACAAATAAAGAAGCAAAAGCTATGTAGCCCATGCTGGGGAAAAGCTCCTACAGCTCCTTGTCTTCGGGTGGAAGCTCATCCCAGACACAGTTGATGCTCATGAAGCTTAGGTCAATGTCCAGCTTTAGGAGTTGGACCTTCTAGAGCTGGTTGATGGCACCGTTGAAGCTCTGCTTTAGGTGCTTCATGACTTGCCCAGCAAGAATATCGCCAAACTCGTCGGACTCCAGGAACCAGGCTTTGAATTCTGCCTCAGTCTCTCTTGGCCAAGATGCCTCATCAGCTTTGAGGGTTTGTAGTGCGGCTTCGACTTCCTCCTTGGCAGCTCTCAGTTGTGCCACCTCGAAAGACATTTGGTCTTTGACTTCCAGGGCCTCCTTGAGCCTCTCTGAGGTGGCCAAGACTTCCGACTGGGCCCGGTAAACATCATCCTTCAGGTGATCAGCTACCGTCTTGATCATCGTTTCCTTCTGATGGATCGTCTTCGGTGTGTTAGAGGGGGTGAATAGCACTTTTTCGAATTTGAATCTCTTCACCTACGTTATTAGTTGCACAGCGGAAACAATAATATGTAAAATAAATATGAATACAATGCTAACAACCTGATTTACTTGGTATCCACCCCTGACGAGTGACTAATCCAAGAATCCTTCGGTGGATTAACCCCCGGATAACCTCCGGCTAGATCTGTCGCTCCTTGTGGGTGAAGAAACCTCGCCACAGCACTTCGGACGCTCTCTGATCACAATAGACTACTAACTTACTTTACCCAAGCAAGTTTCGTCAAGCGAGATAGTAGGAAACGAGCCCCTTTAAATAGGGCTCGAATCTGAAACAACCGCTACCAGTCGACTGCCCCTGGGGCAGTCAACTGGTCCCACTCAGATTCGCCCGTTACAGTACAACATTCGAATCTTCCAGCTGTTCCAGTCAACACCAGTCGACTGCCCCTGGGGCAGTCGATTGGTACACATCTAAGCCTAGGGTTTTAATCCCGAGTACAAATCTCTCTGCACTCAAACCCTCCCGGCTTAGCCCCTGAGTACACACACTCATACTCAGACCCTTACAACTCAGTTGACTCTTCACCAGCAGTCTTGATTGTTGCCTTCACGCCCTCTTCATCTTTGGCCCTCGTCCCTCGGATGCGCACGTAAGCCTCCAGCTTGCCTCCATGCCACCCTACACGTACACCTCGAAGTCCGCATCTCTCGGCTCATCATCTTTGCTATCCAACGATCCCTCGGATGCACACGCAAACCTCCAGCTTGCCTTCATGTCATCCTTCATCTGAAGACATCAACCAAGTCCATGTGTACCTGTACACCTGCACACTCATGTACACATATGAGAACAACACAAATCCTAACTTAACCATATTGCCCACACATTAAAATATAATGGTCCTCCAGATCATCTCAGGACCGATTGCCCCAACACCTTCTAGGTGAGCTGATGCACTTGGTCTTTTATTTGCTCATTTAGAGCTTCTACGAACGTCTCCAAGAGTTGAATGTCTCCGGATGGCTTCTTCTCTATGGCCTGAAGCTGATCCCGCTCCTCGGTCAGGGTACGCAAGTCCTTCGAGAGGGTCACCGCCCTCTCGGACATCAACCACTCCCTATGATGAGAACTGTGTAGGGTTGACTCTAAGGCCAGCAGGGTCTCCAGTTGATGCTCCACTATCACCCGGAGAGCTCTGCTGACCTCTGCTTGGAGGAACCCCGCTCGATGGGCATGGTCGGCTTCGGACTCTGCCTTTAGTGCTCGACGGGTCAGGGACTCAACTTCCCACCAGGAGTATAAGTGGCGACCAACAGTAAGGCAGTCTTGAGTAGCCTGTTACAGCACAAAGAAGTTAGAAAACATAGAGCAACATAACCTAAGAAGTCGGGAACCCTTACCTTCAAGAGACTCGTGCAGGTTGGTTAGGGACCTGGCCGAGGAACGCACGACATCCCCTTCCAAGACTCCTTGGCTCCTCGGGTTGTCACCTCGACTCGCTGAGGGTGAGGAGTCTCTGGGCTGAGAGAGAGGATGGATGGTAGGACCTCCCAGAGTTGCAGGCGAAGGGCCGGGGGCATCCTCGGAAGAACGTCCCTCAATCGAAACTTCCTTGAATTGCACCGGGGGAGTGATGGTTGTAAAGCCACCACCGATGCTGCCTCCAATTTTTTGTCAGGTGGTCAAGCCTCATTCGGGGCTTTGGGGGAACCACCTTCTTCTTGCCTTTGGAAGGGTGGGAGGATTCGATCGGGGTGGCGCTGATAGTCTGGTCTCTGGTCACTGGGGCGGTCGTCGGCTTGGAATGATGGGACAGGGGGATCGAGTCCTCATCGTCAGATATTGACAGGCCCTCCTCATGGATCGAGAGGAGCTTGCAGGGGTCAATGCACCTCAGCCGCCTCCATTTCATTGACTGTGTCGGGGCATTTTCGCTTCAGCCTCTGGGATGATCTGGATGGCAGGGCGTCAGCTGTAGGCGCCGATTTCTCCTCAGTCTCTCTCACCTCAACGATGACGAGGGGGCAGGTCGGCCTCTTGGGTGCCATGTAGCTCCGGGGTCCCTTGGTCAGTCGCCGGCTAGAGCACAACTGGTGCCTTTATATGCTCCGGCGTTGCATGCTCATCGGACAACTTCACAACCTCCTCTGACCCCTCATTCAGGTCAGATGGGGCCGTAAGAAGGGTCGGGGGAGGGGTCAAAGCCTCCTTGTTGGCTTCATCCCACTTGATGAATCGATTCATTGCCCTCGATAACATGATGTCCTCTGTAATAGACAAACAATTGAACATCAGTTAGAATTAATAGACATTTATAAAAAAGATAAATTTACCAAGGTTAAGGCTGATGCTGGTGACTTTGGGGCTGAGGCCCGCTTGGTACATAAGCTCATCACTATGCACCATACCCAGGCCGCTGAACTCCATGCTTGACATAAGGCTCCTAGCCCGCTGGTAGGCCAGGTCCTGCTGGAAGTCCCCTAGCTCCGGAGGGGCAGACAGCTCTTCCCTCCAGCGAAGGGGGTTGAAGGGATGTTGGAGGAATCAAATAAAGAAAACCTCTCTTTCCATCCTTTATGGGAAGAAGGAAACCCGCCTAAGAACCTATGGCCTGGGCGTGCCGTAAAACTAAATGCCCCTCGCGACCCAGCAGGATGAAAAAAAATGGAAGAAACGGGGGTGAGAGGGATGTCGAAGAGTTTAAAGATGATACACGCTCCACTCATCTGAGCGAAGGCATTGGGGGCCATTTGATAATGGGGGATGTCAAAATAAGAGGAGATGCCAGTGAAGAAAGGAGGGAGAGGAAAACGGAGCCCTAACTCTACCTGCCCTAAGAAGAAAGTAAAGAATTCTACGGGGGATCTACAGGCGATTGGTTCACCCTAGGGACATCTACCTCCATCTCGGCTGGAATGTCGTAGGCCTCGTAGGCCGCTCGGAAAGTTTCTGATCTAACCCTAGAAGACGCGGAGTCATACCACTCCGGTTGGTATCCTTTCTCCGAGGCTCCCTTCCTACCCTGGTCCTTCTTAGTTTCCTTAATCATGGTTCCTAAGGAAAAAGATGAGAATAATGAAGAAGACTTACGTGGGGGAAAGAGTCCTTAGCGAAAGAAGATGAGCTCATGGCAAGTAACAAAACTATGTCCTCTCCCAAGTATGAGTCAAATTAACGAGTTCATTAGATGACAAAATTAACCCCAATATCAACCTCTACCCATGAGATGTAACTCACAGCAGAATTCCTCCACCACAATAGCATACAAAAATCTCAAAGCCCGCCTCTAATTTAAACCAATACCTCTCAAAGCACATTTCATTCCAAGAACAAACCCATCCATAGATTCACCATCTCAGAATTGAAATACACAAAGAAATCAATCCAAAACCCTCAATACAAATCAAGAACACAAGAACAACATCCTCAGAAACCTCCCAAAATCAGATTCCCACCAACAACCCTTGCCTGAGCAGAACCAAGCTGAATTCCAACCTATAAATAGATCAAAACCACATCCATTTGCAAACAAAATCACTGGTTCCCATTTCAAGGTGGAGGAATGGGAAAACTTTGATACGTTTCTTGTAAAGCAAAATTTTGCAAAACCACATCCATTCCAACCTATAAATAGATCAAAACCACATCCATTCTAACTAATGTTAATTCTATTGGATACGATTTTGCAAAGCAAAATTTTGATGTCATTGATCATTGAAAATCAAGTTTGACTTCAAAATCGAAATCTACGTTTCTTGTAGATAAATCTGGACTATTTATTTGCTCAAAACCGATTAAGAATGAATGAGAAATTAATTGTTCAAGATATGCTCAAATGAACATTAAGGAAAAAGATGGGGCTTTTGTCCTACATTGCTAACCGGCGAGAGCCAATGTTTCTTTATATGTGTCCCTGTGCTAATGATGTTAATACAAAAGCACAGGAGGTCTCTACCCTTGGGCAAGTAGGTGCTCGCACCTGCGAGCCCGCCACCCGCCACACACGCGTAATGGGCGCTTTATTGGCGCACTTTGCACTTCGCGAGGAGCATTGAGGAGCTTTAATTTATGCTCCACGTGGCGATGACGTGTCATGATCAGGTGGTGTCACGTGGCATGTCGGTGTGATGTGTCATGATCAGGTGGCACCACGTGACATGTTGGTGATGAGACAGTGCCTATGTGGCACATGACTATGTAGAGAACGATGACTAGATTGGGCGAACAGATGGTGGTCGTCGGATCAAAGATCTGGAGCGTCAGATTCGAATCTGACTGTGAAGAGGGAGGATGGATCTGAGGCGTCCAATTAAATGTTCTAATCTGGCGGCTGAGATCAAGATGGGATCTGAAGAGTTATAACTCTTCAAATCAAGGGACGAGATTAAAAGACCTTTAAAGGGTTATACCCTTTCGTTATGAACGGCCCAGATTTGTCCGAACCAAAGGGTACTTACCTCTTCACTCAATATAAATAGATCCCTCCACTTGATCATTTCATTCATTCAAGCATTGCAATCTAAAAGCATTCGCACTCATCCATCTTATGCATCAAAAGTCCAAAAAGCCTACGGAAAGGTTCGTCAGTCTCAGAATTTGAAGTGCTACTATTTCGAGACGACGTCGTTGTATCTTGGAAACGAATTGCTGCTATCCGTGAGCACTAGTAGCAGAGAAATATCATTTTACGGAGATAGTGTTGAACACTAGCCTCGACGTAAACCAATCAGTTTGCTTCCTCCGAAAGCAACCTCCCGAAAGATCCGACGGTCGTTAATCGACTAAGTCAAATACTGAGGAGATACAAGTCAGCTACCAACATTCGTAAAACGATATTCGGCAAACTGATATGGCCGGAATCAAAGATGTACCAACTGTCGTCCCTCACACCGAGAAGCTAGAGAAATTCAACGGAGCCGACTTCAAAAGATGGCAGCAGAAGATGCTGTTCTACCTGACCACGCTGAACCTTGTACGGTTTCTACATGAAGACCCGCCAGCCACTACGGAAGATAATTCTAGGAGCCTGGCTGCTCACGATGCATGGTCACACGGAGATTTCCTGTGCCACAATTACGTTCTTAATGCGCTGGACAATGCGCTATATAACGTATATTGCATGATGGAGACGGCCAAGTCACTGTGGGAATCGCTAGAGAAGAAATACAAAACTGAAAACGCTGGACTGAAGAAATTCATCGTCGGCCGATTTCTGGATTTTAAAATAGTGGATTCCAAGAGCGTCACATCTCAGGTCCAAGACATACAACTGATAATGCATGATCTGGATGCCAAAGAAATGCTGCTGAACGAGTCATTCAAAGTTGCTGCAGTAATCGAGAAACTCTCTCCGTTATGGAAGGATTTCAAAAATTACCTAAAGCACAAGCAGAAGGAGATGGGACTTGAAGACCTTATCCTGTGGCTGCGAATAGAGGAGGATAATCAAAAATTATCCTACTCTAGAGGAACAAAGCGAATAGTCAATGAGATGTCCAACCTGACGGAACCAAAAGCCAAGAAGCCGAAGCAACCGAACCAGAAGGCTCAAGGCAAGGTTCAAGGGCACATGCTACAATTGTGGAAAGTCAGGACACATGTCCAAAGACTGCAGACGCCCGAAGAAGACAACCAAGAGCTAGAAGAATGTTGCGAACCAAGTCGCAACCTCCACTGACATAGATCTCAGCACTCTGGATCTCTCTGTGGTCGTGTTCGAAGCCAACTTAGTGGACAACCCAAAGCAGTGGTGGATCGATACTGGAGCAACCTGCCACGTCTGTTCGGACAAGGCGATGTTCTCTATGTACACCCCGATAAGTGGAAGAAAGCTCTATATGGGCAACTCCACGACGTCCTCAATTATTGGACTCGGGACAGTTGTTCTAAAAATGACGTCTGGGAAGGAGTTAACTCTCATTGATGAGCTTCATGTTCCCGACATTAGGAAGAACTTAGTTTCTGGATCGACACTTGTTAAAGCCGGATTCAAACTACTGGTCCAATCCAACAACTTTTTGCTTACGAAGAACGATGTCTTCGTAGGAAAGGGGTATTTAGAACAAAATTTGTTCAAGATGTTTGTAATGATTTTACACCATAATTTTGATGGTAATAAATTAAAAGCTTCCAGCTATGTTGTTGAGTGTTTTAATTTATGCATGATCGGCTTAGGCATGTCAATAATAATACTCTGAAACGTCTCATCAAACTAAATTTATTACTGAACATCGATGTTGACGAAATACACAAATGCGACGTGTGCGTGGAGGTGAAAATGACGAGACTACCCTTTCATTCGGTGGAAAGGTCAATGACTCCTCTAGAATTAATACATAGTGATCTATGTGACTTGAAATTCGTGCAAACTATAGGAAGTAAAATGTACGTCATTACTTTTATCGATGATTGCACGAGGTTCTGTTATGTTTTTCTTTTAAGAAGTAAAGACGAAACCCTAGAAGTTTTCAGAACCTACAAAACAGAAGTTGAAAATCAACTTAAAAACGAATTAAAATAATTCGTAGCGATAGAGGTGGAGAATATGATGCACTATTTAATGAATTCTGTTTAGAATCTGGAATTATCCATCAGACAACGACACCTTACTCACCTCAATCGAATGATGTTGCCGAACGTAAAAATCGGACACTAAAGGAAATGATGAATGCCTTGTTGATAAATTTAGGCTTACCTCAGAACTTGTGGGGGGAAGTCATATTATCAGCAAACCACATTCTCAACAAAATTCCTCACAAGAAAAATGATAAAATACCATATGAACTATGGAAAGGTCGTGAGCCATCGTACAAATACTTGAAAGTATGGGGGTGCTTAGCAAAGGTCGAAGTACCTAAGCCAAAATAAGCTAAGATCGAACTTAAAACGTTCAATGCAATATTTGTCGGATATACTCAAAACAGTAGTGTATATCGCTTCATAGTTCATAAGTCAGGCATTCTTGATATTCATGTGGGTACGACCATAGAATCTCGGAATGCAATATTTTTTGAAGACGTGTTCCCAAATAAGAAGGAAAACGTTCAAAATAATGACAACGGATGTTCTAACAAAGATAATGTTTCAGAACTTAGTTGTCATAAAAGGGCTAACGATTAAAGCAAAGAGCCACGTCGGAGCAAACGGGCTAGAGTTGAGAAATCGTTCGGGCTAGATTTCATGACATTCATGTCAGAAATGAACCCAAGAGCACTAAGCGAAGATCTCTCTGGTCCCGACGCCCCATTGTGGAAAGAAGCTGTCAATAGTGAAATTGAGTCCATCATGAATAACCATACTTGGGAATTAGTAGACCTTCCTTGTGGTACTAAACCATTAGGTTGTAAGTAGATACTAAAACGCAAGTATAAAGCTGATCGATCGGTTGATAAGTATAAGGCCAGACTTGTAGCTAAAGGGTATAAGCAATAAGAAGGCCTTGATTACTTTGATACCTACTCACCGATGACAAGGATTACGTCCATACGAGTGCTGATAGCCATTGCAGCATTGTATGAACTTGAAATACATCAAATGGATGTTAAGACTGCTTTCTTAAATGGTGAGTTGAAAGAAGAAATCTACATGGAGCAACCCGAGGGGTTCATAGCTCCTGGAATTGAGGGAAAGGTGTGTCGACTTGTTAAGTCGTTGTACGGACTTAAACAAGCGCCAAAGCAATGACACGAAAAATTTGACAAAATAATGTTGTCAAACGAATTCAGAATAAATGAATGTGACAAATGTATTTATGTCAAAAGCACGTCTGAGAGTTATGTAATCATTTGTCTATACGTAGACGACATGCTCATAATGGGAAGTAATCATGATATCATCATGAGTACTAAAAAAATATTGATCAATAGTTTCGACATGAAAGATATGAGTCTAGCAGATGTCATATTGGGAATTAAAATTCTCAAGACGTTCAATGGGATAGTTTTAACACAATCTCATTATGTAGAGTCAGTATTGAAAAGATTTAATATATATGATCTCTTTACTGTAAAAACACTTATGGATCTAAGTCAACACTTAGCGAAAAACCATGGTGAACCCATATCTCAATTGGAATATTCTCGGATAATTGGCAGTTTGATGTATCTCACAAACTGTACTCGTCCGGATATTGCTTGTGTGGTCAACAAACTGAGTCATTTTACGAGTAAACGACACCCATTGGAAAGCATTGATGCGAGTTCTTAAGTATTTAAAATATACTATGAACTACGGATTACATTACGGAAGGTATCCCGCAGTCTTGGAGGAATACTGTGATGCTAATTGGATCTCTGATACAAAAGACTCCAAATCCACTAGTGGATATGTATTCACGATCGGTGGGGGAGCAGTATCTTGGAAATCCACTAAGCAAACATGCATAGCTCGATCAACAATGGAATCCGAGTTTATAGCTCTTGACAAAGTAACTGAAGAAGCTGAATGACTGCCGAATTTCTTAGAAGATGTTTCGAGTTGGACAAAACCTGTGTCTGTCGTACTTATCCACTATGATAGTCAATCGACAATTGGAAGGGCACAGAGTAGTATGTATAATGGTAACTCACGACATATATGTCGTCGACATAATACCAATAGGCAGTTGATCTCGAACGGAATGATTGCAATCGATTATGTCAAATCTAAGGATAATTTGGCATATCCCTTAACGAAGGGGCTAAATCGAGATCAAGTATACTGCTCATCAAGAGGAATGAGATTGAAAATCTACAATTAAAAACAACTGTAGCGATAACTCAACCTTGTTGACTGGAGATCCCAAAATCATGGTTCAATGGGACAACGAAGTTACAGAAGTTGTGTAACAGCACAAAAGAAATAATTATCTCTACTATCCCAATCCTAGGATGATTTGGTGATGTCCTACCACATGTAGTGAGGATAAGCTTATGCTTTTAATGACTTCTATACTTTTAAGGTAGAGTATGGTAGGATTCTCTTGATAGAAGTGTTACCTATGTGAGTGTGAAGACAGGTCACTTCAATGAAACACTCATGAATCCAAGATGGTGTCCATGGCCGAAACGGAACCAACCATGAAAACCAAAAGTGGGTGAGATAAGTCTCTGTGTGGCTGTTATTATCTGAGTATACACCAACAGCTGAGCAGTTCAAGACATCACGTTCACTGTGCAGCCTAGTATGCTCGATAGCATTCCACTACAGAAGGTTCAAAGTCACAAACTACCTTTCCCGATGCATTGATTTATCGATTAGACTCTTGTAAAGTGTCAGCATGCATACATGCAATACATGCATTAATTTCCATTCATGTGGGGGATTGTTGGATACGATTTTGCAAAGCAAAATTTTGATGTCATCAATCGTTGAAAGTCAAGTTTCACTTCAAAATCGAAATCTACGTTTCGCGTAGATAAATCTGGACTATTTATTTGCTCAAAACCGATTAAGGGTGAATAAGAAATTAATTGTTCTAGATACGCTCAAATGAACATTAAAGAAAAAGATTGGGCTTTAGTTACATATTGCTAACCGGCGAGAGCCAGTATTTCCTTATATGTGTTCCTGTGCTAATGTTGTTAATACAAAAGCACAGGAGGTCTCTACCCTTGGGCGAGCAGGTGCTCGCAGATGCAAGCCCGCCACCCGCCACGTGCGCGCAATGAGCGCTTTGTTAGTACACTTTGCACTTCGCACGTACGCATTGTCGTGAGGAGCATTGAGGAGCTTTAATTTATGCTCCACACGGCGATGACGTGTCATGATTAGGTGGCGCCATGTAGCATGTCGGTGACGAGGCAGTGCCTATGTGGCACGTGACTATGTAGAGAACGATGACTGGATTGGGCGAACAGATGGTGGCCGTTGGATCAAAGATCTGGAGCGTCGGATTCGAAGCTAACTGTGAAGAGGGAGGATGGATCTGAGGCGTCGGATTAAATGTTCTAATCTGGCGGCTGAGATCAAGATATAACTCTTCAGATCAAGGGACGAGATTAAAAGACTTTTAAAGGGTTATACTCTTTTGTTATGAACGGTCCAGATCTGTCTGAACCAAAGGATACTTACCTCTTCACTTAATATAAATAGATCCCTCCACTTGATCATTTCATTCATTCAAGCATTGCAATCTAAAAGCATTCGCACTCATCCATCTTATGCATCAAGAGTCCAAAAAGCCTACGGAAAGGTTCGCTGGTCTCGGAATTTGAAGTGCTACTATTCCGAGACGACGTCGTTGTATCTTGGGAACGAATTGCTGCTATCCGTGAGCACCAGTAGCGGAGCAATATCGTTTTACGGAGATAGTGTCGAACACTAGCCTTGACGTAAATCAATCAATTTGCTTCCTCCGAAAGCAACCTCCCGGAAGATCCGACGGTCATAAATCGACTAAGTCAAATGCCAACAAGATACAAGTCAACTACCAACAAATTCAAAAACCAAAATCCAACACCCCCAATTCACACAGAACACATGACAACTTACCATTTCAACAAAACCAAGCAACAAACCAAATCTCGGCATTGAATAACCTCTAACATCAACTATTCAATCCGAAATAGCTATAAAACAGAATCCTGAGCTTACCCAAATTTGTGCCATCGCCCACCCCTTGCTCCTAATCTAGCAAATCAACAACCAAGCGCTAACCTCAGCTAGCTTCCAGATACATCGCCAACAGGGGCCATTGATCGCAAGGAACGAGTAGGACAACTCTGGATCCAACTGTGGCATCGAAATCTCATGGTCAACCCTAGCGATACGAACCACCTGAATATGGCAAAGGAGAACTTACCAATCCAGTGGTTCGCCGGTGGCAAAACTAGTCAATAGCAACTCTGATCAAGCACTGATCGGCTAAGTCCAAGGGCAAATATACAAGAACAGCTAGGCATTGTTAGTCTCTCTCTCTTGGAGAAGAAAGGGACTAAAGTAGGAGGACTGGCTTGTTTCGGTGGAGTTGCCGCGAGGAAGAAGAAGAAGAAAAGGAGGAGGAGGATCGGGTTCGTTGGTTGTGGCGGAGAAAAGGGAAGGGGAGGGGAGGTGAGGTTATATGTGAGGTATCGTATATTTACATTTTAGTTCTCCTTTGTTGTACAATCAAAATTAAGCTCCTAATCCTGGTCTTTATGTGATTTAGTCCTCCACATTTGGTTTAATCACAATCTCAACCCTAGCCTTTAGGTTCTTTTCTATTTTAGAACCCTAAAGTTAGGTGCTAAGCACTCTACCATTCTTAGGTTAGAAAGCTTGAAATGACATAAAATCAAATTTTATGGATTTATCGAATTCTCGTATTTATATTCATGTTAATCCTTTAAATACTAATTTAGCACAGTGTATTAATAGTGGTGATTTTTAAACTCAATTTTTAAAAAATATATATATTTAAAAAAAAAATTAAATCAATTACTAACTGTAGTAATTGATTCAGATAAATGGAAGGGGTAAAATAGATATTCGATATGTGAGTGGAATATGTGATTTTAGTATTTTTCAAAAGTTCATTACGTGGTAATAAACTGTTTTATGTTCGCTTAGCAGGTACGTTGGGCCCATTGGTTCGGGTTCGGGCTACTGTGTTGAACCTCGCTTCTGCTTTGGTACACTAATCGGGTTATAGAGAAGAGTGTTCAAACTTTCTGGTTTAATTCCCCAACACGGAGACCCCGTACTCTTTTCTAGTTTTCTTCCTCCTCTCCCTTCCACAAGTTCTCGGCCATCACGAGGAGGGAGAACGGAGGCGGAGAAGGTAACGAGTTGATCAGCCGGCAGCAGCGTTGCAGATTTGTTCTTGTAAGTATCCCGTCCCCTAATTTCACAGACTTCTGCTTCCGATCTTTGCATGCGACGGCCGGATCTAGCAGAACCCCGCCGTGTTTATGGCATCACGTAATCCTTATATTTTCTCTTCTAGATGTGACCAGAGTGCCGATCGATTAATTTCGCTTTCCTGCGAGATGTCTTGGCTTGGTCGTGAAATTGGATTCTCAATCTCCTTTTTCTTCCTTAGATTTTCCCTCTGTGTTCTTTCTCTTAATCTATGTCAGAAGGAAAAATAATGTAAGACATTCGACCTGGTCTGTTCTCTCGATTAGAGAAGCTGCTTGTTGTTTATGCGGTGTGCAAGGGAGCAATTTTAGTCAGTGTTCTAACATAATTTGCCACACGATGATATTACGATCAAAGACTACTTATTGCAATGTATTCCTTTGTTTGATTTTTCCTTGTTACTAAGAACTGCCTAAACCTTGTTCAACGCTCACACTGTCATGCATAATTGGATGAATGATAAAGAAGCACCACTTTTAAAAACAATGCAATAGAACATTTTACTAATGCACACTATCAACATGACGTGACAAGAGATGAGTGGCTTTATTCTCGATAGCGTCAAGCTCCTCAGAATCATAGTTTACTAAGTAATTCAGGTCATCATCACCATGGCTTGGGGCTCTCTTGAGTCTTGTCCACTATACTAGTCATATAATGAATTTGTGAGGTCATAAACTCCTAGGAATTTTTATTGATGGTTTCTTTTGAGGCTGTTGGCTTGGATCCAAACAACCTCCTCTGGGGAATGGACAAGGTTAGGTCTACCTTGTTGTGTAGATTTACTGTTTGATGAAGTTCTTCAGTAGGCGACTTTGGTGACCTCGGTCACTTGCCTTTTTCTCAGAGATTTCATGCCCTGCATTCCAATACCGGGTGTGACAATTTGATAAGGTCTGGTTTAGCACGTAGGTTAGAACATCAGGCTGATCTGCAGAACCAGGTCTTTTGTAGGGTCAAGCTGGAGCAAATTGAAAGAGGGGCCTAGAGTGAGTTGGGAACAAATGGTGAAAGATTAATGTGGGGGCTGAAGGTGACTACTAATGAGCGACCAAGGTGTTTGGTCAAGGTGTACTACTGAGGTGGGCAACTGGAATGGGAGGAGTCACTGGAGCTTCTCTCTTTTTCTTTTATCTTTGTTTTTTTATCTCAAATGTCATAGTTCGTGGAGGCTAAAATGTCCCTTACCTCATCTCTCTAGTCAATTTTTACGTTTGGATTTTTGTTATGCTGTCAGACTCAACAACGTTCACTGATTCTAACATCAGCTAGGTGGTCACTTGTTCCAAAGTTGATGTCACTGGGGACCATGGACCGATGAATGTGGCTAGGTGCCTCAATGATTTCTAGGTGGTGCTTGCCGCCTAGATTAGAGTGGCATTGTGGGCATAGTGGGCTATGCATATGTTATGAATTATTGGTCTTTATTGATAAAGGGCAACCTGGTACATGAAGCTCCCGTCATGCGGGGTCCCAGAGAAGGGTCTATTGTACGCAGCCTTACCCTATTTTGTAAGAGACTGTTTCCAGGACTCGAACCCGTGACCTTTTAGGCCACGAGGCGGCAACTTTACCATTGCGCCAAGGCTCCCCTTCATTAGTCTTTATTGATACTTTCTTTAAATTGTATCTGTCTTATTTTAAACTGATTTTCTTAATCCTTTTATGTGTGCTTTTGCAGGCTATTCATTGGAATGTTATCTATCTTTAGTTTTGAGTGCCATATGGGACTTCATTTGCTTCTAAAGTTAAATTATAGCCCGTCAGAAGAGATCAGAAGACATGTTCTCATTGTTTTATGGTCTCTGGAATTATATGTTCAGCAAGACTGAATTCCGAGTTCTGATTCTTGGAGTTGACAAGGCTGGGAAAACTGTAATACTTTCCTATAAACTTTGATATCCATGAAAAGTAATATGTGTTTTCCTACCAACTGTGCTATTCAAATTTTCCCCACTGCATTTGTTCACTATTCTATAAACAACTCATTTTCTTTATGTACATTCTAAAGATTGCTATTGAGTTTGAGAGATGTTCTTAAATTTCAGACTTTGCTGGAAAAGTTGAAATCATTGTACTCAAACTCGGAAGGGCTCCCTCCCGATAGAATAGTTCCAACAGTTGGGTTGAATATTGGTCGAGTTGAGGCTTCAAATGCGAAACTTGTTTTTTGGGACCTTGGAGGTCAGGTATGCGCTGTGCCTACGAATGTTGAAGAAATTAAAAATCAATTTCAATTTTGTGTTCTTGAACTAGTTGTGAACTTGCAGCATTGGTTTGACATAATATGTATATTTAGTTTAGGTTGATTAGCTATTTGACTTGAGAAGTGCTATACACGCATTTATAGTCTGAAAAATATAACAATAATATAGTATATAACATTTTATATGTCAGCTGATTGAATTTTGTCCATATCTATTCCTTTTCCTCATTTTCAATGTGTATCTATCCTTCAGTTCTTAGTTTGAGTAAGCCTCATAATCTTATACTTTTAATGCACTTGTTAAGACATAATTTGGAGAGTGTTAAGGGTTTCTAAAATAATTTAGACCGCGTACACTCTCTGCAATGAAAGATATCCTTTTTCTTAGGGATCTATCCTTGTGACAACATTATGGTCTGCTGATTATTTACAGCCACTACTAGTTTTCTAGAACCTGCATAAGTTATGAGTTTCTTAGGTTAAAAGTGGACATGTGATCACCATATTAAATTAGTAAATGAAAAGGAGTTACATGCATTATTGTAAATGGTAGTAGGCGGTGGCGGGGCGGTATCGCCAATCACCTCGGTCGCCTAAGCAATTGAAATTTTTCTATTTTTATACATAATTAAATAATATGTTAACTAAAGGATCAAAAATTAGAAAAGAAAAAAATTACTATAAAATATATTAACTAAACATAAAAAAGATAATCTTAATATTTTTTAAAAAATAATAATTTTTTAAATATATATATTAAATTAATAGTATATTATCCTAAAATCTCTAACACCAAACTCAAGTTCCTACTTAGTCCTTGCATTAGAAAAAATTTATTCCCACTCTCAAACTTTTCTTTACTTTAACTCCCTAATGCACTCCGATTTACCTAATTGCCCTTATTTTTTAGGTACAAATAATCCAAAATGAGATATAATTTATCATAAATTCAGCATCATTTAATTAGAATCACCCAATCAATTAAGCCTATGTCAATTGATTGGTATGAGCTCCGAATTAATTGGTCATGGAAAAAAGAGTAGTGCTCAATTGGATAAAAAAAATACATTCGATTATAGTTAAATAGTGCTGAATTTAGGAGGAATTATACCTCCTTTTGGATTTTTTTTAATTGTAAAAAATAATGAGGCTTCTGTTTCCTCGCAACAAATGGAAAAAAGAGTCGTGCTTAATTTGATAATAAATATACTAGATTTTAGTTTAACTCTGCTAAATTTCCGAGATATTATACTTCCTTTTGAATTTTTTGTACCTATAAAAAGATGAGGACAATTAGGTAAATCGGTGTGCATTAGGGAGTTGAAAGGGAGTTGAAGCAAAGGAAAGTTTGCATGCAGGGAGTGAGAATAAATTTTTTCTGATGCAAGGACTGAGGAGGAAGTTAAATTTGGTGTTAGGGAGTTTAGGACAATTTACCCTTAAATTAATAGGATAATTTTATTAGACTTTAATTAAGCTCATTTAAATTATCTCAATCATAGCTAACAGTTGATTAAAATTATTAATATAAAGTTTTGATTAAATCCTAAGTTTAAAAAACCTGCGTTTCGGCGTTGGACGCATTGCCGAACTCGGGCGACGCTTTCGGATGCTTTGTCGGACTCAACCGATGCGTTCGAACCTATAGCTTGGGTTGGGCAACGGGCCGAACCTGTCACCCAAGCCTGGCGAACCTAACGACGATAATAGGCGATGGTGGTAGTAGCATCAATTCGAGGAGGAAGGAGGAGGTTTTTTAATCTACCTTGACTTTGAGCGCCGCCTAAACCACTGCCTTTCACAAATGCGGTGCGGTTGAGGTCCGCCTTTCTCCTAGGCAGCTGCCTCAATCGCCATTTAGAACATTGGTTAGATGTGATTGCCAAGTCATGTGTTGTGAAACAATGCCCTTGGTTCAAGTTGAGTTACATCAACATTGTTGTAATATATAATTTGTTTAGATTTGATTAATATGTTTTCATATTGATTATTTTATTCTTATTCAAATTAGTAGTTTATATTATTTGTGTCCTGGTGTTCATGGGTTTGAATCTTGAAAAAACCTTTTGCAATGTAGGGTAAGGATGCGTACAATAGACTCTTCATTGGGACCCTATATTAGCGGAAGCTTCGTACACCAAACTGCTCTTTATATTAAATACAATTGTCTTTGGATTTTTCATGTCTTGCGGAGGAGAAATAGACTACATTAAGTTAAGGGTCTATCCTTGTGAAGTGGAAACACTTTCTTATTTTTTAATCATGATTTGAAATTTCATATCGTGCCGGCCAAAATAGGTGAAACGGGCGAAATTTATCATTCCGTTCAACACTGGCACTATGGGTTGTCGTGGGGTCACAGAGGGCCCACGATGTCACGGCGACCTTTGTGGGGTCGCAGAGGCGCCGCGATCTTGTGGCGACCTCCATGTGGTACCAGGGTCGCAAGCCGTCGCAGGTGCGAGGAAGCGGAAAAAATTAGGGTTAATCTAAAATTGTTTAATCAATCTTAATAAAACCATCTCATTAACTTATTATATATATATATATATTATTTGTTTTAATTTTGAAAAATATAGAATAAATTATTTATTTATTTACCATATGGGGGTGCTACGATCTTGTATTTTTTAATTAATGTATTTTATATTTAAAAAATATCAAAATCATATCGGTACGATACGATACCAAAACTATATCATTTCAGTCATAAATCGAAACTCCAATATGGGTTGAGATTTTAAACTATCTTATAATTCAACAACACTTCTTCCATAACCTTGTAAAGATGGAGCATGTGATAGTGACTCTCCATCATTAGGTTGGTGAATTATAACAGCTGTTTTAATATCAAGAAATGTTACCCATTGGGAAGTAAAATTAAGTGCAGGATTGTAGTATCAGACACAAAAGCGAACCGCTGGTAGATTTCAATTGTTAGTGGCAAATTAATGTCTTTGGTTATTGATATTAGATGTTGGCATTTGAATGTGAATTCCAGTATCCTTTGAATCATCAACATTTGTGATTGAAGTTTTTATCCTAACTCTGGCAGATTGGTTTACGCACAATCTGGGAGAAATACTATGAGGAGGCACATGCTATAATGTATGTTATTGATGCCGCTTGTCCATCATCATTTGAAGATTCCAAATCAGCATTAGGTGAGTCCATGTGTGCTGGTAATATGTATTGAACCTGGTTGTTCTTTTGAACCACTTCAGATCATGTCAAATATCTCTGATAAACTTCTAAGGTTGGACTATAATAAAATCTAATACATCTTGAATTGCTGAACAGAAAAAGTACTTAGGCATGAAGATTTACGAGGGGCACCACTTCTGATACTAGCAAACAAACAGGTTGTGGAACTTTAATTTCAATACTTATCTTGTATTTTCATAAGGATTATGGTTAGTAATAAATTCTTTAAATTAGTATTCATTACCCTTCATGTTATTGGTAAAATATCTTCTTTCAGAATTACTAAAAATTGAAATGCTTTATGTCATAAAATTTGATTGTTGTGCATTTCTTTCGCCCCCCTATGTCTGACCTTTGTCTTTTGGATATATTCTTGCATTTGACGAATCAAGCGTTATGCTGGTAGATATTACTTGTGGATAGACCAGGGTATGTGGGTTAGGCGTTGGTTCAACTCACCTATGCCATGATATGCAATCCTAGCTACAAATGCAAAACACACGCCGTTTTCATGTTTAAGGACAATACATATATAGCTTCCCCCCATTTCAATAATCATAATTGCCTTGGTCACTTCAGCCATCTTTTACATAGTTATAACTTTTACGGTTGCCATTTTATCAGGATTTGTCGGGAGCAGTTTCGGCTGAGGAAATAGCAAGATATTTGGATCTGAAAGTGCTAAATGAAAGATTATATATGTTTGAAGCTGCATCTGCATTCAATGGGTGAGCTGATTGACTTTGAACCTCTAATTTCTGTATCTAGAACATGTGATTAGAATCCTTAGCTAACCATTCATTGAGCTGCTCTGAACTGTATGATCTTAATACTATTTTCATATTCTGCAGAATAGGGATTAAATCTGCTATCAACTGGTTAGCAGACGCGATGGAAAGAAGCAAACGCACCGAAATGCTTAGAGTTCGTGCAGGCATAAACAGGCATGTCTAATGGTTTTAGCAATCTCTGACCAAGTTGAGAATCTGGCATTGGATCCATATGAATCGCTTGGGATCTCAGGACTACGTTGCATTCTATGTCTCCTTGAAAAGAAAAAATAACGAGGATGGGTAATGTCGAACTTCAGGCGACCGGCTCTTTCCCACGAAAATTTACTATCGGCCGCCAGATATTCTATGTCTCCTTGCATCATCATGAGGTGTTTATGCATCTGATTATTTGTTTGTTCTCCTATATAGCATGGCATTCTTGTATTTGTAAGGGTGTGTTTGGTTCAGGGTAATCATTGATAACATTGGTTATCTTTCCAAGGTTATAGTTGATAACATTGTTTGGCTTATGTTATCATCAATTCCTGAGTAATGTAGTTTTATCGCCACATCAACAAAACGTCATCAAATGGGGCATGTAACTCGGAATCTTATTACCTTCGTAATCTAAGGTTTTTTGCGATTCCGGAGTTAATGAAATCTTTCTGTCAAAATTATCTTTTTTTTTCTTCTTGAAGCCGCGGGTTGTGGCTAGCCGTGGTGAGCGGAGGTGGCGGCGAGCAACGGGAAATGGCAGAGAAGCGAATCGACCTATGCCTTTTCGTGTCTCCATTCCTCTACTTGCAGATCACCAACGATCTCACTCATTGCTCGGACGGAAGGAGTCTGGAAGTGGTGTTGCGGCAGAGAGGGAGAATAGGAAGCGGCACTCAATTGAAATGTTGCGTGGTTCCGAAGAGCGGCATCAGTGGCATTGGGGTGCTTGGCTATACTGCTGTAGGCAGTGTGCTCCCGTCAGCCAAGATGGCGAGAGGAGGGGGTGCATGGTGAGGGAAGGGCGACGTCAGAGGGATGTCGTCGACGGTGATGGGTTGGGGAAGGAGGGCACTCGCGATGATGGAGAGGGGCTCAGCGTGAGTCGAGGAGAAGAGATTGAGAGAGAGGGGATATCGGGAATTGGGAATTTGGAAAAGGCAGCAACAGCAAGATCTAAAAAGAAGAAAAAAAAAGACGATGACGAACAGGATTTTAGGGAAATAAAAATAATATTATAAAATAAATTTTGAAAATTAAATATTTTCTCATGTAATTAGGATAAGTTAAAACATGTATTCTTTTATCCCAGTTTATCCTCATAAAATCTAAAAAAGGATTTCAGACAATTTTTTAAAAATTCTTTAAGATTATTTCTTAATTAACTCTTATTATTTAATTTTTATTTAAGGGTCGTATCTCACAGCTCAAGCGGCCATGACGAGTACAATTTCGAGCTGGAAGTGTACCTCTTCGAGTGAGAAGTGTACCTCGACCACAAGAGATTCCATGGAGCAAGGAAACCAAGTTTTGTCCACTTGATCATCGATTGGCAATTGATATATTATTTTTATATTTTAATTTTTGAAAATTAAAATACAATGATAGTTCATTCAGTGATTGATATAATTCTCTAGACTTAAATCGAGAGTACAAACAAGCATGTAATATTATTATTTTTTGTCATTTTTAATTTAGACAAACATACAATATCATATCATATTTAGGGTAATATGTTAAAATGTTATATTATGTTATATACTAAAACTTCTAAACAAATAAAATTTTATTGTATTACCTAAATTGAACCAAACTATATAATATTTAATTTCTCATAACTAAGATTATGTGATTATATGCCAAGGTTATCAATGACCATTTGGAACCAAACATACTCTAAACATGGATTTGATTCATACTCCATGTTCTGAGAAGGATTTCCCATCTGGAAAGAGGAAAAAAAAAACGGAGTCTTTCTCTAAAGAAATGAGTTGAGAAAGGACAGATGTATAGAACCTTTCAACGAGATAGTGTTCTTTTCAATCTCTCAAAATGGAATCTCTTCCAAACATATATGCCATGGTTCCTTACTTCGACAGGGTGGAAATATCTAAATTTCACCACCCTTTTAGAGATTTTTTCAGAATCATTGCCAATACTAAGGATACTAAGTAGCAGACACAAATTTGTATCCGTTTTGAAAGAACTTATTGTCAGTCTCTTTCAGATATAGGGCTAATACTAACCATTCTCTACTCTCATAATCTGACTTAAGCATCAGAGGGTCTACATTGAGACAAAATCAACATTCTCTGTCTTCGTGTTGACTTTGGGTAGGGAAATTCTTTGATTGTGATACGATGAACAGAAGGAACACCCGACCATGACCATCAGTGTCTAAGGAGTACTAGGAAGAAGCTTTCGGATTTTCAGTCCTATTACAACACTAGGCTGATTAAAGAGTTTTAAAGATGTTGATTTGGGTGCTCCAATTCAACAGGTAGACTAATGATTGTTGGTGAAGTATAGCTAGAACATGATCCAAACTTTAGGTTCCACCAAATTTACTCATTATTCGCTAGCCGACTGACCAAAAATGATACTAATTTTAAGATTTTGACACTTCACAATATAGATGACTAAAATGTGTTTAGGCAATCAAAACCAACTTTTTATTTATTTACTAGTTGCCTAATTTTTGTTAGTCGACCAAATATAACCTTCAAATTTTGTTGATTAAATATTAGTTATTTGGCTATATTAGACAAATTTAGACGATTAAACATGGTTTAGATAAGCAATGGATGTTTCTAGTTGATGTTGGACGATTAGTGTTTTAGATTTCTAATAATACTACACTTTTTAATATGTGCTTTGGTTTTACAAGAGAGCACTTATTTCTATTTAAAATTATTGCTATGGCAAAGGTGCATTTATATTCGAATTTAAATAGAAGAAAATCTCATTTGACAAATGAAGCCTCGTTCAAGTGCATCTACAATTTTTAATGATGCCCAACGATATAAATATTCATAATTTAATTCCTAACTATAATATATTTGTAAAAAAAGTTTTTTCAGATAGGATGTATAATCATGAAATGTTAAACTTTTAGATAAATTGTAATGTTGCCCAAGGTTATAAATATTCATAATCTGATCCCTAACTATAATATATTTGTAAAAAAAGTTTTTTCAGATAGGATGTATAATCATGAAATGAAATGTTAAACTTCTAGATTGTCTGATTAAAAATTTTTATAGTGCAAGATTGATTAGGATAGATTTGATATTACTTAATTCATGATTTTATAAAGAATTTTCAATGTTATCACATTTAATGTGCAATGCCCACCATCAATGTTAGTTTAAGGCTGCTGATTCTATATACGTACAACCACAGTGAATCTTCCTTGTTTATGTCTAGGAGGGTTGATTTTGAAATGGATTAGTGGAGATATTTAAACGATACTATTAGTAAAATAAATACTTCCCAAAAATCAAAGTTGAATCTCAACTCCTGCGGACTCGGAGAAGCAAAATCACTTTTTTTTAATTAAAAATAAAATTGTAATACGTGTTTTAAATTTTGCACTCAATTATATAAAATTTATGTAGAAAGTAAATTTTATTAGTAATAAAATATAATATTCATTATAAACGTCTCAAACCTAATAATAATTAACACACGAAGAGAAAATAAAAACTTGACTATTTATCAAAAATTATTGTCAGATCTGATAATAACAATACTCAATACATTAATGGATTACCCATCTTTGGAACACATAAAATCGATCCTGCTTCTACTTAGGATTAAGGACGACTGATATTCTCAATAAACTTTCTGCGATGTGAGAAAAATCTATTCAGATGATAAGGATAAATTGGAGAGTCAACCTAACTGCATATTTTTTTATATAAAAAAAATCGTTTTAACCGACAAAAACAGACAGCTCGGCAACGAGGACTGGAGGAGCCTTATTATAATCGGACAATAAGGTCATTTTGGTAAATATGCCTCCCCTCGAGAGTACGAAGTACTAGCCCCGTCGAGTGCCTCTCCTTTCCCAGCCATCCTCCTCACCCGGCCGCGCTCCGCCGCGGCCGATGCCGCGGAGACGGAGCACTGTTCCCTCCGCACGCTCTCCTCATCCATAAATATCTGCCTGCGCCGGCACTCCTCGCTGCAGAATGCTCGATCTCCTCTACAAAAAAGCCAGCCGAGGGCATGTTGAGAGAGATTAAAGATGCATTTTTTTTTTTTTTTGGGATCCATCAAAGCAGGAAAGTGTTTGTTCACTCACCTGTACATGTAGATATCCTTGCCTTGTTGCAACTTCTTCCGGCACAGGTAGCAATTTTCCAGGAAAGGGCTGGTGCTGCAGGAAGAAGAGGAGTTCTTCGCAAGGGAGGTTTTGCACAATATGTTTGTGTATTTTGGCAAGCTATTTTTTGTTTCCAAGAGAACGCTTAACCCGGCCATACGATTAGTTAATTACTTACGCCAATGTCTCTCCTTTCTTGAGAGAAGATAGAGGAATGAGGGCTTTAAAGGGAGAAGGTGGTGTGTGATGCACTGCAGGAGCATATTGAAGAACTGAGGCATTGATGCCTATTGGGGAACAGTGGGATGAGTGGGATGGTGGCCTTGTATTCTTGGCATAAGGGGATTGGTTTGTCTTCATTGTGAGTAGAATCATATATCCACTCTCCTAATCAGAGAATGTGGCTTTCTTCTTTATAGGAATCCTGCTTTCCAAAATGGAAAATTGATATCTTTCACCTTGCAACAAAGAGGTTCGGAGGTAATGACAAACTAGTGAATGCAGAGCTAGTTTTTCCGGATTTTCCCTGTTAGTAATTTTACTTTTGAAGCATCACATTACTTGCATAACAATTCTTACACATCACTGTGGATGATGCACCTTCTAAAATATCTCTTTTAAAATAATAATTAAGTCCATAGAATTAAATAAAGCAGGGATTTAGAAGCGCACTAGTTCATCACCCATTGATTGAATAATGCTGGTGGTTTTCTTTCTTTTCTAAAATGATTCCTGAGATTGATTTCCGCATTATCTGACTGATGCATCAAATGCAGTTTAGGATAATGTTGAATTAATGTCTTAGAGATACCGTTTCTGATGTAGACATACTACTAGATTTTATGCCGCTGCAAATCTTATATGTTTTTCTGAAACCTAAACTAAATCCCTGGAATACACTGTAGTTTTGTTTTTCTAAAAAATATAGTATCTTATGCTTTATATCAGACACTAGTTCTTTCCCTTGGTTATGGATTCATGACTCCTGTTTTTTTAGATGTTTTACTTGAACTTCAAAATAAAGGATGAATGACCTTTATCTAATGAAATCAATGATCAGAATTCATACTTGGGTAAAAAGTGGAGCTGCAGCAGGTATGGAATCAAATAGGACTAAAGGACTCTTGCATTAGTGGAACTACATGGGCCCTTACTGATCACTGCTGGCCATCTGTCCTGCAAAATGCTTGCTGCTAAGTTATTTGCACCGGCCCCTTCCTACATTCTGCCCTCTTTCAAAACAAAGGTACATCTCATGAGCTTGCTTCAGTATTGACTACTTATAAAGTTACCTGTTTACAATTTGACCTAACTAAAGATAGTGCCATCCAGCTTGTATCTACCTTGAAATGGTACGAGTGATTAGCCTCACCTGCAGAAAAAGAACCGTAATGCAGGCCAAATAACATTAAGGAGAGATGTCCCAACCTAGGCCTACTTCCCCACTTTTTTATGTTGTAGCAGTTCATGCTTTGTTTCCGTTAAGGAGGAAAAAGTGGCACCAGGATTACTTTAATTATTACACCCTCAACTGAGGGCATAAAGTTAGAATGAGTAGGTGGACCTAGTTGGGTATGTCACGGTTCTCTTTGTTTGTTATACTGCACTTCCATTCACAAACCTGGACCATCTCCTCTCCTCTACCAGTTGGATCATTTAGCAAGCAGATCTTCTGTGAAACATGATCTGGCTTTAGAAGATATGTTGTCTTTGTGGAAGTTACATGTCATATAGTTGGTTTTATCTCTTCGTTTCATTGTCGTATGGTTGGAGTGACTGTTTCATATGGAGGAATTTGGCTAAACAGTGTAAACTTTTTTCAACAGAATCGAATAATTAACTAATTTCTTTGAACTGGGATAAGATCCATATAACCAACCTCAAAAGTGGAACAAACACAACTTGATGTTGAGGATGAGAATGGTTTCTTTGATGTTCTCCACAGCCCAAAGGTTGTATAAATTCGGTAGAGATGAATATCATAAGATCTGTGTTGTTTATCAGTATAAGATTTTATGTTTGAAGAGCTTATGGATTTATATGGAGTTAGACTGGGTGTCATATGTGATCTTCATATGCAAGGCAAAGAAGAGACCAATTATTAGGTGGCAATTCTTTTAATAAACTTAAGTTGTTAGATCATAATTATACAACAACAACTTTAAGCTTTTGGGAGTCGTGGTGAATTAAACAAATTGGAACTTGGAAATGCTCAAGCTCCAAGCTACTTCTGCAGACAAAACTTGCCTTCTCGGCACCAAAACCGTAGGTAGAAAAAGATAAATGCATTGGACCCCCTTCTCTCTATCCTGTTTATAGGGGAGCTAAGGCCTATCGATAAAGAGATTGGTCCTTTCGTCTCCTAACAACCTCAAGATAGATTCATCTTTCACAAATAGGGATAGATTAGTTCATTTAGGTTCAGACAAGTGTAGATATTATTCAATACTTTTGTTATACATAATTTGATCAAATGAAGTTATTCATTATTAATTATTGTTTACAATGCCAAATGAGAAATAGTCCGTGCAAATAGTTAGTACTTAAGGTGTCTAAAGTTACATATTTGCTAAGAATATATAGCAACTCAATCAAAAGACGGCTGATCCGCAAAGCTCATGTTAATACGGGTCCCGAAGAAGGGTCGGATGACATTAAATCTACTATATATATAATCTTATCTTCCATTTTGTAAGAGATTATTTTCTTGATTTTGACCCGTGATCTCAAAGTTACGTGGTTTAGAGTTTAGGGTTTAAAGGCTCTACTTCATATAGCAATTCAATTAACAGGGAATATTGCATATTCATTAGGAGTAGATAACTAGTCGAGAAAAGTTAGCTAAGATCCTCAAGTCTTTCTATGTATTACCCTCAAATTAACTACTATATTCTCGTTCATCCAAAAACATAAAACTACCTGCTCAACTAGTCTAACAAGTGCATCTATTTATAATAAGTCATAAAACCGTTTTGGTTAAATTTGTGATTTATAATTTTAAAAAGAATTATAAAAATAATATTGAATGATATATAAAATTTACAAAAAATAGAGAGAGAAAGATGATAAATTTTGTCATTTTTTTCAAAAGTTGTTATATGAGTTTATAAATTTTAAAAATTATAAAGAATATAATTGTTTTAAAAATATAAATTTTAAAAATTAATAAGAATAGCCATCTTTTAACTCAGGTAGCATCTTCTAAAAATCAATGATTGAATTTATATCACTTTGTTCTCTATTATAATTTAAAAAATTATAATTTTAAATAATTTATTAATATATTTTTAAAAAAATAAATTATAGCTCGAAAGTTTCTTTAGGTGTGCGTGTTAGACCAGTTGACCGACCGATCTAAACTTCTGATGATTCCAAATTTTGTCCAATAAATTTTGTACAATAAAGTCAAGGTAGATGGCCGATGAGAAGAAGACCGATCAAAACTCGAGGTCAGAGTAAAGCAAGCAGAGTACGGCTCTAGTCCTTGGGGAGAAGAAAATTGGGAATACCCCTCGGAGCATTCGTAAAAATAACTTTGCGAAAAATTAGTAGGGTTGAGTTAGAGCCGTCTCAAGAATACTTGAGGCCCTAAACAAAAAAAAATAGATTTTTAATATTTTTTTAATATCTAAAAAATAAATTCTCTCACACTTTTTTATTTGTACTTGGGATTGGCAATGATGAGTTTAAATTTTCTTTTAAAAAATAAAATATTAATTTTTATAAAACAGATTTTTCTATAAAATTTAGTTTTCTAACTTTTGAGATAAAAAATATTAATTAAAATTTTATATTCAAGTTTTAATAATAAATTTTTTTTGTAATTGAGAACTTCTAGTAAAAATTTAATTGGTTTTTTATTTAAAATTTCAATTATATTATTTTTTGAGTTTTGATTTTAAATATTAGTAATAAATCTATCAAGTGTATCTTTTTGAGATTGAATAAACTTTTTTATTTTTTTTCATACGTTTTGTATATCCAAAATCATATTTTTTTAGTAGGCATATTTATACTCAATAATAATAAAATGGAGCATGAGTCTGTCATGTTATCAAAATAAAATTATTTAAAATTAAAAATAAATCTAATTTATACAGTGTAATTTCAATTTGATGATATTTCAAAATTTGATTATTACTTGCACAAATATTATAAAAGTAAATAAATGTCAAATTTTATAATAATTTAATATTTAAAAAGACTAGTATTTTACTTCGCATTTGTACCGATACAAAAAATTTCTAATTCAAATTCTTATTTCGTATAAAGGAAAAAAAAAGAGTGGGGAAAGAACATTACCAACGAAGAAGAAGGACATCTTGTCTTTTTCTGAGAATATTACCAGGGGTCCGAGGGAGGTGATCAAGAAAAAGATAGAGCGGAATGAGATCAGTTCAAAACTATTAATCGACTATAGGATTCGATCAAGTTACAAAAAATGTAGAAAAAATAAAATAAAAAACAATAAAATTTCATTTAAAACTGTGGAAGGGAATGCAATTACATGCATTTAATTACTAAGAGAATGAATGGAATACAATTGGGGAAGGGAATATAATTAATAAGGAAGCACATTAATAAGAAAGTGATAATCGAAGTTAATAATGTAAAATAGATAGTGACATTAATTGTAGATTTTATAAAATAATAATATTTAAGATTTTTGTAAAATTAATGGGCCCCAATAAATTAGGAGCCCTAGACATAGGCCTTAATGGCCTATGCCTTGAGCCGACCCTAGGCTGAGTGGGAGAAGAAGCAGACGAAATCTGAGCGGGAAGATATGCGCTCCCAGTCTAGCTGATTAGGCTCGCCAATCGCGCTAGTCGCTCGGCCACCCCCTCCCGGGTTGATCGACCAAGTTCACAGAGTGCACTCGTCGCTCGGTCACCTAGTGGACCTAGGGTTCTCACAAGCCTTGCAACCTTGGCGGGCCTTCGACATGGCAGTCCATATCAATCCCTTCCGAGAGCACGTGGGAATCGGATTCCCTACAGATACTTCTTAAATACAGGGTATCATTATGATATGACGATAAGACGGCTATGACGGTGGTGCGATAACCACCTACTTTAATCACTCTTTAACGGGATGTGCATATTTATTAGGAAGCGACATTTCTTCAGGGTGGAAGCTGTGAGAGATATCTATATAAGGGGTATCCCTCCTTCGTGGCACAAGTATATGCACATGCTCTCTCTCTCTCTCTCTCTCTCTCTCTCTCACTCGCTCTTTGGGATCCTTCATTTCCTTCTTCGCTTGTTAACTTTATCGTCGGAGTGCCTGCATCGGAGACCCCTCCCTGGCCAGCATCTAACGAAATTTTCTACCCTAGCTTTTCTTCGCAGTTCTTACAACCCGAAGTCTTCCTATAGTCAACCCTAGCATCAGTTCGCTGGCACCACATCACCACTGCTCCCGGATATGATCAAATTTGGTATCGTCTGTAAGAATCTCCACCTGCTCAGGGACATGAGAATGGTAGAAGCCAGCAAAATGACCACAGTGACATTGTTGCAAGAAGATTTGGAGTTGTTGGTGGCTGCTAAAGCTTAGGCTAGGGGGCAAAAAACTGGACCCTCAACCAGACCTATCGCTTCTGACCCCCTTGTCCGTATCAAGACAGACCCTCAGCACACGGAGGCGACAATTCGTCCAGACAAGAATGGACTTCCCTAGAGCCTTGCTTCGATCAGATGAAAAAGGGGGCTCGATCCAACCCTATGGAAGTATTTTTTGCTAAAAACACGTTGGAGCAAAACGATCAAAAAGGCATGGTACCAGTCAAGCGATGTTCACCCGATCGATTTTGTGTCCCCTTCACACAGGAGATATTAGAGGATTCGTTGCCCCGCCACTTCTGAGCCATCTCTATGGAGGAATACAAAGGGTAAATCGAGAAGCGCTCGTGGTGGACGGTTTAGATGCCCAGCGTCTCAAGGTTCGCGCCCCATTTGGAGGAAAAATTCATGCAAATACGTCGTAGCTGAGAATCGAACCGCGAATGCCTGGGATAGCGACTAGTCACCCTATCGATGCACCATAACCCCGGAGGCACAACTAGACTCATTTCAAACTCATTCTCCGTGTATTTGATGAATTCATAAAGAAGCTCATTATTTGTTGACCCAAAAATAATGTCATCAACATAAACTTGGGCAATAAAAATGTCGTTATCTTTAGACTTTAAAAATAAAGTTGGTTCAATTGTTCTCCTTCTAAAGCCCTTGGAGATTAAGAAGGATGAGAGTCTTTCATACCAAGCTTGGGGAGTTGTTTTAACCCATATAAGGCTTTCTTTAATTTATAAACATAATTTGGGTAATCTATGTTTTCAAAATCGGTTGGTTGTTCAACATAAACTTCTTCCTTAATAAATCCATTTAGAAATGTCGATTTCACATCCATTTGATAAAGTTTAAAACCCATATAAGCAGCATATCCCAATAAGATCCGGATAGACTCTAATCGAGCTACGGGAGCATAAGTTTCATCATAATCAAGTCCCTCAACTTGATTGAAACCCCTAGCTACTAATCTAGCTTTGTTTCTAGTGACTCTCCCTTGATCATCCAATTTATTTTTAAAAACATATTTTGTTGTGACAATTGTACTATCATTGGGTCGTGGAACCAATTCACATACTTCACTTCTCTCAAATTGGTTCAACTCTTCTTGCATTGCTAGGATTCAATCTATATCATTTAAGGCTTCATCGAGCGATCTTGGTTCAAGTTGTGATATGAGAGCAATTTGACTAGTATGTTCTCTAAAATTGGATCTAATCCTTACTCCTTGTGTAACATCTCCAACTACTTGGTCAATAGGATGATCTTGATGATACCTTAAAGGCCTAGAGATTGTGGGCTCATCAATTTCATGATAATTATTGTCTCTTTCATCATCCGATGCATTTCTTCCTCCCCCTTGATCAATACCCCCTAAGTGTAAGTTTTGAATTGCTTGGGTAATGTTTTAATTTCTTTCATCTATATCTTTGTCAATGGAGGATTTCCTAGGGTAAGTGCTAGTAGACTCATCAAATTCAACATTAGATGACTCCTCAATCATTTGAGTCCTTTTGTTGTATACTCTATATCCTCTACTAGTAGATGAGTACCTAACTAAAATGTCTTCATCCGCCTTAGACTCAAATTTTCTTAAATCATCTTTAGTATTTAAGATATAAACTTTGCAACCAAACACTTTAAAATAGTGAATTTGAGGAATTCTCCCATTTCATAATTCAAAAGGTGTCTTTCCTAAAAATCGATGAATTAAAACCCGATTTTGGATGTAACAAGCGGTATTTATCGCTTCCGCCCAAAAATAACTAGGTAAAGAATATGCATTAAACATACTTCTAGCCGCTTCTTGCAAGGCTCAAATTTTCCTTTCTACAACCTCATTTTGTTAATATGTTCTTGCACAAGAAAATTCATGTTTGTACTCATTCTCTAAACAAAAACAAGAGAAGTTTGAATTTTCAAACTCTCCACCATGATCACTCATAATTCGGTTGATTTTGAGATTTTTCTCATTTTCAACCCTTTTGCTAAATCTTATGAATATTTTTAGAGTTTCATCCTTATGTTTCATAAAGTAAACCCAAGTGTATATAGAAAAATCATCAACAATCACTAAACAATATTTATTTCCTACTAATGAAGGGCTACTATGACAATCAAAGATATCTAAATGCAATAATTCTAATGGCAAAGAAGTACTGGTTAGAGTTTTACCTTTGTATGATGACTTAGATTGTTTGCACTCTTGGCATGCATCACACATTTTATTCTTGATATACTTGATCTTTGGTAGTCCTTTTACCAACTCCATTTTGGCTACCTTTGCTAAGTTCTTCATGTTGATATGTCCAAGTCTTCTAAATCATAGCTATCCTTCTTCTTCTTTTGATAAAACACTTAGTAGAAAGGTTAAAATCATAGGAAATATTGATATAATAAAGATATATTTTCCTATACCCTTCCAACATAACATTTTTCGAGCTATTGTGTTTAACCAAACATTTATTTGCATGAAACTCAACTTTATATCCGGCATCACATAATTGGCTAACACTAAGCAAATTAAATTTTATGTCCTTAATTAGAAGCATTTTATGGATGATGATTGTGTTAGTAGGAGCCCTAGAGCCAATTATGTGATAATTGATTAGGGACTTTTTGTATCATATTCTATTAGTAATAAAAACATGTTTAGTTATTATACTTACTTTATTTGTGTCAAATAACTAAGTATAATAATGACCTTGCATAGTAGGTTCTTATCTACATCATATCGATTGGTTGAATCGATAGTGAGATGATGTAGAGAACACTATACTAAATCATTCCTAGTCAAGCATTAATATTCAAGGACAATATTAATGCATGGAGACTAGCATGTAGGTCAATTGATGACTTGAGCTCACAAGTCATGGATATGTGATATCAAGTTGATACATGGGTATACATTAGAGAATGTGTACTGAATTGATCCACAATGAGAAAGTTTCATATATTGTTATATGAGTGTCATAAATTTTCTCATGTGACTATTAGTAGAAATAGTCCTTAGACCTGAAGTCACTACGGTTCCCTACATAAGGAGTTATGTACTTTGGTATCGTCAAATATCACCCATAACAGGGTGGACTATAAAGGCGATCACTAGGTATGTAATAAATTATGCAAAGGGGTGCGAGTGATGTAGATAGGATATATCCCTCCCATATGACGGGAGTGATATCTGTGGGCCCCTTGATTGAGTAGGACTACTAAAATGCATGGTCATGTTCAAATGAGTCAATATGAGATATTGAGCTCATTTGTTTGAGTGAGTCTACTCAGGGATCAAGAAACACAAAGATTGATCGAGGATGACACGGTCTATGCCTCATTGGTCAATCTAGATATCGAGGATAGAAGGACAAGGCCATACATTGTCATAGTCACGGAGGTTAAGTCGGATCTCGACTTTCTCGTTACTTGGGTAGCAATGATGTATTGCTAGATGCCGCTCATTGCTTATGTGTCTAAAGTGGTTTAGACACATTACCAACGTTACGAGAACCTATTGGGTCACACACTAAGGACACAATGCTTCGGAGATTAATTGATCTTAATTTGACTAAGGTTTGATTCGAATTAGATTAATTGAGTTAGACTCAAGTGAATCCAATTGGATTATGGGATTGAGTCTAATTTGAGTTAGACTCATCTAGATTAGACTCAACCACTTAATTATAGATAATATTCATTAAATGGTTTAATGAAAATTATTTAACAAGAAGGCTAAGAGGCATTCTATTCATTATATGAATAGAATATTAAGAGTCTTAAGAATACCAAAAGGCTTGGTATTCATTGGGTTTTATTAGCATTAAGATGAGAGGAGCTCAAGGGACATAGACCCTTGGTATTCATTAGATGAGTATAAATACCCCCTTTTGTCAAAGGCTAAGTAAGAACTTCTCTTCTTCTTATTTCTTCCTCCTTGTCCAAAACCCCCTAGTGGAGGTTCTTGTGCTTTGTGAATCATCCCAAGTTGCTAGCACAACTATGATGGTTCCTCTCCGAGGCAAGATCATGTTCATGTGGATACGCATAGAGGCATGAACACTTGAACCTGCAAGAGATTCGGCATACCTTGGATAAGCGGGATAAGCGAAGGGCACATGCCAAAGGCATACTTATACGATAGGATTTTTGTAAATTCACTTTGTATGAGTTTTCTTTCGCATGGATCGTTCGAGAGATCTTATTTCCGCTGTGAATTTAAATATTTTTGCACATAGACCCCTACAGTGGTATCAGAGCCACTTGCGAAAGATCATACAAAGAAAAAAACTTTTATAAGTGATATAGAAGTAGGACATAATTTTGTTGTGGATTGTATAATGCATGAGCATTTGTTGAAACACAAAATGTTGTGTTGATCAAACTAAATGTCCATAGCATCATCATATGAATATGAAAGTGTGCTATGCTCCGATTCTACTCAACAAATTTTATAACCTTTGGTTTCGGCTAATGAGCATTTTTACAATCATAATAAAATTGATGTCCTAAATCTATTGTGTGTGATTGATGACATGGTGCATGGTTATGACCTTAACCCCAATATGATTGGATGTATATGTGTGTGAGCATGTTATAATGTAATTCATAATACGGCCAGCATGTCGTGTCTTATCTCTATTTTTCTAGTTGTAAAATAGATTTAGACTCAAATGTAACTCGAGTTTTCCTAATTTGTTATGTACAAAATGAGGAGTGGAATGCCCATTGAAGGATAAAGTTACAAGAAGGATGTACGACACATGACGACCGAAGGAAGCACTTGGAGAAGATGTTATCCCTAGGTTGACCATCGATTTTTTCATTGGCTTGAGAAGATCGTAGCATACGGGCCATAACCATGTCACATTTATCGCTTATATGTTGATATATGCAATGCATGTATGTGATGCATGATTAGAAAAATATTTATCTTAATTAAGTCAACTCAATATGCCTACCAAAGTTTGATACTCATAAACTACCTTGATCATTTGTTGTTGGGTTTGCCACAGCAACGCGACACATTTTATCTTGGTAGAGTACAAGAGGACAATTGTGATGTCCCGCTATCAAATTTTGGGTGAGACTTAACTAAGTCACCTCAATTGGATTGAGAAACTTAGAGGCATATCCCAAAAGTTAGAAAATTAGGTAATAAAACAATTATACTATGTCTTGGGTGATTAGCCAAAGCTAACTCAAGATGATGTGTAATGTGAAACTTGATCCTTTGCTTCCAAGAGTTGCATAAGATGTAATTGGTAAAATATTACTTACCTAATTGTACCAAGTCTTGGGTGATTAGCCAAAGCTAACTTAAGATGAGGTATAATATGGATCTTGTCCCACATGAATATCGTCGCCTTTTGGTTTGGAGCTAGTAGTATGGGCAAATTGAGTTTGCCTACATCCATGACTAGCCCCTATCAAAGCTCTATGATTCAGTGGGAGTATCATTTAATTAAAGACATAATTAAATGATCTAGATATGATATTTATTTCTGCATGATTTATTGTTGTAGATCACCATGTCATCTAACATGTCAAATACTCTCTCTCTATGATCCGTCCTAGAGAAGGACAAGCTCAACGGAGCTAATTTCCTGGACTGGTACAGAAACTTGAGGATCGTCCTCAAGTAAGAACGAAAGTTGTACGTCCTAGAGCAACTTCTTCCAGAAGCACCTGCCACTACCGCTACTCGTGCGGAAAAAGATGCTTACAAGAAGCATCAGGATGATACACTTGATGTATCATGCCTCATGCTTGCAACCATGAAGTCTGAGCTTCAGAAGCAACATGAGAACATGGATGCACATGATATGGTTGAGCACCTAAAACAACTATATCAAGGGCAAGCTAGGTACGAGCGGTTTGAGGTGTCTAAGGCCCTATTTGCATGCAAGGTGCAAGAAGGAACTCCCGTAGGAACTCACGTACTCAAGATGATTGGGTATATCGAGAACCTAGAAAGATTGGGATTTCCACTGGGCCAAGAATTGGCCACAAACCTTATCCTGCAATCGTTGCCAAAAGGGTACAGTCAATTTGTCATGAACTATAACAAGAATGAAATTGACAAACCATTGCCTGAGATGCTCAGCATGTTGAGAACTATTGAACTCAATCTCAAGAAAACCAAGACCAGTAATGTACTGATGGTGCAGAAGGGCAAAGGCAAATAGAAGCCTAAGGGAAAGGGTAAGACCTAAGCCAAAGGCAAGGCCAACTCTACTGCATTAAAGGCCAAAGGCGGGGTGTCTAAGGAAGGGACTGCCTTCCACTGTGGTGAGACCAGACATTGGAAGCAGAATTGCAAAATCTATCTAGAGGAAGTAAAGAACAAAAGAAGTAAGACTTCTGCCTCAGGTATTTTTGTTATAAAAGTCAATCTATCTATTTCTTCTTCTTGGGTATTAGATACCAGTTGTGTATCTCACATTTGTACTAATGTGCAGTGCCTTCAAAGAGCTAGATCATTGACAAAGAGTAAAGTGGACCTACGAGTAGGCAATGGCGCAAGAGTTGCTGTTATAGCTGTAGGAACATATTCCTTGTCTTTGCCCACTAGGCTTATCTTAGAACTAGAGGAGTGCTTTTATGTACCTGCACTAACTAAGAACATAATTTCTGTATCTTGTTTGGATAATAAAGACTTTTCATTTATCATAAAGGACAAATGTTGTTCTATGATGTTAAATGACATGTTCTATTATAGTGCACCACTTATGAATGGACTCTATGTTCTAGACTTAGAGAACTCAATCTATAACATAAATATCAAACGATTCAAACCAAATGATTTGAACCAAACGTATCTCTGGCATTGTCGCTTAGGTCATATAAATGATAGTCGCATATCCCAGCTCCATAAGGATAGATTACTGGACTCATCTGATTTTGAATCATATGAGATATGTGAATCTTGTCTTGTAGACAAGATGACCAAGACTCCATTTAGTGGACATGTCGAAAGAGCGACAGACTTATTAGGACTCATACATACTGATGTATGTGGCCCTTTCAATGTCACAGCTATAGGAAGCTATAGTACTTCATCACTTTCACTGATGATGCCAGTAGATATGACTATGTGTATCTCATGAAACACAAGTCGGAATCCTTTGAAAAATTTAAAGAATTCAAAAGTGAAGTACAAAACCAACTTGGCAAGAATACTAAGATGCTTCGATCAGATCGAGGTGGTGAATACCTTAGCCAAGAGTTTCGTAACCATCTAGCTGAGTGTGGGATCATATCCTAACTCACTCCACTTGGAACACTACAGTGGAATGGTGTGTCCAAACACAGAAATCGTACACTATTAGATATGGTACGATCGATGATGAGTCAGACAGATCTTCCTACTTCCTTTTGGGAATTCGCTCTAGAGATGACTCTTTTCACACTTAACCGAGCTCCATCAACGGCTGCCATAAAGACACTACATACGATATGGACTGGGAAGAGTCCCACGATGTCTTTTATGAGGATTTAGGGTTGTGAGGCTTACATTCGACATTATGTCTCAGATAAACTAGGACCCAAATCTAATAAGTGTTATTTTGTAGGATATCCCAAGGCAATGAAGGGATATTACTTCTACAATCCAACTCTAGGCAAAGTGTTTGTCGCTAGAAATGATGTTTTTCTAGAAAGAGAGTTTATTTCTAGAAGAAATAGTGGGAGTAAAATCCATCTTGATGAAGTTCAAGATGCAGATAGTACGGAGGTCTTGATGGGCATTGAACAGGTACCACAAGATGTTGTGGATTATGAGATTATTGCACAAGAAGTTGTGAAGCAACAACCTGTTCAAGTAGACCAACCTCTTCGCATATTTGATAGGATACGTCGTCAGCCTAAGAGATATTCATTTTTCTTGTCTGACATTGATGACATTATGCTTATTGAGTTGAACGAGCCTACATCCTATCAAGAAGCTGTGATGAGCCCTGATTTTGAGAAATGGCTAGAGGTCATGAGGTCCAAAATGGAATCCATGTACACTAACCAAGTATGTACTTTAGTTGATCAACCATTGGGTGTAAGTGGGTTTTAAAAGAAAGACTGACATGGATGGACTTATGCATACCCATAAAGGGCGGTTGGTAGCTAAAGATTTTAAGCAGATTCATGGTATCGACTATAATGAAACTTTTTCACCAGTTGTGATGCTTAAGTCTATTCAGATCATGCTTGCTATTGTAGCTTACCATGATTATGAGATCTGGCAGATGGATGTCAAAACCGCATTCCTAAATGGAAATCTACTCAAGGATGTGTACATGGCACAACCTGAGGGTTTTGTAGATCCAGAGCATGCTGGAAAGGTATGTAAGTTGCAAAGTTCCATTTATGGGCTAAAGCAAGCTTCTCAAAGCTGGAATCTTTGATTCGATGATGCAACCAAAGCATTTGGTTTCATCAAGAATGAAGATGAACCCTGTGTCTAAAAGAGGGTTAGTGGGAGCACAGTTATCTTCCTAATTTTGTATGTGGATGACATACTCTTCATTGAAAATGATATCCCTTCACTATAATCTGTGAAGACATTGCTAGAGAATTGTTTTTCAATGAAAGATTTAGTTGAAGCAGTCTATATCCTAGGCATCAAGATCTATAGAGATAGATCAAACAGATTGCTTGACTTAAATCAGAGTACATATATTGACAATGTGCTTAATCATTTTGCCATGCAGAATTCCAAGAAGGGATTTCTGCCGATGTGACATGGTGTGAGTTTTTCGAAGACTCAATGTCCCTCTTCTACGTAGGAGAGAGATCACATGGATCAGATTCCTTATGCATCCACTATAGGATCTATCATGTATGTCATGCTTTGTACTCGTCCAGATGTCTCGTATGCTTTGAGAATGACGAATAGATACCTGTTAGATCCAAGTGAAAGTCACTGGACAGCTGTCAAAAATATTCTTAAATACTTACGAAGGACGAAAAAATATTTCTTGGTATTTGGAGGTAATGAGGAGCTAGCTGTAAAGGGTTATAGTGACGCAAGCTTCCAAACCGACAGGGATGATTTCAGATCACAGTCAGGGTATGTATTTTGCTTGAATGGTGGCGTTGTGAGTTGGAAGAGTTCGAAGTAGGACACAATCGTAGATTCTACAACAGAGGACGAGTATATTGCTGTGTCTAATGCAGCAAAAGAAACTGTTTGGATCCGGAAATTTATTACTGAGCTTGGTGTGGTTCCTAGAATATCAGACCCGATAGACCTCTATTGTGACAACAATGGGGCTATTGCACAGGCTAAAGAACTTCGCTCTCATCAACAGACCAAACACATACTACGGCGCTTCCTTCTCATTCGAGAGATCATCGATAGAGGAGATGTGAGGATATGTAGAGTACCCACTGATGCTAACATCGTGGATCCTTTGACCAAGGCTTTGGCACAGAAGAAGCATGATGGTCACACTAGATCACTATGTAATAGATATTACAGTGATTGACACTAGTGTTAGTGGGAGATTGTTAGTAGGAGCCCTAGAGTCAATTATGTAATGATTGACTAAGAACTTTTTGTATCATATTCTATCTGTAATAAATGCATGTTTGGTTATTATACTTACTTTATATTTGTGTCAAATAACTAAGTATAATAATATCCTTGGATAGTAGGTTCTTATCTACATCATATCGATTGGTTGAATCGATAGTGAGATGATGTAGAGAACACTATACTAAATCATTCCTAGTCAAGCATTAATATTTAAGGACAATATTAATGCATGGAGACTAACATGTAGGTCAATTGATGACTTGAGCTCACAAGTCATGGATATGTGATATCAAGTTGACACATGGGTATACATTAGAGAATGTGTACTGAATTGACCCACCATGAGAAAGTATCATAGATTGTCATATGAGTGTCATAAACTTTCTCATGTGACTATTAGTAGGAATAGTTCTTAGACCTGAAGTCACTATGGTTTCCTACATAAGGAGTTATGTACTTTGGTATTGTCAAACGTCACCCGTAACAGGGTAGACTATAAAGGCGATCACTAGGTATGTAATAAATTATGCAGAAGGATGTGAGTGATGTAGATGAGATCTATCCCTCCCATATGACAGGAGTGATATCTGTGGGCCCCTTAATCGAGTAGGACTACTAAAACGCATGGTCATGCTCAAATGAGTCAATATGAGATATTGAGCTCATTTGTTTGAGTGAGTCTACTCGAGGATCAAGAAACACAAAGATTGATCGAGGATAACACGGTCTATGCCTCATTGGTCAATCTAGATATCGAGGATAGAAGGACAAGGTCATACATTGTCATAATCACGGAGGTTAAATCGGATCTCGACTTTCTCGTCACTTGAGTAGCAATGATGCATTGCTAGATGTCGCTCATTGCTTATGTGTCTAAAATGGTTTAGACACATTGTCAACGTTACGAGAACTTATTGGGTCACACACTAAGAACACGATCCTTCAGAGATTAATTGATCTTAGTTTGACTAAAATTTGATCCGAATTAGATTAATTGAGTTAGACTCAAGTGAATCCAATTGGATTATGGGATTGAGTCTAATTTGAGTTAGACTCATCTAGATTTGACTCAACTACTTAATTATGGATAATATTCATTAAATGGTTTAATGAAAATTATTTAAGAGGAAGGCTAAGAGGCATTTTATTCATTAGATGAATAGAATATTAAGAGTTTCAAGGAATACCAAAAGGCTTGGTATTCATTGGGTTTTATTAGCATTAAGATGAGAGGAGCTCAAGGGACATAGACCCTTGGTATTCATTAGATGAGTATAAATACCCCCTCTTGTCAAAGGCTAAGTGAGAACTTCTCTTCTTCTTATTTCTTCCTCCTTGTCCAAAACTCCCTAGTGGAGGTTATTGTGCTTTGTGAACCATCCCAAGTTGCTAGGACAACTTGCCTACATCATCGGTCATGTGTTTTGAGCAACCGCTATCCACAATCCACATGTTTGAATCCTTCTTTTCTTCTACCTAAACAACATGAAAAACATAATCTTTTATTACTCATGCACTTGATCCAACAATATCATTCAAATACTTCTTAGGGACCCAAACTTATTTTACATTGCTTTTAATGATTTGCTTCTTAGGTGTACCATTTCTTCCTATAAGAGAAATATAGGCAACCTCCTTGGTCTTATGTTTATATCCTAATCCGGCCTTGTTGTAGACGACTCTTTGACTACTATGAATCATATTAAGATACTTTGATTCATTTATAAATTTATCTAAACATGTTCTTAAGTTAATAACTTGATTTCTCAAATTGTTATTTTCTTCCGTAGGCATGCTTGATTCACTATGCATACATGTATTATTTCTAATGGACTTAAGTTCTCCTTTTAATGTTTTGACTCTGGATTGTGACTTAGCCAAAGCATTCTTGAGATAAGCAATAGTTTTATAAAGGAATTAAATTTTGGGAGATTCTTTTACCTCATTGTCACTAGATGACGATTTATCACTTGAACCTTCCTCCTCACTTGAAGCTTCCTCCTCACTCGAAGCTTCCTCTTCACTTAAAGCTTCTTTGTTATCTTTGAAGGCCATAAATGTCATGTATCTCGTGGCATGGCATAGCTCATCTTCATCCGATGAGTCAATGCTTGGTGTGTCCCATGTAGCTTAAGCCACCATTGCCTCCTTCTTTTTCTCCTTCTTTTTCTTTTCTTTTTCTTCTTTCTTTTTCAATTCTGGGCAATTTGGCTTGATGTGTCCTTTCTTGTTGCATTCATAACAAATGACATTAGTATTAAAATTTGAACATTGACCACTTTTACCTTTTGAAGGTTGAAATATCTTCTTCATATCTCTCCTTATAAATTTTCTTGTTCTTCCCATCATTTTCTTGACATAATGAGCCACTTCACTAGCCGACATCTCTTCATCGCTATCCGAAGACTCTTGATCGAACTCGGATGATGAAGATTCTTCCTTCTTTTCTTTCTTTTTCTTCTTCTTCTCCTTCTTCTCTACAACAAGAGTTATGCTTCTCTCTTTTGAAGACACGTTAGCTTGTTCATGTAGTTCAAAGTCACAAAATAATTCATCAAGCTTAACTCTTGAAAGATCTCTAGAAACCTTATATGCATCAACCATTGATGCCCATAAGGTAGTTCTAGGAAATGATTGAAGAACATACCTTACTAGATCCCGATTTTTAATTTTCTCACCTATTACATGAAGATCATTTACTATCTCTTTGAATCTTCCGTGCATTTGACTCACAGTCTCATTGGTCTTCATGATGAAGATTTGAAGTTGGCCCACCAAGAGATCTCTCTTGGCTCTCCTTGATTCGCTTGATCTTTCATTCAACTCAATGAGTTTTTCCCAAAGTTCTTTAACGGAATTAAATGGTCCAACCTTGTTCAATTGCTCCCTGGAAAGTCCACATTGTAGGGTGGTTGTGGCCTTTGCATTCGCTTGAGCCTTCTTGGACATCTCTTTTGTCCATTCCTTGGTTGGAAGAGGTGCTCCGAACTCATCCTTCGTTTTCTCGAACCCATCTACAATACTAAACCAATTTTCAATGTCATTCATTAAATAATACTCCATTCTATTTTTCCAATAGGCAAAATCATTGTCGTCGAAGAATAGTGGTCGTGCGGTGCTATATCCCTCTTGAAATGCCATCTTGATGTTTCGGTTGACAATGAGTTCTCCCGAAACGAACCGTGCTCTGATACCACTTGTTAGGACTGTAACGATCCGGAAAATTCTCTTAATATTTTCTAAAAATATTGAGCATGTCTAGATAATTTTCCGAAGGACCTAGAGGTATTAATACGAACTTTGGCCTAGAAAATCCATGTTTTCTCATTTAAATTGAGAAAACTAAGTACTAATGGGCCTTATGTGGGCTTTTTAGTACCATGATTATAGGTGGATTTTAGGTAATAATTAGTATAAATATAAATAAGATTTAATTAGGCATATTAGCATGATTATGGGTAAGTCTTAGCCTAATTTTTCCTATTTTAATGGAGAAATTAGGTACTAATGAGCTTTAAATGGGCTCCAAAAATGGGTATTAATTAGGTAAAATTAATATAAATATAAAAAAAATTTATTTAGGAATATTAGCATAATTATGGGTGATTTTAGGGGGATTTTCGGAATTTAGGAAAAATAAAAATAATAAATAAATGAAATAAAAATAAAATAAAAATAAAGGTGTATGAGCCAAGGATTGAACCTTGGACCTCTAGTACAACCATGCATGCTTTAACCAACTCACCTAGCAAGGGATTTCTATTGGGAAATGAAATAGAGTTTGGCTAAGGCTTAGGAGGAGATGAGGGGTCATCAGGAGACTCTTCATTTGCCTCCTTAAAGGGGCTATAAAGAGAGGGTTTGGGGGGTTACTTCTCTTCTTCCATCAAGTCACCTTCTCCCCTCCTCCTTCTTCATTCTAGCCGAACACCAAGAAGGGGTTTTCCCTTGGAAAAACTCCACATCTCCAAGATCTAGGTTCCTTCCAAGACAACAAGGGCAAGGAGAGATCAAGGGTCAAGAGCTCTACAAGTTCCTTCTCTTTTAAGGTCTAAAAATCAAGAAATCCCAATGTAAGACTCCCTCACCTGTGGTATATTAGTTCTTTATGATTTTCTATGATTTTTAGCATATTATAAAGGTTGGTTTGAGATTTAAGTTGAAAGGAAAGAAAATCAAGAACCCTAGCCTAAGGGGGTTTCGGCCCTAGCATTTTTGGGTCCATGATGATGCTATAAATCTTAGTTATGTTTTCTAATATGCTCTCATGATGTTTAGAGATTTAAATATAATTTTTGGGAATTTTTGGGGTACCCTAGGATCCCCTAGGGTTTCGGCCACCCCATGAACTCATGGGTAGGGTTGATTCCAAACCCTCAAGCATGTGTGTTGTGTATTATCATGATATAAGGGAGATTGAGGGTGACTTATGTGACCTTTTACAAGGCTTTGTGACCCCACAAGATTCGTCCAAGTTGGATGGTAGGGCAAAAGTTAGGGCTTTCCCCAAGTAAGGGCTCTAATAGCCCCTATGGTATGTTATGGTTGGTGTTTAATGGTTGATTGGGGATTTTAATGGAATTTTTTCATGCACCCATGCCCTTGTAGGTTTCGGCCAGTCCTAGGAAAGGGGGCTAAGGATTAGGGTTAACCCTAATCATGAGCCCTAAGGGCTCCCTATGGTCTTATAGGCAATGTATGGATGTTCCTTTACCTTGTGCTATCTTATATGCTTATGGGAATGATGGAAACCTTCCATGTAGGTTTCGGCCAAGGCCAGGTAATTAGGGTTTGATGGAGTTAAGGTTTGAAGAATGATGGTTTATGGTTCATTATGAAGAATACATAAGGGTTCAAGCATGTGGTAAGAATTTAAGTTACCTATAACCCTAACCTTAAGTACCATGTTTATGTGTGTATGCTTATGATTTGGATGTCATGCCTAATAGGGTTATTTATGAATGTCTTATGTTCCATGTCAGACACTTGGATAGTAGGAATCATGTTTATGGATGTCCTACCTATGAATACTTATGTTATGTTAAGAACAATGTGATGTTATATGCTTGCGCTATGTTAAGAACCATGCTATGTTATATGTTCATGCTATGTTAAGAACCATGCTATGTTATATGTTCAAGCCATGTTAAGAACCATGTTATGTTATATGCTTATGCTATGTTAAGAACCATGCTATGTTATATGTTCATGCTATGTTAAGAACCATGCTATGTTATGTGTTCATGCTATGTTAAGAACCATGCTATGTTATATGTTCATGTTATGTTAAGAACCATGTTATGTTATGTTTATGATAAGAATGGCGCATGCCACGTTGTTATGAATAATGATGCATGCCATGTTATGAATAATGATGCAAGCCATGTTAATGAATAATGATGCATGCCATGTTATGAATAATGATGCATGTCATGTTATGAATGAAGATGCATGCCATGTTTATGAAGAAAGATAATGCTCATGCCTTCCAGGCATCATGATGGACAAGCATGTTTTAAGTCATGCTTCATGTAACCAAGTTATGCCATGCTTAAATATGCCATGAATGTCTTATGAATGATGAAGCATGTAAAGTATTTTACTTTATGAATGAGGCTTGTACCGGACCGAAGTATGGGTCCAAGGGATGGGCACCTTAAGAACGCCCCGGTTCTGGACTACCGAAGCTGTCCACGGTTCTGGCACTACCGAAGCTATGCAACAGGGATGGGCACCTTAAGAACGCCCCGGTTCGAGGACTACCGACTATGCTGTCCTTACCCTAGTAGGTCGAGGCTAGCTACCTTGTATTTACTTAGGGATGCGCGCCATGATGTATGTATGTGGTACAATTCGGGGACCCCAACAATGTGATGATTATGTTTAAGTATTAAAAAAAAAGTATGTTTTTAAAAGTTAAGCATCCTTATATATATACATATGCATTCCATCCATGCATTCATCCAAGTTATGCATTATACCATGATAGTGATGTTTATGTTTATGCTTCATGTTAAGAAATGTGTATGATAGTAAATGTTTTATGTCATGATTATGTTAAGAAGATGTCCATATGCTATGATGGAAAACATGCTTATGTTATGTCATATAGGTTGGTTTATACCTTATGATTATGTCTATACCATGTTCCATGCCATGTTTATACCATGTCTAATTATGATTTATGCTTATGATTATGTCTATTTATGGTTATGTTTATACCATGTTCCATGCCATGTTAAGAATGTCTAGTTATGATTATGTTTATGCCATGCTTTATGCCATGATAGAAATGTTTAATTATGTTATGATTATGCTATGTATCATGCCATGTTAAGTTTAAGTAGGGTTATGTTTATGCTTCATGTTTATGATTAAATGATGATCATGTTTCATATGCTTATGAATAATGACGAACGGTTTTAGTGAGTAGGAAAGAGTCTTACTAAGCCTGTGTGCTTATAGTCTTCTTTCCTTATACCGCAGATCATGCAAGGGGACAGTGAGGAAGCAGCAGGAGGGCAAGAACAAATGTGTGTGATAGTGACTTGGCCCAGGAAATCATATGTTTACCGTTTATGCTAGGACTTTACTTTTGACATCTCTATGCTCGAATAATGACTCATGGAACTTCATGATATGATGTTAAGCATGATATGATAAGATATTTAAGTATGAAGTCAATATGCCAAGTTTCCATATCACTATGTTAAGAATGGTAATAGGGGGCATGTAAGTGTAAAGTTAAAGTTATTCCGCTGCAGTATGATGTTACATGCCCTAAGTATGTTAGCGTAATGTCGCTTTATGAAAAAAAAAAGTGGGCGTTACAGGTTGGTATAAGAGCAGTAACCATCTCACTACACACACATCAAGCCCTCTTCCTGCCGCTTCCAAGTAAGTACCTCTTTACATATCTTATAGTAGTAAGATGTTTTATGATTTTAGGATATGCAAGTATGAACGCTGAGCCAAAGAGAAAAAAGGCAGTTAGGTGAAGCACAAAACACAGATCAGTCTAAACTCCTCAAGTTTAGACACAGAGAGCACACAATCTAGCCCAGCCAAACTCCTCAAGTTTCCTATCAGTCTTCGTTGTTGTTGTTGCTCCTCTGCCTCAGCTTTGTCTTTAGCCTCTACTCCCCTCATCAGGCTCTCCATCAGTATCCACTGAAGCCACAGCCTGACCCCCTGACTCCCTGAGCACTCAGTCCACTAAAGACCCTCTCCAGTTGAGCCTCCGTCAGTTGCCAGATGCTCTCCAGAAGCCGTTGAGACCTGAAGCAAGGAAACAGACAAACCTGCTAGATGGAAAGCCTCCCATTGACTCTCCTCCAATGTTTGAATCATCCCTGTACAGCCTGCACACTCCATCAGAAGCTTAGCAAATGAATATCAAACAATATCACACAATATCAGTGAATCGGCAGAGAAAACAGACACGATCAGAGCATCTGACAGCGATTTCAAATTAAAGTTCAGCTACTGATCGGTCACCGGACCGATCAGAGATGACCCTGATCGGTCACCAGACCGATCAAGTATAGTCCTAACCGATCAGGCTCCAACCTGATCGGTCTACTGTGAGAAACTGGAAATCGCGGATTCTTGTGACCGGTCACCAGATCGGTCACCAGACCAATCCAGAAATATGCTTGCCACAATCCCGCAAGAAATATATGGCTGATCAGTCACCAGACCGATCAGGTTGTGGCCTGATCGGTTTGGGGACCGATCAGGGCACTCCCTGACCGATCAGGCTCCAGTCTGATTGGTTATAGTGCGGAGCTCGTGACATTTGATCGTTCACCAGAACGATCTGAATAGTATCCCTGATCGGTCACCAGACCGATCAGGAGCCGCACAGAAGGTTTTCCAAAGTCACTGTAAGCTCCCTGATCGGTCAGCAGACCGATCAGACATCGCTGGATCGGTCACCAGACCGATCCACGAGAGAACTTCGTGCCAACTTCCCTGATCGGTCACCAGACCAATCCAGGGAAGGTCAAACCCACTCTAAGTCAAGAGAACTGGCTCCCATCCTCCCCTGACTCGTGCTCAGTCTCTCGGACCAAGACTCCGTGCCCAGTTTCACTCATTGGGACTTCAACCTAGCCCTCCAAGCTAGGACCTAGCTTCACTCACCAGGGTTTCGGTCACCCGGCTTCACTCACCGAGACCCGGCTTCACTCACCGAGATTTCAACCTAGCTTCACTCACTAGGATTTCAATCACCTGGCTTCACACACCAGGACCCGACTTCACTCACCGGGATTTCAACCTAGCTTCACTCACCAGGATTTCATCTAACCTGGCTTCACCCCTGATATTATATTTAGATGGTAGTGGGGTGTCCGTGTGAGTGTCTTATTGCCACGTATTACAAAGGCTACCTCCCCCTAGTCCCCCTAGACTTGAGTGGGTCTCGCTGCTCTACGACGATCGACAATCTGGACGTAGCGGTTCCTAGCCTTCCACGCGTCCTGTTCTTATTGCTCTTAAGCGAAGGCCTGCTGAGGTATAAGAGGGGAAAAAATAGGCGCCGACGTCCATTTCTGGTTCGGTGACCGGGCGAACTTCGTCTTCTTCTCCTGCAAGGCTTCTTCTGCGCGTGAGTAATCTTGTTGATGCAGTCTGGCCCGATTGTTATTTTGGTGTTGGCAACGATTTAAGTTTGGTTGAGCGAATTTGGGTTAAGTCCTAGTCGGGGGCTGGGCATGAAACCCTGGTGAGTGAAGTTAGGTCCTGGTGAGTGAAGCTAGGTGATGGGAATCCCGGTGAGTCCTAGTGAGTGAAGCCAGGTGATGGAAATCCCAGTGAGTGAAGCCGGATCCTGGTGAGTGAAGCCAGGTGATGAAAATCCCGGTGAGTGAAGTCGGGTCTTGGTGAGTGAAGCCAGGTGATGGAAATCTCGGTGAGTGAAGACGGGTCCTGGTGAGTGAAGCTGGGTCCTGGTGAGTGAAGCCAGGTGATGGAAATCCCGGTGAGTGAAGTCGGGTTGTGGTGAGTGAAGCCAGGTGATGGAAATCCCGGTGAGTGAAGCAGGGTCCTGGTGAGTGAAGCCAGGTGATGGAAATCCCGGTGAGTGAAGCCGGGTCCTAGTGAGTGAAGCCAGGTGATGGAAATCCTAGTGAGTGAAGCTAGGTTGAAATCTTGGTGAGTGAAGCAGGGTCCTGGTGAGTGAAGCCAGGTGATTGAAATCCCGGTGAGTGAAACCGGGTCTTGGTGAGTGAAGCCAGGTTAGATGAAATCCTGGTGAGTGAAGCCAGGTCCTATCTTGGAGGGCTAGGTGTGGAAAAGTCCTAGCTTGGAGGGCTAGGTGAAAAGTCCTAACTTGGAGGGTTAGGTGCAAATTCCTAACTTGGAGGGTTAGGTGAAAAATCCTTAGCTTGGAAAGCTATGGTGGATGAAATCCTAGCTTGGAGGGCTAGGTTTGAGTCCCTGGATCGGTCTGGTGACCGATCAGGGAAGTTGGCACGCTGCTCCTTCGTGGATCGATCTGGTGACCGATCCAGCAATGACTGATCGGTCTGGTGACCGATCAGGGTGCACACAGTGAGGTTGGGAACCTACGGTGCGGCTCCTGATCGGTCCGGTGATCGATCAGGGAGCAGTCAGCTTTCTCACTACTTTGTTTCTGATCGGTCTAGTGACCGATCAGGAAGCACTCAGTGAGTTGAGTTCCCCCGCTGATCTTCTCCTGATCGGTCTGGTGACCGATCTGGATCACTGTGCAGATCGTTCTGGAGAACGATCCAGGGTCGCGAGTTTCTCACTATGATCGATCGGGACGGATCCTGAATGGACTGGTCATGACCTGATCGGTCTGGTGACCGATCAGGAGGCTCCCTGATCGGTCCGGTGACCGGTCAGGAGGTTTGGACTGTGAAACTCAGAAATCGCCCGGTAAAGCTGTGGATCGGTCTAGTGATCGATCCACAACCTGGGATCGGTCTGGTGATCGGTCCAGGAGAATCTCAAAGAAATCACGATTTCTGATTGAGCGTTGGGGACCGATCAGAACGGAGCCTGATCGGTCTGAACCTAGCCTGATCGGTCTGGAGACCGATCAGGAGACCCTCTAATCGGTCCGGTGACCGATCACTTTAATTCAAAATGCACTGTCAGACGCTCTGATCGCGTCTGAACGTATCCGATTTTCTGCGCTTCATCTCTGATGCTTGATTTTCTGTTTGATATGTTGTTCTAATGTTCTGATCAAGCTGCAGGTGACAGTGAAAGATTCAAACACTCACGGAGAAGTCAATGGAGGCTTTCCTTGGAGCAGGTTTGTCTGTTTTCTTTCTCAGGTTGCAACGGGCACTGGCGCTGGCTGGAGCTGCTGTCTGGGGCTGGTCTGAGGGAAGCTCAGGGAGTCCAGAAGAGCTCAGTGGTGGCTGGTGGTTGCAGGTGAGCAGCTGGAGGCTGCAGTGAGATGGCGTCACCTGGGTTCAGTGGAGAAACAAAAGGAACGGGGAAGAGCAGAGTGATCAATCGCAAGTTTGAAGAGTGATCTCTGGCTTGAGTTCTTGCTGCGCATTTTGTGTTCTCCACACTTTGGTTGCGTGTTCTGAAGGTTCATCATCTTGAGCAAGCATCTAAAATCAGTGAAGCAACTGTCATTTGCTTGAGCACTTGGAGGAAGGAACAAGAGGCTTTGAGTTCAACAGCGAGAAGACACGGAGAAAGGGTTCTTGCGTGAGATCGTCGCTGGGTGAAGCTCGGAGGAAGCTTGCTGTGTTCTTGTCTTTGCTAAGTGCTAAGTAAGATCTTTCTTGTGTTTCATTGTGCTTAAACTATATCCTTGATTGAAACGCTGTGGAGAGGTTACTCCACCGAGAATGAGGTTGCTTTCTATCCGGTGCTCACCGGGGCTTGATCTGCCGACGATCAAGGGATCGCCCACCTTAAGGGCACGCCAAGGAGTAGGGGCAAGTTATCCCCGAACCTTGTAAATCCTCTTGTTAGCGTTCTTGTGTTTGCTCATAGTTTAGGGTTTAGATTTCTGCATATACACTGTTTTATTGTGCTTCCGCTGTGCTACTAACGATTAAAGTGCAGAAGTTTGATAAAAGCTTAAAGTCCAAGTTTTTGGCTATATTCACCCCCCCCCCTCTCTAGCCATCCGAGTTCCAATAAGTGGTATCAGAGCTTAGGGCTCTATACAAGCGGCTTAACATCCGAGAGTTATCAACAAGATGGCTGGAAGAGAAGGATTGAGCACAAACCAACCTCCATTTCTCGATGGCACTGATTTTTCATATTGGAAGTCAAGAATGGAGTTTTATTTGAAGACAAACATGAGCTTGTGGTTCGTTGTCAAGGAGGGGTTTTCCCTTCCAAAGGATAATAAAGGAAAGGAGCTTGAGTTTTTCAAGTGGTCGGCTGAGCAAATCCGGAAGGGGGAAGCAAATGCCAAAGTTGTGGTCACCTTACAATGTGGGATGACCAAAGAGCAATTGATCAAGATTGGTCCCTTCACCTCTGCCAGATACTTGTGGAACAAACTCCTTGAGCTCCATGAAGGAACTCAAGACACCCAGACAGCCAAGAAGGATCTCCTTCACAGCCAACTCCAGAACTTGACAATGGGAGAAAATGAAACTGTAAGTATGCTTCATTGTCGATTCAAAGAAGTATTGAATGGTCTCCACTCCATTGGTGAAGAGGTAGAAAACCGAGACCTAGTGAGGTATGTGTTGGTGCCCCGGTTAGTTTTGATGTGATCCACCAAGTTAGTTGGGTCCTGTTGGTTTACTGATCCCTCTGCTAAGTGTGCAGGAGCTTAGGTACGGAGAAAGTCGAGCGTAAGACGTGGCGGACGAGAAGGATTGCGCGGGAAAGCGAGCCGATGGGCTCGGTGCAATCCGAGGGACGCGGAAGCTGCGGAAGAGTACGCCGGTGGAACGAGAAGGACGTGCGCGACGTCTGAGGGACGAAAAGCCGGGAGGAAGTATGCTCGAGGGGCGAAAGGCTGGAGTCGGGTTCGGGTGAGTCTAATTCCAATTGGTCAGAAATCACCTAGAAGATCTACTTACAAACGTCTTTTATATTAAAGCTTTTAATTAAAGCTTTTATTAAAGCTTTTAATTAAAAGCCGATTATAGCTTTTATTAAAGCTTTTAATTAAAAGCTATAATAGCCGATTATAGCTTTTATTAAAGCTTTTAATTAAAAGCCGATTACAGCTTTTATTAAAGCTTTTTAAAACTTTTAATCAAAGCTTGTTAAAGCTTCACACGTGGAAGCAACGTTCAAAAGTCAAGCGCTTCACACGTGGAAGCAACGTTCAAAAGTCAAGCGCTTCACACGTGGAAGCAATGTTCAAAAGTCAAGCCTCATCTTCAGAAACAATCGAAACGTTGGTGAAGCGCAAGAGCCGATCAAAAGAGATAAAAATTTATCTCTTTTAATTAGAGTTCAAAATTTGATTGTGATAATCTTAGATCTACGATCAAGATACAACTCAATCTTGTATCAACGATCAAGATCATATCACTCAACCTATAAATAAGCTTAGAGATTTAGATTCGAAATAGACAATTCAATTCTTTTTGTAATTTCTTTAAGTCTAAGTGTGCTTCAGTTGTAAGGCTTCTCCGCCACAAGGAGAATTTTCTGATTGTGCGTTAACCGTCTTGGAAGCAACGACCAAGTTGCAACCAAGTTTTTCTTAAAGACGAGTGCCCTCTTATTTTATTTCTTAACCGTCTATTCACCCCCCTCTAGCCGGACCAACCCGTACCTACAGTATGTCCTTAAATCATTTCCTAGGAATGCCTTGTGGTCATCCATGGTGCATGCTTACAAGGCTTCCAAGGACTTATCTTTTGTTAAGTTAGAGGATTTATTTTGTGAGATGGAATTATAAGAGATCTCTAACCAAAGTCCCAAAGAGAAAGGGATTGCTTTAGTGGTAGGTGACAACAAGAAGAAGAAGGAGGAGAAGAACACTCAGTGTCACATGGCATTCATGGCACTAGAGGACTCGAGAGAAGAAAGTAATAACGAATCAAGCTCCTCAACCGCGCCTTCATCATCTTCGGATGATGAAGAGGTAATCTCTCCCGAGTTGGATGAGTGCTATAGAATAATAACTTGCTTGATAAACATGCTCAAAGAGTCTAAGAACAAGATTAAATCTTTAAAGTTAGAGGTAGAAAAATTGAAAACCTTTAAGGATGAGGTAATTGATGACTTGCATGTTAAGACCCTTGAGAATGACAATAAGGACTTAAAGACCGAAGTTAAAAATCTCAAGAATGTTCTTGAGAAATTCTCATCTAGCTCCAAAACCTTAGACATGATACTAAACTCCCAAAGGGCGGTTTATAACAAGGCCGGTATAGGTTATCGACCTAAGGAACCAACCTTCGTATCCTTAATGTCTAGAACCCACTTTAGAGCATCAAATGATTCTAGGGTTCAAAAGGTTAGGAAGAAAATGACTAAGGCATGGGTGCCTATGTCCCTCATTGTTGATGCATTAGGTCCCAAAATTTGGGTACCTAAAACCTCCATATTTCGAATTATATAGCTTGTTTTGAGGGGGAGCATCTATCAACATGGGAGGTTGATATTTATTGCTCCAAACCCATGACCAAGGAAAAATCGTCATTCAAATGGTTGGTTATGGAAAATTTGAATTAGATAATTTGATCTCCATTGCTTTAGTTCTTATAACAATGTCCCTTGGCTAGTAATTTTTATGGAATTCATGTGTCAAAGTACTTAATCATGCTTAAGTATGATCTACTTTAGTATTAAAATTCTTCCATGATCAAGTTTGCTTCCAAAACAAAGAAGGAACTGTTTAGTTCATCTTTACAAAATCGAATTATGCATTCATCATGGGTGCTATCCATGTCTATGAATTTTCTATTCAAATGATTGCATGCATACCTGCTTTGGAAGCCTAATTCAAACTTGATTTCAAATCGGTTGGAACCATTACTGTAATACACACTTCGAAGTATGACTTTTCAATCCAATCCATGAGGTTTAGCTTCAATATGCCATGATTTGGATTGAACTCCATAGTTCACTGTAAATCTAGAAGTTAGCCAAAATATTTGCAATAACACATGATATATCTTAGGCTTAAGTGTTCTTATGTTTGAGATGAATCTAGTTGAGTGTGCCATGACTTTAATGTATGTGTTATTAATATTAATCTATGACATGAAAATTTCATGAACACATTACGTCTCAACTTCCTCATTGTTTTGTTTGAACTGGTCACTCATAAGGCTCTGATAAACAAGAACATGAGCTTAAGGTATAAGGTTAATATTTTCTTTGTATTAAACTCAAATTTCATGACTTGTTTGTTGTTCCCACTGATCATGCTTTGATACAAACCTGTTTTTGATACTCAAGTTCATGCTTAGCACATAATGATCATGCTTAGAGCATATTAATGATGTTTTGATACAAATCTGTTTTTGGATTGTTTTTTAATCCATAGAAATTCTTTGATATGAAGATATACTTTTTGGTTAAGGGACCCCATGATTAGGAACAAATGCATTAACAATAATTGAATTAGGGTCTGAGAATGGTTAAGGGTTGAAACAAATCTATTTCTGAAACTGATCAGGTTCAGAAAACAGTCTGAGTCAGACCTGATCGGTCCACCGACCGATCAGGACTCACCCTGATTGGTCTGGTGACCGATCAGGAATCATATTGATCGGTTCGGTGACCGATCAGATCAACACTGATCAGAGGTATCAGACTACTCCTCAATTCGATCCCATTTCATCAAGTTGTATCAGATTACCTGATCATACTGATACACACAAATCTGATACAAACCAAGTACAATTGAAACATATTTGATCTTCCATTGGTACAAACTTGGTACTAAGTGAACACAAGTTTGTTCAAGTAATCAAAGAAGGGTAGGAATTTTTAAGACCCTTGATTCTCAGAACTTTTTCTGAAACATCAAGTATTAAAATGCTGATTTGATACAAACCTATGTTGGAATGTTCAAATCCATAAAAAAAAGGTTTGTTGAGTCATGACTCTTGTTCATAATGTCGTATTTCGAAAAGTTTTCTGAAATGACGAATATCAATAGAGTCCTCTCTCCTGTTATAGGATGTAAATTGTTAATGCAGTCTGATCAGGAACGTATCAGAGTTTCCGAAATCTGATCGCTCCCCAGACTAATCAGATATACTTCTGTATCACGTAATCAACAGACCTGGTTGGTCACGGAGACCAATAAGGACTATGTTTCAGATACAGTTGCATTCCTTACTCATCCTATGAAGTATATACGTATTTGACCATGATATACTTCTGTATATGTCTTCACATGGAAGCCCAAGTGTTAATGTAATCCGATCTTGAACGAATCAGAATTACAGAAATTTTTCTGAAAATTGATCGTTCATAGATAAATCAGAAAATTTTCTGTATCAATCATCAGTCTGATGGAACTGCGATAATTGTTGTCATATGATGTATATACATTGTTGTCATGATACATTAATGGTATATGCCTCTCATATGCAATTCCAAAATCATCCATTGACTTACTTGTCAAATGAAACGTATACATGTTTGACCATGATATTATTCTGTATATGTTTTCATGTGCAATTCAAAACTTAACTTTGATTATTTTGAGTTTGGGGAGAGACCCGTGTTTGAAGGGGAGGTATGTTCAAACTTAATAACCATACCCTTTTTGATGTTTGACAAGGGAGAGAAAATGGTTGATTAAGTTTAGGGTTATTGTAGGGGGAGGACTTTGATTCACTTACGATAATTGAACTGCCTTAAATTGATCATTTAATGCCTAAACTTAAATCAGATTGTCAAACAACAAAAAGGGAGAGATTGTTGATGCAGTCTGGCCCGATTGTTGTTTTGGTGTTGACAACGATTTAAGTTTGGTTGAGCGAATTTGGGTTAAGTCCTGGTCGGGGACTGGGCATGAAACCCTGGTGAGGGAAGCTGGGTCCTCGTGAGTGAAGCCAGGTGATGGAAATTCCGGTGAGTGAAGCTGGGTCCTGGTGAGTGAAGCCAGGTGATGGAACTCCCAGTGAGTGAAGCCGGGTCCTGGTGAGTGAAGTCAGGTGATGGAAATCCCGGTGAGTGAAGTCGGGTCCTGGTGAGTGAAGCCAGGTGATGGAAATCCTGGTGAGCGAAGCCGGGTCCTGGTGAGTGAAGCTGGATCCTGGTGAGTGAAGCCAGGTGATGGAAATCCCGGTGAGTGAAGCCGGGTCCTGGTGAGTGAAGCCAGGTGAGTGAAGTCGAGTCCTGGTGAGTGAAGCCAGGTGATGGAAATCCCGGTGAGTGAAGCCGGGTCCTGGTGAGTGAAGCCAGGTGATGGAAATCCTAGTGAGTGAAGCTAGGTTGAAATCCCGGTGAGTAAAGCCGGGTCCTGGTGAGTGAAGCCAGGTTAGATGAAATCCTGGTGAGTGAAGCCAGGTCCTAGCTTGGAGGGCTAGGTATGGAAAAGTCCTAGCTTGGAGGGCTAGGTGAAAAGCCCTAACTTGGAGGGTTAGGTGCAAATTCTAAACTTGGAGGGTTAGGTGAAAAATCCTTAGCTTGGAGAGCTAAGGTGGATGAAATCCTAGTTTGGAGGGCTAGGTTTGAGTCCCTGGATCGGTCTGGTTACCGATCAGGGAAGTTGGCACGTTGCTCCTTCGTGGATCGGTCCGGTGACCGATCCAGCAATGACTGATCGGTCTGGTGACCGATCAGGGAGCACACAGTGAGGTTGGGAACCTACTATGCAACTCCTGATCGGTCCGGTGACCGATCAGGGAGCAGGTCGTTGCTTTGCTGCTTGGCTCCTGATCGGTCCGGTGACCGATCAGGGAGCAGTCAGCTTCGTCACTACTTTGTTTCTGATCGGTCTGGTGACCGATCAGGAAGCACTCAGTGAGTTAAGTTCCCCCGCTGATCTTCTCCTGATCGGTCTGGTGACCGATCTGGATCACTGTGCAGATCGTTCTGGAGAACGATCCAAGGTCGCGAGTTTCTCACTATGATCGATTGGGACGGATCCTGAACAGACTGGACATGACCTGATCGGTCTGGTGACTGATCTGGAGGCTCCCTGATCGGTCCGGTGACTGATCAGGAGGTTTGGAATGCGAAACTCAGAAATCGCCCGACAAAGGGGTGGATCGGTCTGGTGATCGATCCACAACCTGAGATCGGTCTGGTGATCAGTCCAGGAGAATCCCAAAGAAATCGTGATTTCTGATTGAGTGTTGGGGACCGATCAGGACGGAGCCTGATCAGTCTGAACCTAGCCTGATCGGTCTGGTGACCGATCAGGAGACCCTCTAATCGGTCTGGTGACTGATCACTTTAATTCAAAATGCACTGTCAGACGCTCTGATCGCGTCTGAACGTATACGATTTTCTGTGTTTCATCTCTGATGCTTGATTTTCAGTTTGATATGTTGTTCTAATGTTCTGATCAAGCTGCAGGTGACAGGAAAAGATTCAAACACTCAAGGAGAAGTCAATGGAGGCTTTCCTTGGAGCAGGTTTGTCTGTTTTCTTTCTCAGGTTGCAACGGGCGCTGGCGCTGGCTGGAGCTGCTGTCTGGGGCTGGTCTGAGGGAAGCTCAGGGAGTCCAGAAGAGCTTAATGGTGGCTGGTGGTTGCAGGTGAGCAGCTGGAGGCTACAGTGAGATGGCGTCACCTAGGTTCAGTGGAGAAACAAAAGGAACGGGGAAGAGCAGAGTGATCAATCGTAAGTTTGAAGAGTGATCTCTGGCTTGAGTTCTTGCTGCGCATTTTGTGTTCTCCACGCTTTGGTTGCGTGTTCTGAAGGTTCATCATCTTGAGCAAGCATCTGAAATCAGTGAAGCAATCGTCATTTGCTTGAGCACTTGGAGGAAGGAACAAGAGGCTTTGAGTTCAGCAGCGAGAAGACACGGAGAAAGGGTTCTTGCGTGAGATCGTCGCTGGGTGAAGCTCGGAGGAAGCTTGCTGTGTTCTTGTCTTTGCTAAGTGCTAAGTAAGATCTTTCTTGTATTTCATTGTGCTTAAACTATATCCTTGATTGAAATGCTATGGAGAGGTTACTCCACCGAGAAGTAGGTTGCTTTCTATCCGGTGTTCACCAGGGCTTGATCTGCCGACGATCAAGGGATCACCCACCTTAAGGGCACGCCAAGGAGTAGGGGCATGTTATCCCCGAACCTTGTAAATCCTCTTGTTAGCATTCTTGTGTTTGCTCATAGTTTAGGGTTTAGATTTCTACATATACTCTGTTTTATTGTGCTTCCGCTGTGCTACTAACGATTAATGTGCAGAAGTTTGATAAAAGCTTAAAGTCCAAGTTTTTGTCTATATTCACCCCCCCCTCTCTAGCCATCCGAGTTCCAACAAATCCGTCATCCTCTCTTTTGCTATGGAAGGTTATCAAGCGGAGTGGTACGAATCCGCCTCGTCGAGAGTGAGGCCCGAGGCTTTGCAAGCGGGCACCGAGACATATGTGATTCCGGCTGAGATGACGATGGTCATCCCTAAGGTAGGCCAAAAACCTGTGGAGCCCCCACTGGCATGCTAACTTTCTTCCTAGGACAGATGGAGCTAAGGCTTCATTTCCCCATCCCTTCCTTCTTTACGAACATAGCCTCTTATTTTAGCATTCTGTTGCACTAGATGGCTCCCAATACCTTCGCCCAGATGGAGGGGGGCGTATATCATTTTCAAGATTTTTGGTCTTCCTCTGACTCCACCCCTTTTCCACTCCTTCTTCACTCCGATACGGTCACGAGGAGTTTTTATCTTCGCGGCCCATCCAGGCCATAGGTTTGGGGGGGGGGGGGGGGTTTCCTTCTTCGCACAAGGGATGGAAAGAGAAATTCTTCTTCATCCGGTTATCGTCATTGCCCTTAAGCCCTTTGCGTTGGATATCTGGCTTGCCCACTCCTCCCTCCTTGGAGAGCTTCTCTCGTAGCCCCGCGTATCATCGTGCTAGAGAGGTACTCTCGGGTATGGTGTTCAGCGGCCCGGGGATAGTTCAAAGAGAAGAACTTATGTACCGGGCGGGCCTGAGCCCTAAAGTAACGCAGATTAGTCCCTCCCTAGGTATGCTCGTCTCTGTCTTCTGAGCGCATTGGTTCTGACTAATGCTCTTTCTGTTTGGCTTCTGCAGAGGAAGTCATGTATGCCAAAGCGATGAGTCAATTCATCAGGTGGGAGGAGGCCAACAAGGAAGCCCTGAATCCTCCTCCGATTGTTCTTGACATTCCTCCCGCCCCGCCCGAGTCCGTCTGGGGGCCCCATGTTTCCACTCATGGGGTTGCCTCCGGCGAAGGGGTCGATGTTACTATTATATCCCCCCAGCCGAAGAGTCAGCGCCCCCAGTCCCGGGGGTTGCCTCGGGAGTCGGTTCCCCTTTCGGGGGTGACCCCACTCCAAACACGAATAGCCCTGACAGAGGGGCACACAATCTATTTCCTCCACCCTCCGACAGTCGTCCAGCCCCTCGGCCGGCAGAAGCGGCGGCTCCCCAAGGGCTTGGGCCCTTCTTGGAAGAAGCAACATCCAGCCCGTTCCTCTTCTCTGCCCGTAGTGCCTGAGGAAACGATTCTGCCTACCGAGGTAACCTCGCCTACTTTGGCCTTACATGGTTCCATCCTCGAGGTGGCCCTCTCCCACTCCATCGCCTCTGCTGTCGCTCCGACGGGTAAGGAGGCGTCACGTAGTCAATTTCGTATGAAACTAGATCGATTAAGGGAGAGGTTGGGTGCAACACTCGAGGCCTCCATGCAGTCCCCCTCCATGGTACACCCAGGGGAGACTTCAACTACTCGAGCGGTGCCAGAGGGGATTTCAGGTCCTGACAAGATGAACCCCAATTCTCCCGGATCGACTGCCGAGGCTCCTGCCGTCCAGCATCCTTCAGCTCATCCGCCCTCTCCGCCACTCGAAGAGCAGGGTGCGTACCCTGTCCTCCGGTCGAGGTAGCCATGCGGGCCTCGGCCGGGCCGCTATCTAGTCTTTGAAATACCCTTCTGCATGTACGAATTTCTATAGCATTTGCCTGCCTTTCAGTGCGTCTGCTAATCTTATGGCGCGATATCAGGCCGCTGAGGACTGCCTGGTGATTGGTCGGGGCCTGTGTTCCGAGCCCCAAGTGGAGGCCTTACTTCAGCGATCCCTAAAGGTGGAGGCAGCTACGAACCTTGAGCATTGGTCCGGGGTGCAGTAGGCTAGCCACAACAGGGCTCTCCGCGAGGAGATCGGGCAGCTGAGGAAGCTTTTGCAGGACACCGAGCAAGCCCTCGAGAATTCCCGGCACCAGGAACGTCTAGCCTCCAAGAAGGACGTGTCAGTCACCCAGGACCTTCTTCAGGTTACGCAGGAGAGAGACCAACTCTAGGTAAGAGAGAGGGAGCTATAGAACCAAATGGAGTCCCGGCTCCTGATGGCTACTGACCGTGCCCTTGCCCTGGAGGATGACATAGTTCAAGCCAGGGCAGATGCACGGGCGGCGTCTGAGCAGCTCAAGGAAGCCCTACTTGAGCAAGATGATATGTCTGCTGAATTAAGGTGGCTAAGATAATCCGTTGAGGCTGCAGAGGCTTCTGCTGCTCGGGAGGCAGAGAGGAGCTTCAAGGCGAAGTTCCTAGGCTCGGAGGAGTTTCGCGCCATCGTAGCCGACCAAGTAATGGAGAGTTTGCAGCAGGGCTTTCATGGGGCCCTCGGCGGGTTAAAGAAGGGAAAATTCTTACCTCCCGGCGATGGCCCAAGAATGTAAATACTCTTAGACCTGTGTACAGGTCTCTGTTTGTGGCCTCGAGCGGCCTAATTACGGACAAAATGTTGTTTATCTTTTTCCCTTGGCGTGTGAATTCTAGTATGATGTGCTTTTTGCCTTTGCGCATGGGTTCCACCAATCGACTGCCTTCGAGGCGGATACTATGAGCCATATCCTTGCACGAGGAATTTAGATTGGCGAAGTCTCGTTGCTAGCCCATGCTCACTGAGGTGCAGGGGTGGTTTTCGAACCGTCTCCTCCGTATTATTCGCAATCTCCTTGATTGGACCCATTAAGAGTCGCGGGTTCCTAGGCGCATTAATGGTGCATCAGTCAAAAAGACGCATGGAGTTATGGCACCGTCCATGCGTTAACTACTTGGGGAGAACCCCCGCACTATAAATAGGGGGTGGGAGGAACCAACTTTTCTCGCCCCTCTAGTTTTCGCTTCCTCCCTGGTGCCATTACATACATCTTCCATGTCCCTTGTGCGAACCCCCATGCTGTGCTTGTTTGAAGGACTAGACAGGGGTAGAAGCCTTGGTGTCCTCCCCTTTGTTAGGGATCATGGCGGAGATGATGCCTGGGGTCTTGCTGAAGATTCTGGGAGAGGTGGAACTCTCTGCTTGTCCGTGGAGTACGAAAAGGACCTTATGTGGCCCTCCAGGGGGCATGGGGGAGATGACCCATCCTGCTGACCTCCAAGCCCCTGGTCAACCGGTGATGGTGTACCCCATGCACCATCGGCTTCTCAGGAAGACGAGGGTATCCTGGGGTACATTGTTACCGAGGGACGCCGCGGGTTTGAGAATATTTCCATCTATTTTGCCCCCCCCCCTCCTTTGGTATTTTTTATCGACCTGTACTCGGGTGGCAGCCCAGAGTTACGTCTCCTCGTGCTCCGGAGAGAAATTACGGCGGCTCCTCCCTCTTGACCCTATTAAGGCAATTCTTCTTTGCGTCTTTACACGCTCAGGGAAGAAGTTGCGGCAGCCCCTACCCCCTCCTCTTATTTCTGCTTGTTTACGGTGAAGATTGAGGGTGTCCGGATGGGGTCAGACTCCGCGTGCATTACCTCAGGCATCAATCTTAATTCTGGATCGTCCAGAAGAAGTGCTTGAGCTCCTCATGTGTTACCTCAGGTGTCCATTTTCGTCCCAGGTTGTCAAGATGTATGTCTTCATGTATTTCATTATGTAAATGAATAATTACTTTTGTATACGGGTCTTGTGTGTATGATTACCTTGTATTCCAATGCACTGTCAGTTCTTCCGAAAGTGTTTTGTTTCTTACTCCGAAATCGATTAAGTACCCCGTTGGGTTACTCGACCGGTGGTGTAGACCCTCGGTTAGGTCCGACTGCTCCTGATGACATCTGACTCGTGGGACTGGATTGCTGAGAAATACTTGGACGGGCGTGTAGGTCCCAAACCAAGCCTAAGTACCCCGGGCGTCGGCTGGACTGCGGGGCATTTGAATTACTTGGATGAAGCCTAAGTACCCCGGGCATCGGCTGGCCCGCGGGGCATTAGAGTTTTGAATTACTTGGATGGGCGCGTATGTCCCGAACCAAGCCTAAATACCCCGGGTGTCGGCTGGACTGTTGGGCATTAGGGTTTTGAATTACTTGGATGGGTGCATTGGTCCCAAACCAAGCCTAAGTACCCCGAGCGTCAATTGGACCGCGGGGTATTAGGGTTTTGAATTACTTGGAGGGGCGCGTAGGTTCCGAACCAAGCCTAAGTACCCCGGGCGTCGGCTGAACCGGGGGTATTAGGGTTTTGAATTACTTGGACGGGCGCGTAGGTCCCGAACCAAGCCTAAGTACCTCGAGCGTCGGCTGGACCACGATACATTAGGGTTTTGAATTACATGGATGGGCATGTAGGTCCCGAACCAAGCCTAAGTACCTCGGGCGTCGGCTGGACCACGGGGCATTAGGGTTATGAATTACTTGTACGGGCGCGTAGGTCCCGAACCAAGCCTAAGTACCTCGGGCGTCGGCTGGACCACGGGGCATTAGGGTTTTGAATTACATGGACGGGAGCGTAGGTCCAGAATGTTGAGGCAATCTATGGTCCGGAGTGACCATGTGTTTTGATATTTGGGCAAAGGGTTTAAGTTAGGTTTACCCTTGTGTTCTTAATGTGTATATTGAGTGTGCAGGTT